>JARBWK010000017.1:21304848-21527348 GCA_030556195.1 Anolis apletophallus | reverse complement strand
AAGGAGTTCAAAAGCAGTGGGCAGCACCGTAGTATCAATGCAAAAAGCAATTCGAGTATGCAAATAAGCAAAATCAAGCAGTAATACAAATGATTTGTATTATGTATACTGCCATTGTGCCTCACTGATTGTATGACCTGTACTAAGCATACTGTATAGCGATACTGCTTTGGTGGCTTATTCACTTCAATTGATATATAATATCCTACTTGGAGATTGTCATTGATACCTGTGACCACTAAAGAATTGTTCTGATTTTATTACCACTGCTTGATTTTGCTTATTTGCATACTCGAATTGCTTTTTGCAGTTTGAAGGAGGGCAGACCATGGATGATGGGACTTTAAGTACCTCCAATCACTTCCGCAGACCGCTGCAACCCTCATCCACTGAATGATCAAGACCAAACTTGGCACACAGAGCCCCTATGACCCACTCTACATCCTGGTGCTGTTGGGAGGGGGATGGACCATGGCCGATGGGACTTGCAGTACTTTCACTAACTTCCTGAGACCACTGCAAGCCACGTAAACATCTGATAAGGACCAACCTTGGCACACGGGTCCCCAAGCTAGTAAGTTTATATTACCCCGTATATGCCCCCGAGATCACTGCGCTCGGAAGAGCAAAATTTGCTAGTTATTCCATCACCCCGCTCCTGTCACTTGTCCAGTACAAGACAGCGGGCCTTTTCAGTTCTTTGGCTCCTATGACTTGGAACTCGTAGCCCAGCCACACTCGTGCGATTCACGAACTCGGACCTTTTCGAAGGCCTGTAAAACTGCCCTCTTCAGACTAGCGTTCTTTCCGCCAGCCTGAATGAAGAGGCATATCATGTCGAGATAAGATTTAAGATCCGTGGTCTATTTATGCTATTGACTATGTAATTGTGTTTCATTGAATTTTATTGTATGTTTTTATTGTATGTTTTACTACTACTGTGATCCGCCCCGAGCCTGCAGGGAGGAGCGGAATATAAGAATGAATAATAAATAAATAAATAAATAAATAAATATTTGTTAAAATTGTTCATTTTAATTATTGTATTTTTTAAAGTGTTTTTGCACTACAAATAAGATATGTGGAGTGTACATAGGATAGGGTTGCCACTCTTTGATATAAGAAATAAGGGACATTTACCTAAAAATACGGGATTTTTCACAAAAAAATAAGGGACAATTTGCATTAAATTGTATGTACAAGCAGTCCCCTGAGTTACAAAGATCTGTCTTACAAATGACTCCTAGTTAAGAATGGGGCTGAGACAACAGGAAGTGAGAGAAATCTTCCTCTTGGAAGGGAAATTCACTCCTGGAAGAGTTATTATGAAAGGGGAAAAAGGGATTTCCACTGTACCTCCAATCCTTGTTTCTACAGTGAGGTGGCACGTGTGGTCCCCTCGAGCCCTGTGATTCAGTGTGCTTTAGCGTGTAAGATAGGTCATTTGCCATATTTGAGGCCTCCATATCCACAAATACCCATAGAAAATCATTCTACTCTTTTTTCCAGGTTTTGGAGGGGATGATTGCCCTGGAAGAAGAGAAATGGAAGAATGCCGTTGAGGAAGAAAAGAAGAAGGTCAAAGCTTTGGAAACCCAAGTGAAACAATTGGATGAGGTGGGTGAGATACATCAGAAAGATATCTATATATATATATAAAAAGAAAAGGTCCGTGCATTGACGATCATAGACGGCCACACTATAACCCCCAGAACCACAAAACCCACCAAACACATTTCCACATACCACGAGGTACAATCGTGGCACAAAAAACCCGCACTACATACCTCCCGAGACCCCTAAACCCGACCCCCAAAAATCGGCATGCAAACCTATGGAGGGATCCGGCCGCGATCCCAAGCCAGCCCGACCAAGCGCCACATCTCTCCCACAATACACCAGGGAGGCAGCTCCACGGGGTGAACCCCAACCCCTCGCCCTCAGCGGCTTCAGGGGCTTTGGGTGGGCCTCTCCTGACCCTCTCTGCCGCTTCTCCGGACGACCGGGGCACCAAGAGACCCCCAAAAAAAACCAACACAAAAAACTACAATAAAAATGGCGCCCGGGCCACTTCTGGTCCAGGCGAAAACACTCCGCCGGAAGTGGTCCCTCACTAAAAAGGACCCGGCAGGAAACACAAACAAAATTACATGCCTAATACACTAAGCAGAAGTCCTGCCCGTTAAGGTCAGAAATCCTCCACAACATAATGGCGGCCGCCAGGGACCACCCGCGGCTGCGTGGAAGGCTCTGGAGGAGATTCAGGTGACCACCATGCTCCTCTTCCGCCCCCTTCTCGCTCTCCTCTGCTGCCTCCCTCCCGCTCCGTGAAGACAAGAGCGAAAGGGGCCCGCACAATCTCTCTCCCTTCGCCCTCCTCTTCTGGGAGCGGAAGGGAGGCGGCGGAGGAGAGCCAGAAGGGAATGGACGAGGCAAATGCGCCGCAAACGTCCACCTGGCAAGCGTCCCCCTTCGGCCCCCCCACTTCGACAGAGAGGTGGCGAAGAAGGACGAACAGGGACCAGAAGAGACGGACATGGAACAGACAGGCAAGCTTCCCAAAAAAAAACCTAGACACCCATAATAATAACAAACAACAAAAAAAACCTGCACACACCCACACAATCCCACACATATACACAGACATACACATATATATCCACACATATATACACATATAAACATATATACACATACATACACACACATATACACACACAAACACACACATACATATATATACACACACAAATATATACAAACACCAATATACGCACATACACATATATACACACACATAAATACACATACACATACATACACAAACACATATAATAACAGACACACACATACCCCCAAAGATCAACACACCTATACGTACACACACACAAATACGAACATACATACACACACATGCATACACATATACATACACACACATGCATACACATATATACACACACAAAACACATACTCACATCATTACACATATATACACACACATATATACACATACACATACATACACAAACACATATAATCACACACACATACCCCCAAACATAAACGCACATACACACACACAAATAGAAACACACATACACACACATGCATACACATATATACACACACAAAACACATACTCACATCATTACACATATATACACACACATATATACACATACATACACAAACACATATAATCACACACACACATACCCCCAAACATAAACGCACATACACACACACAAATAGAAACACACATACACACACATGCATACACATATATACACACACAAAACACATACTCACATCATTACACATATATACACACACATATATACACATACACATACATACACAAACACATATAATCACACACACACATACCCCCAAACATAAACGCACATACACATACACACACACAAATAGAAACACACATACACACACATGCATACACATATATACACACACAAAACACATACGGTACATCATTTTCCACCCCTTACATCCTAAGACTTTCCCGCATCTCCTACATAGGGCACAGCAACGAGTGCCGGGTTCAGCTAGTAATATAATATAGGAAGAACTAATCCCACATTTAAAAGAAACAATAAATAACGTACCACAGAAAAGGCTCTGCGCCGGGTCGATGTTAAGCAGATGGATTTGAAGCTAGGCAACTTCAAGGAGGTTCAGTTGTTCGGAGCGGAGTGATCTCTGGGGTTGGTAGGGGATGGGACGGTCCCCCAGATACAACGGCCCCAGACCATGCAAGGCCTTGAAAGTTAACACCACCACCTTGAAGGTGATCCGGTGCTCGACCAGAAGCCAGCGGAGCTGCTGGAGGATGGGTGTTATGTGACATTCTGGACGAGCTTAAGTTTCCGGATCACGGACAAGGGCAGGCTGATGTAAAGGGCGTTACAGTAGTCCAGTCTCGAGATGACCATGGCTTGGAGCACCGTGGCTAGGTCATCCCTGGATAGGTAGGGGGCCAGATGCCTAGCTTGCCACAGGTGGAAAAAAGCAGTTTTGCTGACAGTGGAAACCTGGGCTTCCAGCAAGGGGTCAAAGACAACTCCAAGGCTCTTTACTGAGGATGCCGGGCATAGTGCCTCGCCATCCAAGGTAGGCAGCTGGACCCCCCCACTAACTGGGCGCCCCAGACACAGTATCTCCGTCTTTGCTGGATTCACCCTCAATCTACTGGCACACAGCCAACCAGTCACGGCTTCAAGGCACTTTTGGAAACAAGAAGGTACGGAGTCCGGTCGGCCTTCCATCTTCAGAACGAGCTGGGTGTCGTCAGCGTACTGATAACATTCCAGCCCAAAGTTTCAAACCAGACCAGCAAGTGCCCGCATATAGATGTTAAATAACAAAGGGGAGAGAATAGCCCCATGAGGGACCCCACAAATTAATGGGGCCCTCTCGGAAACCAATCCTTTCCATTCCACTCGCTGTCCCCGGTTGTGCAGAAAGGACAACAGCCATTTCAGGGCTGTTCCCCTGACTCCAGCAACGGCAAGGCGGTGGGCCAAAAGATTGTAATCGTATCAAAAACTGCTGTGAGGTCCAATAACACAAGCAGCGCTGAACCGTTCCTGTCGAGCTGGCAACGAAGCTGATCGGAAATGGCGACCAACACAGTTTCCATCCTGTGCCCCAAGCGGCAGGCCCGGATTAACCCCTTTTGGCGCCCTAGGCCACACTTTGGAATTGCGCCCCCAAACCAACCTCTACCGCACACACACACCCTACATTCCTTCTTTCCGCCTGCCTCTCCTCTCTAATCGAGGGGCAGGATGCCTCCCAGCTGGCGCACATGGGCCCGGCTCCCGCCTTCGATGCAGCAGTTGCCCAGGAGGGCGAGGTCGAGGGTGCAGCGGGGCCTGGGGGCGCTGGCCAGGACCCTCAACAGCGGCACCAGCCCCCCGCGCTCCCGGAAACGGGCGATGCTGCCAGCCTCCTTGATGTGCTGCGTGCGGAGGGCCAGCAAGGCCTTGCCCAGGCCCGGCTCGGCACTCTTGTGCAGCTGGGCCAGGCAGGACCCCAGGGAGCCACTCCCAGGCCCCTTCCCGGCCCCTGGGCCTTTCGGAGCCGGCACCCAGGAACATTGGGGAAGGAGGCAGAGGCACTCGTGCCCTCCTGCCGCACGCGCATGCCTGGCAGCGGCTCTGGGGGCGGGGCTTCCCTCCGTCTCCTCCTCCTCGCCGCACCCTCCTTCTCGCCGCTGCCGGGCATGCGCGCATGGCAGGAGGGCGCGAGCACCTCTGCTTCCTCTGGGTGCTGCGCATGCCAGCAGCGGGCCCAGGGGCTTTGATGACTCTGTCTCTTTCTCTCTCTCTCGAGGGAGGGCAGGGGGAGAGTGCTGCAAGGGGGCAGGGGAGGAGGGAATGGCGCCCCCCCTCGCCATCACCCCCGCCCACTTGTCAAGGAAGGAGGGGGTGAGGAGGAGGAGGAAGGAAGAGAAGCCCCTGGGGCCGCTGCTGGGCATGCATGGCACCCAGGAACATGGCAGAGGAGGCAGAGGCGCTCCTGCCCTCCTGCCACGCGCGCATGCTCGGCAGCGGCCCCGGGGGCAGGGCTTCCCTTTCTTCCTCCTCCTCCTCGCGCCCTCCTTCCTTGACAAGTGGGCGGGGGTGATGGCGAGGGGGGGCGCGCCATTCCCTCCTCCCCTGCCCCCTTGCAGCGCTCTCCCCCGCCTTCCCCCGAGAGAGAGAGAAAGAGACAGAGTCATCATGCCATGCGTTGCGGTTTTGTTTCAATTTTTTTTTTGGTCCGTGAATTGCACCCTCTTCGGCTTGCGCCCCTAGGCCATGGCCTAGGGTGGCCTTATGGGTAATCCGTGCCTGCCAAGCGGAAGCCGGCCTGGAAGGAATCTAATCTGGCTATGTCATCAAGGAACTGCTGCAGCTGCCCCGCCACTGCCTTCTCAATCACCTTGCCCAGGAACGGGAGAGTCGAAACCGGGTGATAATTGGTGGGAACCGATCGATCTAAATTCTTCAGTAGCGGGGAGACCACTGCCTCTTTTAAACCCTCTGGAAAGACTCCTTGCTCAAGAGAGCTCTTTATTATATTCAACAGAGGGTCACGTAGTCCCTCCAAGCAGGCTTTCGCCAGCCAGGAGGGACACGGATCAAGAGAGCACGTGGTCGGTCTCGCTGCTGCTAACAGTTCATCGACAGCCCCTGTGTCCAGTGGGACAAGCTGATCGAGGGTGGGCCCAGCAGAGGGCCACGGAGTCTCAAGCTCGCTGACTGTATCAATTGTGGCAGGGAGTTCCCGGCGGAGTAACAAAATCTTGTCTGTAAAATAACTCTGAATAACCTCGGCAGTGAGGGCCTGATCATTATTGTTTGGGACGGTAGGGACCGTCGTCAGAGGACGAATTATTTTAAACAATTTAGCAGGGCGTGAGTTTGCAGACGCTACCAAAGAGGAATAATAAATTTGCTTAGCCTCGATGATAGCATGCTCATAGGTTTCCATAAATCTATTATATAAAGGAGGTCCCGTCATCGAACGACTGCCAGAGACAGAGAAACCTTCCAAGGCAGAGACACCAAACTTGCCAACACAAATAGGCCTCAGGCAAGAAATGTTTTTAGCAAAGAAACTTTCCCCCAAAAATCCTAGAAGGCCCCCAAAACAACGATACAAAAAAAATTACATTTCCCAGCATCCTCTGCGGCAGCCAGCAAAACCCATTGGCCAACATCGGCCCACACAAAATGCAGGGAGGCTGAGTAACCATACTAACGCTGGGCACAGCCAGCCAAGGCTAGGATAGAATGCTGAGTGATTTGAGTTCAGTCAGTTGGTGTTTGAGGGTTAAACTGACAAAACCAAACTCTATGAGGGAGCAATTCTCCAGCAATTTCTACCCACACAACACAACACAACTTCCTATCACAACCCATCCCCCCAACCTTACAGGACCCGCACACACAACACCTACCACAACCACAAACAAAAACCAACTCCACCTATACCCCAACCACAACACAACACTGCACTGATACTCTACAAACACACACAAACACCCAAAACACCCCACCCACACAAGCATTCCACAACATACTTCCACCCACAATTCCACCACACACCCACTAACTCACCGAAAAAGGAATACCTACACACAACACAATACGCACATAACACAACCTTGCGTCTACTGCTCAGCCCATTTGTATGCCATTCCTTCCTTCCACACAGGCAGAAACTGACCCAAAAGACAAGCCATGCCTCCTAAAAAGAACAGCATCGGACGACACACTCGCAACGCTACATACATCACACAAAAAAGGGCAGAACAAACGCCAGAACAGAAATACACTGCACTACACTAGCTTTTGCCATCACCATAAACAAGGCTCAAGGACAAACACTACAAATCTGTGGCATAGACCTTGACACAGAATGCTTCTCCCACGGACAACTCTACGTAGCGTGCTCCAGAGTTGGGAAACCACAGAACCTCTACATCAACACAGCAGACGGAAAGACAAAAAACATTGTATATCCACAAGCTATGCAGAACGCCAGCAACACCACACACCCACAACTCCCCAGGACTTCAACATCCCACCCACCAGAACAACCCACAACGACACAGCCATGGCCCCACCAAGACCATAAGTAACATCAATTCCAACCCTTACATACTCAGACTTTCTCGCATCTCCTAAATAGGGCCCAGCAACACCTGCCGGGTACAGCTAGTACCTTATAAGATGAGAGATAACATAAGAACGATCTTAAATACAATTGAATACTATGAAAGTAACACACTAAAGGAAATGGGACTATTATTCTTGGACGCTGAGAAAGCATTTGACAATGCTAACTGGGATTTCCTACTTCATATCTTATCTGAAAGGGATATGGGTTATTATTTCACTAATACAATAAAATCAATTTATTCAAAACAAAAGGCAAATGTTTTAATTAATGAACAAGAGTCAGGGATTATCAATATACCAAAAGGCACAAGATATAATGCATCTCAAATGGTCAAAAGGCAAAGACAGCTTGTTCCTCTACCACATCATTAATTCCGTGTGAGCGCGGAGTCATGGCAGCCTATCTCCACATGCTTCCACAGTGGTTGTATGTCCCAAATTGATCTTTATGGCACGATGTCAATGGGTGGAAGAGAAATATCGTACTTTTCTTATCCTTGTTCTTGAGTGATGTGCTCGATGTGTGATGGATACAGTGCATTGTGATCTGGCTCAGTGATTTCTTGCCCACTCATGTCTTTTTTTTCCACTGTAGGTAATAGAACAGAAAGCCAGATCAGAGTCAATGTTACATACCAGAATAACAGAGACTCTGGAGGACTTCGAAGCATCTCGGAGAAGAAAGGTATTTGTAAATAGAGGGCCGAAAGTGATTGCCTCGTGTCACTATATCAGGGGTCGGGAACCTATGGCTCGGGAGCCAGATGTGGCTCTTTTCATGATTGCATCTGGCTCTCTAGAGCAGCCCGGGCTTCGGTTTCCCAGCATGCAGCAGGGAGGAGTGACGTAAATGCGCCACGACTGCTGCTTCCGCACTGCCATCGCCACCTCTTCCTCATCTCTCACTGCTCTCGGGGCCCTGCGCCCTCTTTGCCAGGGACGGCGGAGCCCGGCGGTGCCGCCACATCCTCGTCTTTCTCCCCCTTCACCCTTTCCTTCTCCTCTCCTTCCTTTTCCCTCCCTCTCTCCACTTCCATCTTTCCTCCATTCTCCCTCTTCATTCCTTCCTTCCTTCCTCTTCCTTCCTCCCTTTCTCCCCTTCACCCTTTCCTTCTCCTTCTCTCCTTCCTTTTCCCTCCCTCTCTCCCCTTCCTTCTTTTCTCCATTCTCTTCCTTCCTTCCTTCCTTCCTTCCTTCCTTCCTCTTCCTTCCTTTCTTTCTCCCCTACACCCTTTCTTTCTCCTTCTCTCCTTCCTTTTCCCTCCCTCTCTCCCCTTCTTTCTTTCCTCCATTCTCCCTCTTCCTTCTTCATCCTTCCTTCCTTTCTCTTCTTCACCCTTTTCCTTTCCTTCCTTCTTTTTCCCTCCCTCTCCCCCTTCCTTTCTCCATTCTCCCTCTTCCTTCCTTCCTTCCTTCCTTCCTCTTCCTTCCTTCCTTTCTCCCTTTCATCCTTTCCTACTCCTCCTTCTTTCCTTCCTTTTCCATCCCTCTCTCCCCTTCCTTCTTTCTTCCATTCTCCCTCTTCCTTCCTCTTCCTTCCTTCCTTCCTTTCTCCCCCTTCACCCTTTCCTTCCCCTTCTCTCCTTCCTTTTCCCTCCCTCTCCCCTTTCTTTCCCCCCATTCTCCCTCGCTCCTTCTTCCTTCCTTCCACTTCTATTCTTCCCCCCAGTCTTCCTTTCCTTCTCCTTCCTTCCTTTTCACTTCCCTCTCTCTCCCTTCTTTCTTTTTTCTTTTCCCTTCATTCTTTTACTTTTTCCTCACTCCCTTTCCTTTCTTTTCCCCACCCTTTCCTTTCCTTTCCTCCCTTTCCATTTCCTTCTTTCTTTTTCCCTCCTTGTCTCTCTCCTGCTTTTCTTTTCTTCCTTTTCCATAGCAATTTGCATCTCTCTGTTTTCCAGACGTTTGCGGAAGAGAAGCTCCTCGTCTGCGAGAGGCGCCTGAAAAGTCGGGAGAACGAAACGGAGGCGCAGAGGCGGAAGCATCTGGAAGAGATATCGGAATACAAGGAGCAGGTCAAGCAACACTCCCAAACCATTGTGCTTTTGGAGCACAAGTACATGGAAGCTGTCTGGCACATGGAGAAGGCGAGAGAGGAAAACGGGAAGCTTTGCAAGATAATTGAAGGTGAGTCGAGAACCCAGGTGGGGTACCATGCTTGGAGGCAATTCCATTTACCGGCGCAGTTTGGCTTTAGGCCGGGACATGGAACTGAGACAGCCTTGGTCGCCATAGTGGATGATCTACACCGGGAGCTCGACAGGGGGAGTGTGTCCCTGTTGGTTCTGCTGGACCTCTCAGCAGTCTTCAATACCGTCGACCACGGTATTCTTCTGGGACGCCTCGCAGGAATGGGCCTTGGGGGTACTGCTTTGCAGTAGCTGCAGTCCTTCCTTGAGGGTCGTTCCCAGAAGGTGTTGCTAGGACTCCTGCTCCCTACGGCCATTGTACTGTGGTGTCCCGCAAAACTCAATACTGTCCCCTATGTTATTTAACACTAGCTGTACCCGGCACGCATTGCTGTGCCCTATTTAGGAGATGCGAGAAAGTCTGAGTATGTAAGGGTTGGAATTGATGTTACTTATGGTCTTGGTGGGTTCATGGCTGTGTCGTTGTGGGTTGTTCTGGTGGGTGGGATGTTGAAGTCCTGGGGAGTTGTCGGTGTGTGGTGTTGCTGGCGTTCTGCAGAGCTTGTGGATATACAATGTTTGTTGTCTTTCCGTCTGCTGTGTTGATGGAGAGGTTCAGTGGTTTCCCAACTCTGGAGCACGCTACGCAGAGTTGTCCGTGGGAGAAGCATTCTGTGTCAAGGTCTAGGCTACAGATTTGTAGTGTTTGTCCTTGAGCCTTGTTTATGGTGATGGCAAAAGCTAGTATAGTGCAGTGTCTTTCTGTTCTGGCATTTGTTCTGCCCTTTTTGTGTGATGTATGTAGCATTGCGAGTGTGTCGTCCGATGCTGTTCTTTTTAGGAGGCATGGCTTGTCTTTTGGGTCAGCTTATGCCTGTGTGGAAGGAAGGAATGGCATACAAATGGGTTGAGCAGTAGACGCAAGGTTGTGTTATGTGCGTATTGTGTTGTGTGTAGGTATTACTTTTGTGTTATTCTGGGGGTATGTGTTTGTCAGTGGTGCCTGTGTCCCTGGTGCCCTATTTGTCTCCCTCCTAGATCTTGACCGTGGCAGTTTAACCCTCAACTGAAATCACTCGGCATTCTAAGTGGCTTTGCCCACCGTTACTATGGTAACTGATGTTGGCCAATGGGTTTCGCTGGCTGCTGCACAGGATGCTGGGAAATGTAGGTTTTGTATCGTTGTTTTGGGGGCCTTCTAGGTTTTGGGGGAAAGTTTCTTTGCTAAAAACCTTCCTTGTTTGAGGCCTATTTGTGTTGGCAAGTTTGGTGTCTCTGCCTTGGAAGGTTTCTCTGTCTTTGTCAGTCGTTCGACGACGGGACCTCCTTTATATAATAGATATACATGAAGCCGTTGGGGGAGATCATCCGGAGTTTCGGGGTGTGGTGTCACCTGTACGCAGTTGATGTCCAACTCTGTCACTCCTTCCCACCTGCTACTAAGGAGGCTGTTCAAGTCGTGAACTGGTGCTTGGCCGCTGTAACGGACTGGATGAGGGCTAACAGATTGAAACTAAATCCAGACAAGACAGAGGTACTCCTGGTCAGTCGTAAGGCCAAACAGGGCATAGGGTTGCAGCCTGTGCTTGACGGGGTGACATTCCCCTTGAAGGCGCAGGTTCGCAGTCTGGGAGTGATCCTGGACTCATCACTGAGCCTGGAGCCCCAGGTCTCGGCGGTGGCCGGGAGAGCTTTTGCACAGTTAAAGCTTGCGTGCCAGCTGCGCCCATACCTTGAGAAGTCTGACTTGGCCACGGTGGTCCACGCTCTGGTTACATCTCGAATAGACTACTGCAACGCTCTCTATGTGGGGCTGCCTCTGAAGACTGCTCGGAAGCTGCAATTAGTCCAATGCTCGGCAGCCAGGTTACTAACAGGAGTGGGATACAGGGAGCATACAACCCCCTTGTTGCGCCAGCTCCACTGCCTGCCAATTAGTTTCTGAGCACAATTCAAAGTGCTGGTTCTAACCTACAAAACCCTATACGGTTCCGGCCCAGTTTACTTGTCTGAACGTATTATCCCCTATGAACCATCAAGGACATTAAGATCCTCCAGAGAGGCACTGCTCTTGGTCCCACCACCTACGCAAGCGCGTCTGGTGGGGATGAGAGACAGGGCCTTCTCTGTGGTGGCCCCTCGGCTGTGGAACTCTCTCCCGAGCGAGATCAGATCTGCCCCCTCCCAATTGTCCTTCAGGAGGCTAGTGAAATCCTGGCTTTGGAATGAAGCATGCCAAAAATAATGGCTGAGACTGGCTATATACCAAAGTGAGTGACCACATATGCGGACTGAGTTGAATACGATTTTATTTATGGCGATTTGGCTTATTTGTATTTTATCTATTTGTATTATAATCTTGTATTGTTGTAGGATGTTTTTAATTTGTATTAGTAGCATTGAATCCTTGCTGTAAGTTGGTCTGAGTGATATATAAAGTGAGCTTTATATATCTGTTGAACATCAGGATAGTAAATAAAGAGAAACACTCAAAAACAGGGGAATTCCAGATAGGAAACCATCAGGGCCAGCTAATCACCTCCCAACGAAGTATTCCCCAGGCAGGAAGCAGCCAGAGCTTGAAGCTGCAAGGCTATTCAATGCTAATCTATTCAATGCGAGGTGGTCTCCGAGGGCTCCCCACTACTCTGTGGGGTCCCCCAGGGGGCCATTCTCTCCCCTCTGTTATTTAACATCTACATGCAGCCGCTTGCACAGCTGGTGCGGCGTTATGGGCTGGATAATCAAGGTGATCAGTTGCAGCATTCACACTAGGCCTGGTTAGGTTCGTCAAAATGCTCGTAAAATCGGAATGAATTCGGATTAAATTGACGTTTGAAGTGGTTTGGAAGTGATATAAGCAACCCGGAAGGGAATTTGCCATTTTGAAGCCACTGCCGCCATTTTTGGAAAGGAATCGGCGTGTTTCCCTTCCTTGTCCTTCCAAATACAGAAATTTCCAAGGTAAAATTCCAAAAACTTGAAGCATGAATCCAAAAAAAGACACTTAAGACATGAATCTATCCAAGGCAAAGCTTCCAAGGACTAGGAAAGATGTCTTGGCTCAATTTTCAACTATGCTTCATCTGACTACAAATTCCGTACCTGGTACTTTTATCCCCTAATGAGAGTGTCATTTAGTGTCATTTTGGTTGGTGGTGTGCCCCAGGATTTTGTAAATGTAAATAATGTGCCGCGGCTCAAAAAAGGTTGGGAAACACTGAGCTAGACTATTCTTAATCAATTAGGCTGAATGATTCATCTGTTAAAGGGTGGCTTAATTGAAACTCTTTATGGGTCATTTTCCAAAAAGCCACATGAATTGAACATCTAGATATGAAACTGGAGGCGTCTCAGCAGGCCCGGATTAACACCTTCTTGCGCCCTAGGCCACACTTTGGAATTACGCCCCCTTTAAGACAGAGAGGCCTCGTTCTGCCGCCTCTCTAGGAAGCACAGGCCGCCCCTCTCGCTGGACTTCTGCCCGGCACAAACATGGCAGCCACAGGCAGGCGCTCCAAAAGGAGGCCAGTCTTCGCGTCAGAAGGATGGAACCGGAGCCCCAGAACGAGAGAGAGAGAGAGAGAGAGACTGGGGAGGAGCGCCCGCTTCCCTCCCTCCCATTTTCCGCAGACTCCACCCCGGAATCACGGTCCTTGGGCTGAGGCTTCTGGGAGGGTAGGAAGGGCAAAAGGGAGGGCAGAATGGAGGGCGGGGCCTGGGAAGGAGGGCCCGAGGAGGGGCGGGGAGAAAAGGATCCCCGTGAGGCCGCCTCCCTCCCCTTCTCCGCCGGCCATGGCCTCTCGCGTCGACGACTCCCTCCCCCCTCCCTCCCTGCGTGGAAGGAAGGTCCTCCCGGGCGGCGAGGTCCCCCTGGGGGGCGTGGAGTGCTCCCTGTGGCCGCCTGGCCCCATTTCCTCCCAGAAGCACGCTCTCCTGATGTTTCGCCCTCAGGGACTGCGACATATTTTTTTTGATCTGCGTCTCAGGATTGCCGAGAATCGGGTTGTACCCTGGTTCATTCTTTGCCTTCTTGTGTCTGTGTTTTGTTTTCCTCCTAGAAATGCAGAGGGAGCCTTGCAAATCCCCGTTGCCCAAGGCCGTGTCTCCAGAAAGGTCCCACGTCTTCTTGAGGTAAGTGACTGATTTCTTCACATTCTTCCCTGTTGATTCTCTAATGCTGTTGTCTATCATTTTAAGGGTTTTTGTCATGCTTTTAAGTTTGCAAACACGAAAACAATATACCTATCTTGTGTAACAGTACACTGTAAACGCAAGCTAAAGAATATGACTGCCTATTTAGCAAAATATATACGTTTATATGATCAAGCAACAGTAAGGAATTCCCCTCATGGCATCATACTCACAGCATAACACAATATAGTGGCATACAAGTAGTAGCAGTATGATACACAGTATCGTAATTCCATGTATAACAAGCAATGAAATAATAAACCGCTCCTGTGGGTACAATGTAAGCTAATATACAGTCAAACAATATGTAGCTTTTAATATCATCAGCTAAATGCTGGGTCCGTATATGCTAACAAGTCCCAGATGGTCTTACTCACTGTCCTGGTGTCCGTATATAACCAAATGGATCAAATGAACGATGTATGGGAGAGGCGGATTCGGAGACCCCTCCTTGTCTTCTCGGATCCCCCCGCGGTCTCACTCCTTAACTGCTTTCCCATGTTTCCCATCATTGATCTTCTTCCTCATCGTTTTCCTGCACTCCTGTCTTGTTTACTCGCTACCACTGTGGTTTGAACTGCCACCAAACACAAGCCGCTACGTCTGGGAGAAAGTTTTCCTGGGAGGCGTAATTTGTTTTGGTTTGAGTTAGGCTGCATTTGCCTGAAAGTGCGGCGCGCCCTCCCAGCAACGGCATTTGGTTAATACGGACACCAGGGCGTAATTTGGACTTGTTGGTTTGGACCCAGCATTTAGCTGATGATATTAAAAGTACATATTGTTTGCTGTATATTAGCTTACATTTGCCTGAAAGTGTCATATTCTTTAGCTTGCGTTTACAGTATGCTTTCAAGTTTGTCACATCCTGGGATGGACCACCGCTTCTCTCCTCCCAACGCAATGAGAGAAGGGGCTTTCCTCCCTTCCCAAGATCTTGCGGAAATTCCCTACTAACAATAAATAAATAAATAAATAAATAAATAAATAAATTTTTGCCATGTATGTGTACATTGTAATCCGCCCAGAGTCCCCTGAGGGGTGAGAAGGGCGGAATATAAATACTGTAAATAAATAAATAAAATTAATTAAATAATCAGATTTCAGTCACTTTACATACCTCTAGTAGCCATGACCTGGACTTCCAATAGTTGGCCAATCCTCCAAGAATGAGCATCTCGAGGTCTTTCAGAAATGAAAAGTGGGGTCTCCAAAATGTTTTCTATGTTCTCACTCCAGGGAAGAATTGGAAGTCGCCAAGCGCCGAATCCTATCCGACGAGGCCGTCATTGCAGGATTGAAGAAGGAGCTCTCAGAAGCCCGGGCCAGAATCTCCGACGCAATTGGTTTGTGATGGTTGTGAGGGTCGGAGTGGGATTTGAAAGATGCAGGTTCAAATTGTACTTGAGAGTATTGGAGCAGGGGATGATGTGAGTTGTAATCCTCTGCTCTGCACAGCAGAAGTTGCGCGTGGTTGGACTTAGTATGTTCCGGCTGACTGGAAAGGTCATTCTCAAGTGCTAAGAAAAGTCAGGTATTAGTGTAGCCCAGGGCTGTCCAACAGGCGGCCCTGGGGCTGTACACGGCCCCCGAGCCCCTTCCCTGCAGCCCCCTAACTTGTTTTAATAAAATACAAATAAAAAATAAAAAATTAAATTTAAAAATTTAAATAAATACCTACTTCCGGGTTTAGGCAAACATCGCGAGACTACGCCAGCCACAGACGGGATTTTGAGGGAGGTCGAAATCCCGTCTGTGGCTGCGTAGTCTCGCGATAGCTGCCGAAATCTCGGGTCCCGCGGGATTTGCGGCCGGCCTGGGCGTGCGCCTCCTCCTCCCTCGCGGCTGCTTCCAGGCCAGCCCCCATTCCCTCAGAGAGAGGGAGGAGGGGAGTGAGGCAGGGAAAGCCCCTCCTGGCTCCGTCCTCTTCCTGTGGAGGGCCCTCGCTTCCTGCCCCGCGGATGGGAGAGCCGCCGCGCCCGGCCTGAGCTTGGCCTCGGCTCCAGCGGAGCTCTTTGGGTACGGCCGCAGCGTTGGCGCTTTGGCCCTGTGGCGGGGCTCCCGCAGTATGGGTAAGGAAGGCCCTGGCTCGAATAAATCAATCTAAAAACAGTGGGGCATTGGGGGAGGAGGGAGGGGTCCCTCAGCGGCGGTTTCCTTGGCGACGCTTCCTTCCCCTCCCTCCGCCCCTCCCCTTGTTGTGCTGCCTTCCCCCGCGTGCAGGGCACAACGTGGCTTCCTTTGCGCCTGCCCCCGCGGCTTGTTTTCCCTTCAGGGAGGGAGGGAGCTCTTTGGGCCTCCTCCCCCCGCCTCTGGGAAAAGAGGCCCCATCAAGCCCTGCGACGGCAGTGAGGTGTTTGGGTTTTTTTTGGTGTGTCCCAATTTGAGTGTGGACTCAAATAACTCAAAGGTATTAGGAAACATTCCCCCAAATCCACCAGTGCTGCCATTTGGGTATATTGAGTATTCATGCCAAGTTTGGTCCAGATCCATCATTATTTGAGTCCACAGTGCTCTCTGGATGGAGGTGAACGACAACTCCACAACTCAAGGTCAATTGTAAGTAAATTGGAGCCGGGGAGGGGGCAGAGCCGTGGAGGGGGCGGAGCCGGGGAGGGGGTGGAGCCAGGGAGGGACAGAGCCAGGGGAGGGGAGGGGGCAGAGCTGGGGGTAGGGGCGGAGCCGGGGGAAGGGGCAGACCCTTCGGCCCCCCAGGTGATCAGTGACCGGAATTCCGGCCCTTGGGCCCATAGAAGTTGGACAGCCCTGGTGTAGCTAATAACCCTTGCCTCCCCCCCTTCCATTTACAACAGTTGGGTAGATGTGGGGAATGCTGTGGATTTAGCGTAGCTGGATTTCAGAAAGGACTTCGACAAGGTCCCACATGACCGTCTGGCAAGGAAACTATTCCAATGTGGGCTAGGCAAAACTAGGTTAGATGGATCTGTATTAGTTAAGTGGACGAACCCAGAGGGTGTTTCTCCCCAATCCTTCCTCTTCATCCTGGAAAGAAGTGACGAGTGGAGTGCCATATGCAGGGCCCGGTCCTGGGCCCGGTCCTGCTCAAGATCTTTATTCATGGTTTACATCAGGGGTCGGGAACCTATGGCTCGCGAGCCATATCTGGCTCTTTTGATGATTGCATCTGGCTCACCTGCATGTGCCGCCTTCGCCCTCCTTTGCCTCAAATTCCCCATGCACAGCTCAGCTGGAGGCGGGGCCAGCGTCAAGCTCTCCATGCTGGCTCTCAGCTGCGCGCGTGGAATTTGAGGCGAAGGAGGGCGAAGGTGGCGCGCGCAGCTGAGAGCCGGCATGGAGAGCTTGGCGCTGGCCCCGCCTCCAGCAGAGCTGCGCGCACCGCCTTCGCCCTCCTTCACCCCAAATTCCCCGTGTGCAGCTCCGCTTGAGGCAGGGCCAGCGCCAAGCTCTCCATGCCAGCTCTCAGCTGCACGCACGGAATTTGAGGTCAAGGAGGACGAAGGCGCAGAAGCGACCAAAGATCGACTTTAAAAAAAAACCTTTTTGGGGGGGAGGGGTCCGGATCTGCCGCCCCCTCTCAGGTGCTCTCCCAGGGCCGTGGCCTAGTGTGCCCTTATGGATAATCCGGGCCTGCGAGTGGTCCTGAAATTTATTTATTTATTTATTTATTCGAATAAAGGCTCGGGGCGGTTTACACAGCTTACATAAAAACAACAGCATACGTGACATGATTAAAATTACATAAAATTCCATAAAATACATACAAGTCTACACAGACAATGATTCGGCAGTCAGAGTAAATTTCTGAGTTTCAGTTGAAGGCACGTCTGAAAAGGGTGGTCTTGCATGCGTAGGACAGACTGGGGAACTCCTTGCCGCTTGGAAGGAAGGCTGATTGAAGGTGAAGGGGATGAGCTCAGTGAGCGCCCGGATGTCAGCCGGGAGGGCATTCCACAACACAGGGGCTACTACTGAAAAGGCCCGTTGCCTTGTGGTGGACAGATGGCAAGAGCGAATCGGTGGAACAGTCAGTAGGTTCTGCTCCTCAGAGCGTAGTGATCTCGGGGGAATGTACGGGGTAAGGCGGTCCCTCAGGTCAGTGTTTCCCAACCAGTGTGCCGTGGCACACTAGTGTGCTGTGAGCGATCCTCAGGTGTGCCGTGGGAAATTGGAACCTCCAATACCCTTTCTTCCTCCTCCTGCCCACAGTGCTCTCTGGGTGTAGGTGAACTACAACTTCCAAACTCAAGGTCAATTCCCAAGAAAACCCTTTCAGTACTTTCTGTTGGTAATGAGAGTTCAATATGCCAAGTTTGGTTCAATTCCATTGTTGCAAGAGTTCAGGATGCTCTTTGATTGCGTGTTAACTATAAATCCCAGAAACTGTAACTCCCAAATGTCAAGGTCTATTTTCCCCAAACTCCATCTGCGTGCATATTTGGGCATATCGAGTATTCATGCCAAGTTTGGTCCTGATCCAACATTGTTTGAGTCCACAGTGCTCTCTGGATGTAGGTGAACTACAACTCCAAAACTCAAGGTCAATGCCCACCAAACTCTTATAGCGTTTTCTCTTGGTTATGGGAGTTCTGTGTGGGAAGTTTGTGTCTTTCTGCCATTCCTGCCAGGATTTCTATGTTGTGTTCATCGAAACAGGCCCTGGTTTCACACTGATTGTACAAATACATTTACAAACATATTAACTATATGTATTACTGTGTTAGAGTGTCATTTTGTGTCATTGTGGTTGGTGGTGTGCCCCAGGATTTTGTAAATGTAAAACACTGCCTCAGGTACACAGGCCCTAGACCGTGTGTAAGGCCTTAAAGGTCAATACCAGCACCTTGAAGGCAATCCGGTACTCAATTGGGAGCCAGTGCAATTGCTGCAGAATGGGAGTGATGTGCTCCCACCAGTAAGCGAGCAGCGGCATTTTGCACTAGCATAAGTTTCCGGTTTGTCGACAAGGGAAGGCCAACGTAGAAGGCGTTACAGTAGTCCAGCCTCGAGATGACCGTCACTTGGATCACCGTGGCCAGGTGATCTAATGTAACACCCGCAATAAGTGAGGGACCATTGTATGGCCCAGTATTGAATGGACTTCTCTTTGCGCAGGGGAACTCAGCGAAAAACAGAAAATGGAGCTGGAGCTGAAGCGGAGTCTGGTCCAGGGCCAATTGTATGAGATCAACAATCTTCAGGAGGAACTCTTAAAGATGAGGACTCTTTTGGGCCAGAAGGACACCGACCTCCAAGTCGTCAGAGAAGAATTACGGTGAGCATGAAAGGGAAGAAAGGACAAACCCACCATAATTAGGACCGTATGGCCATCTATCAGGACTGATTTGATTGTGCTACTCGTTGGAGAAATGGGGCTGGAATGGATGGCATTGAGGGATCCCTTCCAACTCTAGGATTCTTTGGCTATAGCGTTGTTATCTCCTTTCATATCTATATCTATATATCAACATATGTGTGCTTGTCTGTACCACAAAGGCTGATGCTAGGTGAAGTGGCCCCCTGTGATGTCACATGGGAAAAGGTGGTGCATATGAGGAAGGAAAGAAAAAAAAGGGTAGGCCTGGGTAGGCCTGTTCAATCATGGTTCTAAAGTACTTACAAAACTAAAGTTCTGGTGGTGAACACTAGGTGGCGCTGGTGCTTTGCTTCTACAGTGTTGCTAAAGTTCTGGTGGTGAACACTAGGTGGCGCTGGTGCTTTGCTTCTACAGTGTTGCTAAAGTTCTGGTGGTGAACACTAGGTGGCGCTGGTGCTTTGCTTCCCCAGTGTTGCTAAAGTTCTGGTGGTGAACATTTCAGAACTCTAACAAAAAATTCAAAATTTTCATTATAAATGACAATTTCTAATTGGTTTTGTCTTAAAAAATCGCCAAGAATGAAAAAATAATGAAGTTTTGAAAGTTTTGTTAGAATTCTGAAATGTTCACCACCAGACCTTTAGCAAGACTGTAGAAGCAAAGCACCAGCGCCACCTAGTGTTCACCACCAGAACTTTAGTTTTGTAAGTACTTTTGAACCATTTAGAACCATGATTGCCCAGGCCTACAATGCACATATACATGGCAAACATTCAGTGCCATTTAGACATACAATATATATAGTCAGACACAGGGGCCATTTAACATTCCAGCTTTTCCGGCTTCATGAGGGTATGCTTGATTCTGGCTACAGGGGGAGCTGCCGCTTCATCGGCTTACTTTGTGACATCGAGTCCTTAATGGAGTACTTTCTCATTCTTCTGCATGCTGCTGGAAGGTTTTATGGTGTTGTAAATTAGTTAAATTTGTCTCCCTGCATAAAGCGGTACTTAAATTTCCTACTTGACAGGTGCAACTGACTTCCGGGCTGCATAGGTCAACAGCAAGCTAGACCAGGGCTGTCCAACTTCTACCGGCCCAAGGGCCGGAATTCCGATCACTGATCACCTGGGGGGCCACTCCGCCACCAGCCACACCCCGGCCACGCCCCTATCCACTCCGGTTTTGCCCGCTTCCAAGGCTGGCATGATGCTTTGGGAGAGAGGGCGGAGCCATGGGCGGCTCCCATGGCTCCCCCCTCCCCCAAAGCACGCCACGCCAGCCTTGAAGCGGACGAGAAACAGAGCTACGCTTCCGAGGCGCTCGAGGCTGGCGTGACGCTTTGGGAGAGAGGGCGGAGCCATGGGCGGCTCCCCATGGCTCTGCCCTCCCCCCCAAAGTGTCACGCCAGCCTTGGAAGCGGGGGAAACCGCCGCTTCCGAGGCTGGCGTGATGCTTTGGGACAGAGGCCGGAGCCTCGGGTGGCTCCCCATGGCTCCCCCCTCCCCCAAAGCGTCACGCCAGCCTTGGAAGCGGGAGAAACCGCCGCTTCCGAGGCTGGCGTGACGCTTTGGGTGAGAGGGCGGAGCCACGGGCGACTCCCCATAGCTCCGCCCTCCCTCCCAAAGCATCATGCCAGTCTCGAAGCAGGGCGAAACCGCACGCATGCACACTGTTTTGGGGGCGTTTTTTTCCGGAATTTTTATTTATTTATTTTTTAAAAAATAATATTTTTTGCAGGAGGGTAGGAGGGCCGCATCCAAGGGGCTGGCGGGCCGTGTGCAGCCCGCGGGCCACCTGTTGGGCAGGGCCTGGGCTAGACTATTAATGGTCGGGAGCTCACTCTGGCCCGGGCTGGCTTTGAACTCATGACCTCTCGGTCAATGGTGATTTAATGCAGTTGGCTGTGCCACAGAAAATATCTTTGAATGGATGAGAAACATCCCAGTGCAATCCTTTCGGCACTGTTCTCATTCACAGGAACAGCCGAGAGAAGCTGAAAAAAGGGACGAATCAGAGAGACGGGCAGCACAAGGGGGTACAGACAGAAGCCCCCCTGGTGGAGGACGCAGCTGGAAAGGCAAGCAGGGACGTCTGGGAGATTTATAAGGAAGAACTCTCTATCGGGAGTGCTTTGATTGGGCTTTCCTGCATGGCAGGTGGTTGGACCGGATGTCCTTACCAGGCAGAATTCTCAAAGTATTGTGGTCAAGATTCATTATCGCTTCATTGCTGGCTTCTTTGTGTGTGTGTGTGTGTGTGTGTTCTGCAGGGACTGCTCTTGGCATTGTCTGACCTGGGGCTGCGATGCAAGGGCTCCCGGCACGAGGAGACCATCCAGCGCCAAAAGGAGGCCCTGGTGGAGCTGCGGCACCTGGTCAAGGCCCTCGAAAAGGCCTGCCCTTCAGGTGAGAAAATAGCCAACTTTCGGAAGCTGCAAATCTCTCTGAGGGCGCCACTGGAGACTAGGACTCAATGGAGAAGCCCTCCAAGAAGATCATTAGGATAATTGTTGTTGTTGTCGTCGTCTTTAGTTCCTAAATGAAACTCTTCCCGTTTCTAGTAGTGGAGTAAAATGGGAATCTTCCAAGACTGTCAATAATAATAATAATAATAATATCTGTATTTTTAATATTAATAATATGGATGTTCTTCCTTTTTCCAGAACTGAAGGAAAATAGGGTCCCTCCAAAATTGTTGTTGTTGTTGTTAGGCCTGGGCAATCATGGTTCTAAATGGTTCTAAAGTACTTACCAAACTAAAGTTCTGGTGGTGAACACTAGGTGGCGCTGGTGCTTTGCTTCTACAGTGTCGCTAAAGTTCTGGTGGTGAAGACTAGGTGGCGCTGGTGCCTTGCTTCTACAGTGTCGCTAAAGTTCTGCTGGTGAACACTAGGTGGCGCTGGTGATTTGCTTCTACAGTGTTGCTAAAGTTCTGCTGGTGAACACTAGGTGGCGCTGGTGCCTTGCTTCTACAGTGTTGCTAAAGTCCTGGTGGTGAACAATAGGTGGCGCTGGTGATTTGCTTCTACAGTGTTGCTAAAGTTCTGCTGGTGAACACTAGGTGGCGCTGGTGCTTTGCTTCTACAGTGTTGCTAAAGTTCTGGTGGTGAACACTAGGTGGCGCCGGTGCTTTGCTTCTACAGTGTTGCTAAAGTTCTGGTGGTGAATACTAGGTGGCGCTGGTGCCTTGCTTCTACAGTGTTGCTAAAGTTCTGGTGGTGAACACTAGGTGGCGCTGGTGCCTTGCTTCTACAGTGTTGCTAAAGTTCTGGTGGTGAACACTAGGTGGCGCTGGTGCCTTGCTTCTACAGTGTTGCTAAAGTTCTGGTGGTGAATACTAGGTGGCGCTGGTGCTTTGCTTCTACAGTGTTGCTAAAGTTCTGGTGGTGAACACTAGGTGGCGCTGGTGCCTTGCTTCTACAGTGTTGCTAAAGTTCTGGTGGTGAATACTAGGTGGCGCTGGTGCCTTGCTTCTACAGTGTTGCTAAAGTTCTGGTGGTGAATACTAGGTGGCGCTGGTGCCTTGCTTCTACAGTGTTGCTAAAGTTCTGGTGGTGAACACTAGGTGGCGCTGGTGCTTTGCTTCTACAGAATTAAAACAGATAGAGATAAACAAGGAGGATGTTCTCATATGCCTTACTAAACTAAATGTCAACAAATCACCAGGTCCAGACGGCATCCACCCCAGAGTTCTTAAGGAACTCAAGTGTGAAATTGCTGAACTTCTAGCTAAGATATATAACCTTTCTCTAAGATCAGGCACTGTACCCGAGGACTGGAGGGAGGCAAATGTAACACCGATCTTCAAGAAAGGATCCAGAGGTGATCCAGGAAATTATAGACCAGTCAGTTTAACCTCAGTTCCAGGCAAAATAATGGAAACCATTATTAAAGAAAAAATTACTAGGCACATAGAAGAACAGGCATTGCTGAAAGAAAATCAACATGGTTTCTGCAAAGGCAAATCATGTCTTACTAACTTGTTAGAATTCTTTGAGGGTGTAAATAAACACATAGATAAAGGGGACCCAGTCGATATTGTTTACCTTGACTTTCAAAGGCTTTTGACAAAGTCCCTCACCAAAGGCTCCTAAATAAGCTCTTCAGCCATGGAATCAGGGGACAGGTCTTGTCCTGGATTGGAACCTGGCTAAACTGTAGGAAACAAAGGGTGGTCATAAACGGACACTTCTCTGGGTGGAAAGAGGTGGGAAGTGGCGTACCCCAAGGTTCAGTTTTGGGTCCGTTACTTTTTAATTTATTCATTAATGATCTGGATGTAGGAGTGAATTCTGAGGTAGCAAAGTTTGCAGACGACACTAAACTGTTGAGGGTAGTTAAAAATGAAACTGATTGTAAAGAGCTCCAGAAAGATCTCTCGAAATTGAGTGAATGGGCAACAAAGTGGCAAATGCATTTTAACCTAAACAAGTGTAAAGTCATGCACATCGGGGCAAAGAACCCCAACTACACCTACCAATTGATGGGGTCAAAGCTTTCCGAGACAAACCAGGAAAGGGATCTTGGGGTCTTGGTGGACAGCTCAATGAAGATGTCAACCCAGTGCGCTGCAGCAGTGAAAAAAGCAAATTCTATGCTAGGCATGATCAGGAAGGGAATCGAAAATAGGTCAGCAAATGTTGTATTACCTCTCTACAAATCTATGGTAAGGCCACATTTGGAGTACTGTGTACAATTCTGGTCTCCGCACCTTAAGAAGGATATAACGGAACTGGAAAAGGTACAGAAAAGGGCAACAAGAATGATCCAAGGGATGGAGCGGCTCCCTTATGAAACCAGGTTGCAACGCCTTGGTCTTTTCAGCCTTGAAAGACGGCGTTTAAGAGGTGACTTGATCGAAGTGTATAAAATCATGCATGGGATAGAAAAGGTGAATAAAGAAAAATTATTTTCTTTGTCACAAAACACTAGGACTAGAGGGCACTCCTGAAGCTCCAAGGTAGGAAAATTAGGACTAATAAAGGGAAATATTTCTTCACCCAGAGGGTCATTGGGTTATGGAACTCACTTCCAGAGGAGGTTGTGACAGCGGTCAGCCTGGACAACTTCAAGGCAGGATTAGACAGATTCGTGGATACCAAGTGTATCGGTAGTTACTGAAAAGGACATTCAAGTGCCACCTCGGAGTTGGTTGAGGTAGGCAGGATTTCCCTGGGTACTGGTTGTGGGGGTCGGGGGAGCAGGTCAGGGTTTTGCCCTCCCGTCTGCTTGAGATCCCCGTGTACAACCGGTGGGCCACTGTGTGATACAGAATGCTGGACTAGATGGGCTGAGGTCCGATTCAGCATGGCTCTTCTTATGTTCTTATGTTAAGTGTTGCTAAAGTTCTGGTGGTGAACACTAGGTGGCGCTGTTGCTTTGCTTCTACAGTGTTGCTAAAGTTCTGGTGGTGAAGACTAGGTGGCGCTGGTGCCTTGCTTCTACAGTGTCGCTAAAGTTCTGCTGGTGAACACTAGGTGGCGCTGGTGATTTGCTTCTACAGTGTTGCTAAAGTTCTGCTGGTGAACACTAGGTGGCGCTGGTGCCTTGCTTCTACAGTGTTGCTAAAGTCCTGGTGGTGAACAATAGGTGGCGCTGGTGCTTTGCTTCTACAGTGTTGCTAAAGTTCTGGTGGTGAACACTAGGTGGCGCCGGTGCCTTGCTTCTACAGTGTTGCTAAAGTTCTGGTGGTGAACACTAGGTGGCGCTGGTGCCTTGCTTCTACAGTGTTGCTAAAGTTCTGGTGGTGAATACTAGGTGGCGCTGGTGCTTTGCTTCTACAGTGTTGCTAAAGTTCTGGTGGTGAACACTAGGTGGCGCTGGTGCTTTGCTTCTACAGTGTTGCTAAAGTTCTGGTGGTGAATACTAGGTGGCGCTGGTGCCTTTGCTTCTACAGTGTTGCTAAAGTTCTGATGGTGAACACTAGGTGGCGCTGGTGCTTTGCTTCTACAGTGTTGCTAAAGTTCTGATGGTGAACACTAGGTGGCGCCGGTGCTTTGCTTCTACAGTGTTGCTAAAGTTCTGGTGGTGAACACTAGGTGGCGCCGGTGCCTTGCTTCTACAGTGTTGCTAAAGTTCTGGTGGTGAACACTAGGTGGCGCTGGTGCCTTGCTTCTACAGTGTTGCTAAAGTTCTGGTGGTGAACACTAGGTGGCGCTGGTGCTTTGCTTCTACAGTGTTGCTAAAGTTCTGGTGGTGAACACTAGGTGGCGCTGGTGCCTTGCTTCTACAGTGTTGCTAAAGTTCTGGTGGTGAATACTAGGTGGCGCTGGTGCCTTGCTTCTACAGTGTTGCTAAAGTTCTGATGGTGAACACAAGGTGGCGCTGGTGCTTTGCTTCTACAGTGTTGCTAAAGTTCTGATGGTGAACACTAGGTGGCGCCGGTGCTTTGCTTCTACAGTGTTGCTAAAGTTCTGGTGGTGAACACTAGGTGGCGCTGGTGGTTTGTTTCTACAGTGTTGCTAAAGTTCTGATAGTGAACACTAGGTGGCGCTGGTGCTTTGTTTCTACAGTGTTGCTAAAGTTCTGGTGGTGAACACTAGGTGGCGCTGGTGCTTTGTTTCTACAGTGTTATTAAAGTTCTGGTGGTGAACACTAGGTGGCGCTGGTGCTTTGTTTCTACAGTGTTGCTAAAGTTCTGGTGGTGAACACTAGGTGGCGCTGGTGATTTTTTTCTACAGTGTTGCTAAAGTTCTGGTGGTGAACACTAGGTGGCGCTGGTGCTTTGCTTCTACAGTGTTGCTAAAGTTCTGGTGGTGAACACTAGGTGGCGCTGGTGCTTTGCTTCTACAGTGTTGCTAAAGTTCTGGTGGTGAACACTAGGTGGCGCTGATGGTTTGCTTCTACAGTGTTGCTAAAGTTCTGGTGGTGAACACTAGGTGGTGCTGGTGCTTTGTTTCTACAGTGTTGCTAAAGTTCTGGTGGTGAACACTAGGTGGCGCCGGTGCTTTGCTTCCACAGTGTTGCTAAAGTTCTGGTGGTGAACATTTCAGAACTCTAACAAAACTTTCAAAATTTCATTGTAAATGGCAGTTCCTAATTGGTTCTGTCTTAAAAATCACCAATAATTAAATAATAATAATGAAGTTTTGAAAGTTTTGTTAGAGTTCTGCAATGTTTGCCAATGATCAGGAAGGGAAAGATTTTCATCTCGATGTACCTAGATGACATAGTGCTCATCTCCCTCTCTCGGTTGGGTCTTAAACATGTTCTGAAGGCTTTCAGTTCCTACTCCCAAGAGAAATATGTCAATATTATTATTATTATTGTTTGCATTGTTGTTGTTGTTATTCCCTGACTTTATCTCTTCCAACTTCTAGCCCTCCAAAATGTTCATCTTGGACTTTCCCCATTATTTTGGAACTCTCCATCCCATTAGAAAGCCTTGCATTATGGAGGAAACGTGCAATTTATTCTTCTCGCAGATCCCGAAGAAAGGAAGCCAGAATCTCTGATTGTGTGCAAGAAAAGTTCTGCAGAGAAGAAAGAGCAGAAAACAGAGAAAGAACAATGGACAGGTTTGGTGACAACCGCAGACACCAACAAGGTAAAATTTGGTGATTTACGTATTACAAGGAATTTATTTTATTCATTAACTAGCATGTGTATGTGTGTTTCCCAGGTGTCTTTGCCCACCTACTTTCTCCCTTCTCCAGCTCCGATGAAGAAGTCTACCTCTCAAAACCATCTCTCTCTCTCTCTCTCTCTCTCTCTTTTCTTCTTCCTTTGCTTTCCCTTATATAGCTCCTCTCCTCTTCTTTCTTTTTTCCCTTCCTTTCTTTTTCCCCCTTACCCTTCCTTCCTTCTTTGTTTTTTTCTCTTCACTTTATCTCTCTTCGTTCTTTCATTCTTCCTTTCTCTTTTCTTCTTCCCTTCTTTCTTTTTTCCTTCCTTCCATCCCCCTTCCCTTGCTTTTCTTCATACACTTTTTTTTCTATCTCTCTTTTCCCTCTTTTGTTTGTTTCTTTCGTTCTTTCTTTCCTTCTCTCTTTTTCTCTTTTCTATTAGTTCCTTCTTCCTTCCTTTTCTTTATCTTTTCTTTTTCTCTCTCTTCCTTTCTTCCTTTTTCTTGCCTTCCATCCCCTCATACCTTTCCCTTTCATTTCTCCAATCAACAAACATTGTTGTTGTTGTTGTTATTATTATTATTGGTAGTAGAAGTAGTAGTATTATGTTTGTTTATATCCTGCTTTTTCTCTCCTTAAGGAGACTACATGCTTTGACTTAGATATATTAGGCCTGGGTAGATTTGTCAGAATGCTCATAAAATCGGGATGAATTCGGATTAAATTCACTTTTGAAGCGGTTTCGAAGCAATGAAAGCAACCCGGAAGTGAATTTGCCATTTTGAAGCTGCCTCCACCATTTTCGGAAAGGAATCAGCATTAGATTCCCGCCCCTCCCAAGGTGTGGAGGGAAGACATCCGCCTCCAAACTGGGTTAAACATGTGTGTCCGCCATTAACGAAGCCATTCCAAAATTTTGGAATTAATTCGGAAAATTCCGAATTTTTTCCAAAAAATTTCAGAAGTCATTCAGATTCGAAGCACCGGTGCCTCCTACATCTGGAACGAATTTTGAACCAATTTTTTTGGGCTCAAACAGGCTTATATCTATATATATAAAATGAGAGCTGTCGTGTTTAGTAGCTTATAGACAGCAAAACCACACAACGCAGACACAACAAACCAGGCCACATACACACACAACCCAACGAGGTATGTTTACCACAACCCCCCCCCAAATTTAAAACAAAACCGTAAAACACACAAAAAACCAAGGGGACTACAACACCCAGAATCCCCCGTGGCAAAGACAGACGGTGCATGTGCAGTCATACTGTGCACGCGCACTGGCCTCTTCTCTATCCCACCCCGCCCCTCAACAACGACCACAACAAAACTTACATTCGCCGTCTCCTCCTTCGCCCGTCCCCCTCCCCTCTGGTATGGCAGGCTAAAGCTGGAGGATGGCGCAGGGCACGTGCTAGTATATATTTGATCTGATCCCGAGAGACAAACTATGGAAGAAACTAGAGTGCTCATCAATAGACAGAAGACTCTTAATCTTAATACAAGGGCTATACCACAACACCTCACTCAGAGTAAGATGTTCCCAGACTGGCCACTACTCTGGAATAGTTCCTACCAACAGAGGCGTTAGGCAGGGATGTATTCTGGCCCCCACCTTATTCAATCTATATATAAATTCTATGGTAAAAGCCCTGAAGGGGATCATTTCCACCCCCGCGTCTAGCCTACAGACCAATCTCCATGCTGCTATACGCAGATGACGCGGCTATAGTATCGTACTCACAAATTGGTCTAAAAGGCTATTACTAGAACTCCAAAGATACTGTGATAAAGACTCCTAACTATAAACTACAGTAAAACCAAAATAATGATTTTTACCAGACGAAAAATCAGACCAAAATGGACTATCAATGGATTACCCATCGAACAAGTAGACAAATACAAATACTTGGGGATCACATTCCATTCCTCGGGTCGGTGGAACGAACAGATAAAATCTGCAACAGACAACGTGCAAAGAGCTTGCAGAGCCATTAAGAATTTTTATTTCACCAAGGGAGGCCAATATATCCCAGCTGTCACAAAAGTGTTTGCAGCGAAAATAATTGCCCAACTTCTGTACGGCGCACAGGTATGTGCCTTCAAAAAATTGGACACTTTCGAAAAAGTCCAAACCAAATTCCTGAGAAGTATCCTAGCAACTCCATGCTGCGTCCCGAATAACACCCTATGCCTAGAAGCGGGCTTACCTTCCATGGAGGCACGAGTCCAGACTCTTACACTAAACTTCTGGCTAAAGTTAAAACACTTACCCAAAGGACTGGCCCCTCTAACCCTGACAGACTCTTTTAGGTCCACATGGAAAAACACGATTCTCAGAAACCTCAAACTATCAGGGTTACAGGAAGAAGAACTAGACCTCCTGGGATATACGAATGCAAGAGTAGCAGTAAGGCGCAGAACAATGGATATAGATTACCAAAAACACCTAGCCTGTGCCAGATACCAGCCACTATTTAAATGCAGTACTAACGTACCCTTTGCTACACAAAATTATTTAACAAATCTAACAAACCCGAAATACAGGAAAGTGTTCACTCTGGCCCGAGTTAATGCTCTCCCAACAGCTGTGCTACTGGGCAGGTACACAAAAACACCCTATCATGAATGTATATGCCCCTGCGACGTAGGGGTGGTTGAATCTATAGAGCATGTGTTCTTTTACTGCCCTCTGTATGTGGATGCCCGCCTCTCCTTAATCTCGCCAATACTGTCCCGCTTACCGGGCAGATCTGAGGAATTCTACCTATACTGGCTGCTCGACGACAAACACAAGGAGACAACCAACCTGGTGGCCAAATATCTCATGGCCGTTCTAGCTACGAGGAACCAGCATATTAAATTGAGCGCGGAAACACAATAGGCTAGATACTGTTGGTGTTAAACTGTAGAGTTGAACGGAGTTTTAACATTTATATTGTTTTATTTTCTGTACAATGTGACGTTTGTCCTTGACCGTAAATATCTATCTATCTATCTATCTATCTATCTATCTATCGAGAGAGAGAGAGAGAGAGAGAGAGAGAGATGGCTTCTTGGCCATGGCCTTCTGCTCTACTGTATCCCAAATATTTGAGGATACATTATCTGACATCCTCCGTTTAATTTGCTTCTTTCAGCTGCAAAGCCGAGTAGACCCTAACGTAACCATTGAGCGGACTGCAAGGCTGGAGATGGCTGATGCACTGGACCTGAGTGAGAACATGGTATGAAAATGAAGGGGAATGACTGAATATACTTGGAAGTCTCGGAAGCCTCACTCTTCTTTCTTTTTCCAAGGGCAAAGCAGTTTAAGACTTATAAAATAGAGGTCTCTAAAGGTCCACTCCACTATGTAATGGGACCGGGTTAGCCCGTTGGTCAGTCACCACTGACCATTCCTTTTCCGGTGTGGCAAGGCAGGCTATCCCAATGCCACCCAATATGTCAGGGCTCGGACCCCTTGACCCTTACAGTAAATACGCTGCCACCAAATAATGTAATGAAGTATATAAAGAAGGTTTCCAGGCTCCTTGTGTTAACCGAGGCAGGGCAGGTCTGCTTTGCAAATCTTACCACTGCCACTAACATGTAAGGAACGAACCCTTTTATAACTCTGGGCAGTAAGGCTTTCTTCCCACTGTGGTAGGGTGGGTACTTTCCCTTTGAGCCCCACCTACAGATGTTCAGACTGCCACCAGTTAATATATTTGCTGCCACCAATTGTGTCAGCTCAGCCACCGATGTGAGGGTTTGTTCTTTTTAAGGTTTGAGTTTTAAAAGGAACAACATTGAGAGGTGTTGTAATAAAGATGCTCAACAGTTTATTTTATAACAGAGTTCAGAGCTTAGTTGGTTGCAAACAAGTCTTCTAAGAGGTACAAATCTTATGGTTACAACCTTTCAACAATAGGGTACAGTTTCCACTGTACTTCCTAACACAGAACCAAGCAGTCCTAATAACTAACTGCTCCAGCAGGTAAATAGCCAACTATAGGCTGTACCTATCTATTAAGTTAATTTTCTACTCTAACTTGGACAAAGTCTGTCTTCACCTGGGTTTCTCAAACCCCTGACCGAACTGCCTTCTAAATGCTCCGAATGACAGCTTCCCTCCTCCCAACTGACAAAACCAACCGACCTATTTTTTAAAACCTGAAAGTTCTAAAGCAGGTGCAGCTCTAACTTCCGTCTCCACGGTAACAGCCTTCACAGGGTCCTGCTGCTCCAACATTCCCCGCCAACCCTCTGTGGCTTGTTAAACATTTTACCATCACACGTATAAGCAAATAAGCAATAACAAACTATACTTCTATCTTGCAACAAAACAACACGACTTCATCACAGAGGTCTATGAAGCTCCACTCTTCTCTTCTTCCTTCTTCCTCCAAAAGCAAGGCACGTTAAGAACTTTGGGGCTGAGAAAAATCCATCTTTCTTCTCCAGTATCTCAACGTGATGCGGGATCTGGCCAATCTGGTGGACGTGAAGGAGCTGGCCGGGGCACGGACGGTCATGCATCTCCCACAGGACGAAAGGGAGAAGCTCAAGCTCCTGCGGCAGAAGGACCTCCAGCTCCTCTGCAGGAAGATCGGCCAGATGAAGAACCGCCTGGAGAGGAAGGAGTCGCTGCTGAAAGAGTATGAGAAAGACGTCGGGAAATTCAGGTATACAGGTCGGAGGGATGTGTCAGGAAAAGCGTTGATTGTGAAACTCTTCTTTGATCCCTTCTTTTCATTTCTACCCCTCCCCTCACATCTTTTTATCCTTCCCTCCTTCCTTCCTTCCTTCTTTCCCTCCTTCCCTCCCTCCATCGTTCCTTCCTTCACCAATCTTTTCTTTCATCCCTTCCTAAAGCTTCCTAAAGCTGTAAGATTTAATGCCTTTTTCCAAGTAGGAAGGAATAGGCTACCTTAAATCACGTCCTCTCCAATAGAGTAGCTGTTAAGACTGAGAGGAAAACATCCCCTTTCCCTCCCAAATCCTGAGGATAGGGGCGGGTCTGCAACTCTTGATTGATTGGCCCGTGCTATGGCAATAATCTATTATATAAAGGAGGTCCCGTCGTCGAACGACTGACAGAGACAGAGAAACCTTCCAAGGCAGAGACACCAAACTTGCCAACACAAATAGGCCTCAGGCAAGGAAGGTTTTCAGCAAAGAAACTTTCCCCCACAAAACCTAGAAGGCCCCCAAAACAACGATACAAAAAACCTACATTTCCCAGCATCCTCTGCTGCAGCCAGCGAAACCCATTGGCCAACATCGGCCCACACAAAATGCAGGGAGGCTGAGTAACCATAGTAACGCTGGGCAGAGCCAGCCAAGGCTAGGATAGAATGCTGAGTGATTTCAGTTTAGTCAGTTGGTGTTTGAGGGTTAAACTGTCAAGGCCAAGATCTAGGAGGGAGACAAATATGGCACCAGGGACACAGGCACCACTGACAAACACATACCCCCAGAATAACACAAATTTGCAAAACCCACAAAAAAATTCCTGCAACACAACCCCTCCCCCAAATACACAACAAACACCACTGGCAAAAGCAACACCCCCTCCACATCACAACCAGCACACAGCCAGATTGAGACAACTATGTCACTACAACACACACAAAATACATCCCACAAATACCTGACAACATCCCCAACACAAAACCCAGGACTGCACTCACTACTCACCACCACACACACCTCCAAATACACACACGTCCCAGGCACAATACTCCAGCAATTCCTACCCACACAACACAACACAACTTCCTATCACAACCCATCCCCCCAACCTTACGGGACCCCGCACACACAACACCTACCACCACCACAAACAAAAACCAACTCCACCTATACTCCAACCACAACACAACACTGCACTGATACTCTACAAACACCCAAACACCCAAACCACCCCACCCACACAAGCATTCCACAACATACTACCACCCACAATGCCATCACACACACCCACTACTAACTCACCAAAAAGTAATACCTACACACAACACAATACGCACATAACACAACCTTGCGTCTACTGCTCAACCCATTTGTATGCCATTCCTTCCTTCCACACAGGCATAAGCTGACCCAAAAGACAAGCCATGCCTCCTAAAAAGAACAGCATCGGACGACACACTCGCAACGCTACATACATCACACAAAAAGGGCAGAACAAACGCCAGAACAGAAAGACACTGCACTACACTAGCTTTTGCCATCACCATAAACAAGGCTCAAGGACAAACACTACAAATCTGTGGCATAGACCTTGACACAGAATGCTTCTCCCACGGACAACTCCACGTAGCGTGCTCCAGAGTTGGGAAACCACAGAACCTCTACATCAACACAGCAGACGGAAAGACAAAAAACATTGTATATCCACAAGCTCTGCAGAACGCCAGGAACACCACACACCGACAACTCCACAGGACTTCAACATCCCACCCACCAGAACAACCCACGACACAGCCATGACCCCACCAAGACCATAACTAACATCAATTCCAACCCTGACATACTCAGACTTTCTCGCATCTCCTAAATAGGGCACAGCAACGCGTGCCGGGTACAGCTAGTATAATATATAGCCAACTTCCACTCTCCTCCTTTCCCAATCCCACAGGGCCAACCATCAGACGCTGAGAGCCTGCCAGTCCGAAATTGCCAAATTGGGGGACCGAATCTATCAGGAGAAGGAGGAGAAGGCTCTGCTGAAAGAAGCCCTAGAGAGGACCAGGCTGAAGTTGATCCAAGAGCGGCGGCAGAACAGGGCCCTGAAGCATCCCAAGGTAGGCCTTCAATGAAAACATTACAATCCTTGCACCGTACCTGCTGTAATACAAACACTGGAGTTTTCATCGATCCCAAGCTGAACATGCCAACAGTGTGATGCTGCAACAAAAGAGGCCAATGCCATTCTAGGCTGCACCCATTGGAATATAGTGCCTAAGAAAGTCATTGTATTACATAGTCTCACTGAATCCCTTTCAATGAAGGGATCTAGGAGTCTTCGTGGACAATAACAACAACAACAACAAACAATATAACAACATTATAATATATAAAATAATAATAATTAAATTTCATTCGAAAATAATACTAATAACAACAATATAATAATAATATATATAATAATAATAATTTTATTTCATTTGAAAATAATACTAATAACAACAATATAATAATAATATATAAAATAATAATAATTTTATTTCATTCGAAAATAATACTAATAACAACAACAATATAATAATAATATATAAAATAATAATAATTTAATTTCATTCCAAAATAATACTAATAACAACAATATAATAATAATATATATAATAATAATAATTTTATTTCATTTGAAAATAATACTAATAACAACAATATAATAATAATATATAAAATAATAATAATTTAATTTAATTTGAAAATAATAATAATGACAATAATAATAATTTTAAAATACATCGCACAGTTCTAGATGCTTGGGAAGTGTTCGACTTGTGATTTTGTGATCTGAAATCCAGCATATATATCTCATTTGCTGTGACATACTGTGTTTTTTATGTCATTAAAATGATGATGATGATGATGATAAACATGAGCCAAGAGTGTGAAGTTGCATCGGAAAAAGCCAATGCCATTCTAGGCTGCATTCATTGGAATATAGTATCTAGGAAAGCCATTATATAGTCCATGCAAAAGGGATCTAAGTGTCTTAGTGGGCCATGAACTGAATAATAATAATAATAATAATAATAATAGACATAAGCCAAGAGTGTGATGCTGCAGCGAAAAAGGCCAATGCCATCCTAGGCTGCATCCATAGGAATATAGTGTCTAGGGAAGCCATTATCTATTATATAAAGGAGGTCCCGTCATCGAACGACTGACAGAGACAGAGAAACCTTCCAAGGCAGAGACACCAAACTTGCCAACACAAATAGGCCTCAGGCAAGGAAGGTTTTTAGCAAAGAAACTTCCCAAAAAAAAACCTAGAAGGCCCCCAAAACAACGATACAAAAAAACTACATTTCCCAGCATCCTCTACGGCAGCCAGCTAAACCCATTGGCCAACATCGGCCCACACAGAATGCAGGGAGGTTGAGTTCCCATAGTAACGCTGGGCACAGCCAGCCAAGGCTAGGATAGAATGCTGAGTGATTAAAATGTCAAAACCAAACTCTATGAGGGAGCAATTCTCCAGCAATTCCTACCCACACAACACAACACAACTTCCTATCACAACCCAACTTTATTTCAGTGAGAGTCATATAATATATATATATAATATGTTTTTAGACTGAATTCAACTAAATGTGAGTCTATACGTACATAATACGAGGAAAGGATTCCCCCTTTTGCAGAATGACGGGACACTTCAGACCTGGCTCTGCAAAAGGCACGCTCAGGACTCTGGGAAGGAACAGAAGACAGAAGGAAAGAAGCGGGAAAGAAAGAAAGAGGAAATAAAGGAGGGAGGGGGAGGGAAAGAAAGAAAAGAAGAACGAACCATGGAAAAGGAAGAAAAGAAAAGCAGGAGAGAGACAAGGAGGGGGAAGAAAGAAGGAAATGGAAGGGAGGAAAGAAAAGGGTGGGGAAAAGACAGGAAAGGGAGTGAAAAAGTAAAAGAATGAATGGAAAAGAAGAAAAGAAAGAAGGGGAGAGGGAAGTGAAAAGAAAGGAAGGAGAAGAAAAAGAAGACTTGGGGAGGAAAGAATAGAAAAGGAAGGAAGAGGGAGGCAGAATGGAGGAAAGAAGGAAGGGGAGAGAGGGAGGGAAAGGGAAGGAGAGAAGGAAAGAGTGAAGGGAGAAAGGAAGGAAGGAAGAGGAAGGGAGAGAATGAATGAATGAATGAATCTTTATTGAGAGACCATCAGTCATATCAATATATATTACACCAATAAAACAGAATGAAATAAAATATAGTAGGATAAAATGTAATATAATATAGTCAGATAATCACGTGATCAATTCATCCTCATCTGGTAACTAAAATTGGTTTGAGAGTGAAAGCTAATCACTGTCACTTTAGAGTGGATGTGCCCTATCTATCTTCATAGTTCTATAGTGCTAATCCTACTTCCACTACTGATCTTCGTCGCCCCAGCAGTTGGTGCCAATCGAAGCAATAAATCTCTGCCTCCTCCTTTTGGCCTTCACCAAAAAGGAGGCCACTCTTTTTATTATGGTGGGATTCGCATGGGATAGGAGCCAGTTAATCTTATGTTGCTCTGCCCAATGTTCCTTGTTTCCCAAAATCGGGCCTAGAAGTTTAGCCCGGTCTATTGCATATAACGGGCAGTTTAAGAGTATATGACTAATATTTTCTACTTCTGGAGCCTCACAGATACAAATTCTATCGGAGTATGGTATTGAGTGAAATCTGCCGTATCTCTCCATTGTCTCCATCTGCTCAAATCTTGCCCTAGTCATGGCGAGCCTTAAATACTTAGGGAGCTGGTGTGTTAGATATTGTGCCCTCTTAAATACATGTTGTTGTACCGATAACCATTTTAGGGATTTGATGTTCGCTAGCCCGTGTATATCCTCTTGTGCCTGTATATCCACAATGCGCTGTTTAACTAACTCCCTGGTACGAGGTGGGTAACTTCCCTGTGCATTCACCTGTATACCTCGGGTTCTCAGGAAAGTTTCAAGCTGAAGCACCCAGGAAGCGTCCCTAGCTGCCTTGCGCTGTTCTTCTAGACAGATTCTAGGGAGTCTATCGTTGTCTAAGTTGGCAATTTTACATAAATAGTTGAACGCTCTTATTTTTGCCAAACCATTAATTTGCTGCAGGCCCAGTTCCACCCTAACAGCCACCGCTGGAGTCCTGTTGCTCAGCCCCAGAAGCTGTCTGCCAAAGTTTATCTGGGCCTGTTCGATGATTGGCATGGTGTCCAAACCCCAAATCTCAGCCCCATAGAGTAATTGAGGTTTCGGAAGGGAGAGAGAGAATGGAGGAAAGACAGAAGGGGAGAGGGAAGGAAAAGGAAGGATAGAAGGAAAGGGTGAAGGGGGAGAAAGGAAGGAAGAGGGAGAACAGAGGAAAGAAGGAAGGGGAGAGGGAAGGAAAAGGAAGGAGAGAAGGAAGAGGAAAGGGCGAAGGGGGAGGAAGGAAGGAAGAGGGAGAATGGAGGAAGGAGCGAAGGGGAGAGAGGGAGGGAAAGGGAAGGAGAGAGGGAAAGAGTGAAGGGAGAAAGGAAGGAAGGAAGAGGAAGGAAGAGAGAGAATGGAGGAAAGAAGGAAGGGGAGAGGGAAGGAAAAGGAAGGATAGAAGGAAAGGGTGAAGGGGGAGAAAGGAAGGAAGAGGGAGAACAGAGGAAAGAAGGAAGGGGAGAGGGAAGGAAAAAAGGAAGGAGAGAAGGAAGAGGAAAGGGCGAAGGGGAGAAAGGAAGGAAGGAAGGGAGAATGGAGGAAGGAGCGAAGGGAGAGAGGGAGGGAAAGGGAAGGAGAGAGAGAAAGAGTGAAGGGAGAAAGGAAGGAAGAGGAAGGAAGAGAGAGAATGGAGGAAAGAAGGGGAGAGGGAAGGAAAAGGAAGGATAGAAGGAAAGGGTGAAGGGGAGAAAGGAAGGAAGAGGGAGAACAGAGGAAAGAAGGAAGGGGAGAGGGAAGGAAAAGGAAGGAGAGAAGGGAGAGGAAAGGGCGAAGGGGGAGGGCGAAGGGGGAGGAAGGAAGGAAGAGGGAGAATGGAGGAAGGAGCGAAGGGGAGAGAGGGAGGGAAAGGGAAGGAGAGAGGGAAAGAGTGAAGGGAGAAAGGAAGGAAGGAAGAGGAAGGAAGAGAGAGAATGGAGGAAAGAAGGAAGGGAGAGGGAAGGAAAAGGAAGGATAGAAGGAAAGGGTGAAGGGGGAGAAAGGAAGGAAGAGGGAGAACAGAGGAAAGAAGGAAGGGGAGAGGGAAGGAAAAGGAAGGAGAGAAGGAAGAGGAAAGGGCGAAGGGGAGAAAGGAAGGAAGAGGGAGAATGGAGGAAGGAGCGAAGGGGAGAGAGGGAGGGAAAAGGAAGGAGAGAAGGAAAACATGGAAGAGGACAGAAGGAACGAAGAGGAAGGGGGGAAAGAAGGTAGGGAGAGAGGGAGGAAAAAGAATGAAGGAAAAAGAGAGGGAAAAAGAAAGGAAGGAAGGAAGGAAGGAAGGAAGGAAGGAAGGAAGGAAGGAAGGAAAGGGGAGGAGGGTGCGGGGCCAAGGCGGACCTTGGTGTTGACGTCGGCGAGGCAGTCCCTCCAGAAGGCGTCAAAGAGGCAGCGGCTGTTGAGCTGCCCGACGATGAGGGTGATGAGCTGGGCATCCCCCGGGGGCAGCAAGGCCGGGTCCACAGTGCCAGGGCCATGCCTTCCTCTGCCGCCCTCCCCCAAGCCCATGGCGGAAGAGAAAGACAATGATGAGGCGCTGCCGGTGGGCTCCGCCATCCCTGACGAAGAGGGTGCAGGGCCCCGAGAGCAGCAGGGGATGAGGAAGAAGTGGCAATGGCGGCGGGGAAGCGGCAGTCGCGGCACTTTGGGTCACTCCTCCCCGCTGCATGCTGGGAAACCGAGGCCCGGGCTGTTCTGGAGAGCCAGATGCAATCATGAAAAGAGCTACACTTGGCTCCCAAACCATAGGTTCCCTTCAAGATACCCAACAGCAACAAAAACAATGGGTTTTGCTTGTGTACCATCCTGAAACCCTACAAGATATCTGTCAGCCAAACACCTGTAGACAGACACATGGCCGGATTACCCATAAGGCCAGACAAGGCCATGGCCTCGGGCAGTGGATTTTGGGCCCTGAAGGAAGGGGTGAAGGAAGTAGTGGCGCCCGCCCGCGGGACAAGGAGCCGGGGGGAAGTCCCGCCGCCCCTAGGGTGATTGACGCGGCGGGTGCCACTCCTTCCCTCAGTGAAGGGAGGAGAGGTGCGCCGGTGCGAGCGGCGGCGTGGGGAAGCAGCGTGAGTCTCCTAAGGACGGGACTTCCGGCGGCGCCTTGTGCGTCACGCCAGCAGCGGCTCCGCCCCTCCTCCCTTCAGTGAAGGGAGATGGGCGGAACCGGCGTGGCGCACAAGGCGCCGCCGGAAGTCCCGCCCTTAGGAGACTCACGCGGCTTTCCCCAGCTCCGCCACGCGCGCCTGTGCCCCATCCACGAGTGGGGCGGCGGTGGGGAAAGCCGCGTGAGTCGCCGTAGCGGCGGGACTTCCAGCGGCGCCTTCTCCCTCAGTGAAGGGAGCGGAACCGGCGAGAAGGAGAAGGCGCCGCTGGAAGTCCCGCCGCTACGGCGACTCACGCGGCTTTCCCCACCGCCACCCCGCTCGTGTTTGGGGCACGGGCGCGCGGGGCGGTGGTGGGGAAAGCCACGTGAGTCTCCCTAAGGGCGGGACTTCCGGCGGTGCCTTGTGCGTCACGCCGCCCTGCCCCGCAAGAGGCCCGCCTGGGGCGGCATTTAGACCGGGTGGCCTTGGGCGGCACAGGCCGCTAATCCGGCCCTGGACAGACATGTGTTCTAAAATATATTGTATGTTTTTTTGCAGGTGGCAACCCCGAAGAAGACATTCCTTGAAAGCCGAAAAACCATAGAAGTCAGAGGAAAAAGAGTTCCTTCCAAGGAGGCTGCCTGAAACGTCTCTTTTTTGCCCCAGAGGCTGCGGAGATGGGCTAAGGAGATGACCCTGTAAATAGGAGAAACGTTTTCTAAAAACCCCATTGTCTTTTCTTTTTTTTGTACATGCGCGTGGTATATTTATTTGTACAGGGAAATGCGGTTTCCCCAGAATTCCTATGAAGTCTGGGTGGCTATCTGTCAGGAGGGATCGAAAGGCGTCTTTCTGTATGGCAGAATGGGGTTGGTCTGGATGACCTTTGGGGGTCCCAACTGTATGATACATCTATCATATCTCTCTCAGTTCTATCTATGGCTAGATGGCCATCTGTCAAGAGGGATCAGATGGTGTCTTAAATGGCAAAATGGGGTTGGGTTGGACTGCCTTTGGGGGCCTCTTCCAACTCTATGATTCTGTAATAGCATATATATCTCAGTTATATCTATCCATGGCTGGATGGCCATCTGTCAAGAGGGATCGGATGCAGGCCATAGCCTAGGGGTGGAAAGCCAAGGGGGGCGCAATTCACACGGACCCCCAAAAAATGTTGAAACAAAACCGCAACGCGCGGCATGGAGATGACTCTCTCTCGCTCTCTCTCTCTCTCTCTCTCTCTCTCTCTCTCGCTCTCAAAGGGGCGGGAAGAAAGGAATGGCGCCCTCTCTCTCTCTTGCTCCTCTCTCTCTTTCTTGGAAAAAGGGCTCTCGAGGAGGAGGCGCTCGGGGGAAAGCCGGGGGCGCTGCCAGGGGCGGGAAGAAACATGGCGGAGGAGGCCATCGCCCTGCCCCCTGTCAAGGAAAATGGGCGCAGCAGAGGAGGCGGAGGGCTTCCCTCCCTCGCTGCCTCCTTTCTTGCACCAAGAAACATGGCGTGAGGAGGAGAGGCGAGGATGCCCTCCTGGGGCAGCTTCTGGATCAGCAGCCCCGGGCTTCCTCTGCCACCTCCACACCCTCCTTCCTTGACTCAAGAAAGTAGGGCACGCCGCGAGGAGGAGGAGGCAGAGGGATGCCCCGCCCCCAGGGCCGCTTCTGGTGATATCAGTGATAAGTGTGTATATAGTACAATACAGACTACAATTAAATATTTTATTAATAGTGATAAGAGTAGTATATAATATATATAAATACAATAATAGTATATTTTATATATATACACACACACACACACACACACACACACATATGCAATAGATATCATTATTACAAGAGATATATAAACAAATGCAATCAGTACAATATATGTAAGTAATATGTAGATAGAATATATTGAGGATGAGGAAGACCTTGGGCATGAAGAAGGTTTTGAAGATGAACTTGAGGATGAGGAAGACCTTGAGGAAGACCTTGAGGAGGAGGAAGACATTGAGGATGAAAAAGGCTTTGAGGAAGATCTTGAGTAAGACCTTGAGCATGAAGAAAGTCTTGAGTAAGACCTTGAGGATGAGGAAGACCTTGGGGACCAAGAAGAACTTGAGGATGAAGAACTTGAGAAAGGCCTTGAGGAGGAGGGAGGCTGTGAGGATTAAGAAGATTTTGAGGATGAAGAACTTGAGAAAGGCCTTCCGGATGAAGAAGAACTTGAGGCAGACCTTGTGGTCTACGAAATCTTTGAGGAAGACCTTCAGGATGAAGAAGGCTTTGAGAAAAACCTTGAAGACGACAAAAGCTTTGAGGATGAAAAAGACCTTGAGGAAGACTGAGGATGAAGAAGACCTTGAGGAAGGCCTTGGAGTTGAAATAGACTTTCTGGATGAAGAAGGCCTTGAGGACAAAGACTTTGAGGAAAGGGAAGGTCTTGAAGTTGAAGAAGAACTTGAGGAAGATCTTGAGGATGAGGAAGGCTTTGAAGAAGGCTTTAAGAATGAAGAATACCTTGAGGGTGAAGACCTTGAGGAAGGCCTTGAGGATGAAGACCTTGAGGAAGGCCTTGGAGTTGACTTTCTGGATGAAGATGGCCTTGAGGACAAAGACTTTGAGGAAAGGGAAGGTCTTGAAGTTGAAGAAGAACTTGAGGAAGATCTTGAGGATGAGGAAGGCTTTGAAGAAGGCTTTAAGAATGAAGAATACCTTGAGGGTGAAGACCTTGAGGAAGGTTGAGGATGAAGACCTTGAGGAAGATCTTGGATGAAGATGGCCTTGAGGACAAAGACTTTGAGGAAAGGGAAGGTCTTGAAGTTGAGGAAGAACTTGAGGAAGATCTTGAGGATGAGAAAGGCTTTGAAGAAGGCTTTAAGAATGAAGAATACCTTGAGGGTGAAGACCTTGAGGAAGACTTTGAGGATGAAGACCTTGAGGAAGGCCTTGAGGACTAAGAAGGCTTTGAGGAAAGCCTTGAGGATGAGGAAAGTCTTAAGGATGAAGAAAACCCTGAGGAAGAGCTTGAGGAAGAAGGAAAACATTGAGGATGAAAACGGTTTTGAGGAAGACCTTGAGTAAGACCTTGAGGATGAAGAAAGCCTTGAGTAAGACCTTGAGGATGAAGACCTTGAGGAAGGGCTTGAGGACTAAGAAGGCTTTGAGGAAGTCCTTGAGTATGAGGAAGGTCTTAAGGATGAAGAAAACCCTGAGGAAGACCTTGAGGAGAAGGAAAACATTGAGGATAAAAGAGACCTTGAGGAAGACCTTGAGGAAGACCTTGAGTAAGACCTTGAGGATGAAAAAGGCTTTGAGGAAGATCTTGAGTAAGACCTTGAGAATGAGGAAGGCTTTGAGGAAGGCTCTAAGGATTAAGAATCCCTTGAGGGTGAAGACCTTGAGGAGGGCCTTGAGGACTAAGAAGGCTTTGAGGAAGGCCTTGAGTATGAGGAAGGTCTTAAGGATGAAGAAAACCCTGAGGAAGACCTTGAGGAGAAAGAAGACATTGAGGATAAAAGAGACCTTGAGGAAGACCTTGAGGAAGACCTTGAGGATGAAAAAGGCTTTGAGGACGACCTTGAGTAAGATCTTGAGAATGAGGAAGGTTTTGAGGAAGGCTCTAAGGATTAAGAATCAAGGGAAGACCTTGAGGGTGAAGACCTTGAGGAGGGCCTTGAGGACTAAGAAGGCTTTGAGGAAGGCCTTGAGTATGAGGAAGGTCTTAAGGATGAAGAAAACCCTGAGGAAGACCTTGAGGAGAAGGAAAACATTGAGGATAAAAGAGACCTTGAGGAAGACCTTGAGGAAGACCTCGAGGATGAAAAAGGCTTTGAGGACGACCTTGAGTAAGATCTTGAGAATGAGGAAGGTTTTGAGGAAGGCTCTAAGGATTAAGAATCCCTTGAGGGTGAAGACCTTGAGGAGGGCCTTGAGGACTAAGAAGGCTTTGAGGAAGGCCTTGAGTATGAGGAAGGTCTTAAGGATGAAGAAAACCCTGAGGAAGACCTTGAGGAGAAGGAAAACATTGAGGATAAAAGAGACCTTGAGGAAGACCTTGAGTAAGACCTTGAGGATGAAAAAGGCTTTGAGGAAGATCTTGAGTAAGACCTTGAGAATGAGGAAGGCTTTGAGGAAGGCTCTAAGGATTAAGAATCCTTGAGGGTGAAGACCTTGAGGAGGGCCTTGAGGACTAAGAAGGCTTTGAGGAAGGCCTTGAGTATGAGGAAGGTCTTAAGGATGAAGAAAACCCTGAGGAAGACCTTGAGGAGAAGGAAAACATTGAGGATAAAAGAGACCTTGAGGAAGACCTTGAGTAAGACCTTGAGGATGAAAAAGGCTTTGAGGAAGATCTTGAGTAAGACCTTGAGAATGAGGAAGGCTTTGAGGAAGGCTCTAAGGATTAAGAATCCCTTGAGGGTGAAGACCTTGAGGAGGGCCTTGAGGACTAAGAAGGCTTTGAGGAAGGCCTTGAGTATGAGGAAGGTCTTAAGGATGAAGAAAACCCCGAGGAAGACCTTGAGGAGAAGGAAGACATTGAGGATAAAAAAGCTTGAGGAAGACTCTGAGTAAGACCTTGAGGATGAAAAAGGCTTTGAGGAAGACCTTGAGTAAGACCTTGAGAATGAGGAAGGCTTTGAGGAAGGCTCTAAGGATTAAGAATACCTTGAGGGTGAAGAACTTGAGGAAGACCTTGAGGATGAAGACCTTGAGGAAGGGCTTGAGGACTAAGAAGGCTTTGAGGAAGGCCTTGAGTATGAGGAAGGTCTTAAGGATGAAGAAAACCCCGAGGAAGACCTTGAGGAGAAGGAAGACATTGAGGATAAAAAAGACCTTGAGGAAGACCTTGAGTAAGACCTTGAGGATGAAAAAGGCTTTGAGGAAGACCATGAGTAAGACCTTGAGGATGAAGAAAATCTTGAGTAAGGAGATGAAAATCTTGAGAAAACCCTTGAGAATGAAGAAAAGGAAGACCTTGAAGGCAAGGAAGGCGTTAGTGATGAAGAAGACCTCGAGGATGAAGAAGACTTTGAGGACAAAGAAGATCTTGAGAATGAAGTCGCCCCCAAAGGCTCATGCTCTCAGTCTCCAGCGTTGATCCTTTTGGTGTAGCTCTGGATGGACATTTGGAAGTGCTGGTTGGTGTTGAGCTCGGGGCGGAAGAGGACGAGGAAGACCTTGGGGCCAAAGTACCCAGCGGAGACCCCTCCGAGGGTCACCAAGAGGGAGGCCACGTACATGGCACTCAGGTATCTCCCCAGGTAGACGCTGCTGATGATAACGTATGAGATGGAGGAGGCAAAGTAGATCATGAGGCTGAAGGTCAGGCACTTGGCCTCAGAGTAGCTGCTGGGCAGGTCCTTGCCTAGGTAGCTCAGGCCGAAGCAGGAGACCCCCAGGAAACCGTTGTAGACGTGTCCGACCACCACCGGGATCGAGTCCTCCGAGCTGCAGAGAAGGAAGACCGACGTCGCCGAAAGGTTGTAATCTCGACGCGGGGCCAGATGTTCAGTGGCAAAGGTGGTGACGACCATGAGTCCCTGTAGCCCGGTGAGGGTGACGATGAGGAACACGGGACCCTTGACCCTACGCCAAATGTCGTAGAGCCCTCCGGCGGACTTGAAGATTAGGACAATCTGGATGGAGCGGGTCAGCATGCAGGACAGGCATAGGCTCAAGCTGATGCTGTACAGCGGTGTCCGCAGCAAGCAGCCCAGCCTCCCCGGTGGGCCAAAGTGGCCGTACAGGCTGAAGGTGGCCCCAGCTAGAGCACCCAGCATGGCCAAGGAAAATGGGCCCCCCGCCGACCTCACCACCGGCGTCCCCAAGTGGCGGACAAAGAGGGCTGCTGTGCAGGCCAGCAGGAAGAGGAGCAAGCAGGTCGAGGTCAGCAAGGCCAGAGAGACTGGGTCGGAGAAGGGCAGGAAGACCATTTGGCGAGCAAAGCATAACTCACTCCTGTCTGGGGACCACTCCTCCCTCCGGCACTTCTGGCACGTATACAGGTCTGTAAGGGGAGAGTGGAAGTTTATTATTATAGCATATCTATATATATAAAAGAAGAGCTGTCGTGTTTAGTAGCCTATACACAGCAAAACCACACAACGCAGACACACCAATCCAACCCACATACACACAAAAGCCCACGAGGTATGTTTACCACAGAAAAAAACCTCCCAAAAAAGAGCCAATGGTTACAAATCCAAAAAAAACCCATTATGGACTACAATTCCCATAAGCCACTATGCCAGACAACAAAATGAGCAAACAGAAAAAAAAACAACAAACCCGCTGGAGGCCTGCACGGGAAACGGTCGCCCACACCACTCGCGACGCACAGGACACACGCGCCACACAGCCGTTAGAAACCTCCTCCGCCCCCCTCCCCCGGGGACGGAAGTGGCACTTCGGCTGCTGAAAAAGCCAGGCCGCGCTCGCCGATGAAGACGCCGCCATTGGGAGGGAAAAAAGAGGGGGATGAGGATGGAGGCGGAGGAAGAGGAGACTCCCCGGTCCTGAAAGAAGCTCCTGGCCTCCCCCACAGGCCTCGCCAAACTTGGACTCTCCGGTATTCTCCTCGGGGCCCAAGGTGAGCTTCCTTCCCCTCCTCTTCCTTTGAGTCCCCTCCTCCGCCATTACAAACCGTCATGGCCCTCAGCAGGCTGCGGGCCAAAAATGACCTTGATTGCTGCCGCGGCCCAGCCTCCGGAGGCCTCCCCAGCACCAATTGAGGCCACGGCTTCAGCATGGCGGTCCTCTCTCCTCCTTTTAGCAATTCAACAGGCACTGCCGCCGCCAGCCATTCCCCTGCGGCGGCGTTGCCTACTGAAGACCTACCGTGTTTCCCCGATAGTAAGACACCCCCGATTGTAAGACGTATCGGGGGTGTCAGGGTCGGCTAATATAAGCCGTACCCAGGAAAGCCGTAACCTCGTCGCGTCGCCGCCGCATTTTAATCGCCCATCGGCCGCGGCACACCTCCGCGGCACACCTTTCTGCCAGGCCTCCAAGGAAGGGAGGGGGAAGAGAGCCAGGCGTGGCGAAGCAGCGCCGCGTCAGAGTGACGCGCCGCCGCTTCGCACGCCCCTGGCCCTTCCCCTCCCTTCTTTCGTCCAAGGAAGGGGGGGAAGAGAGCCAGAGGCGTGGCGAAGCAGCGCCAGCGTCAGAGTGACGCGCTGCCGCATCGCCACGCCTGGCTGGCCTTTCCCCTCCCTTCTTTCGTCCAAGGAAGGTAGGGAGGGGGAAGAGAGCCAGAGGCGTGGCGAAGCAGCGCTGGTCAGAGTGAAGCGCCGCTTCGCCACGCCCCTGGCTCCTTTCCCCTCCCTTCTTTCGTCCAAGGAAAAGCTGCGCCCCGGAGGTGTGAGGTAGGCGACCGATGGGGCCGGTTGCGGCGGCCTGGGCGTGGCAACGGGGTACGTCTTAGTTTATACAAGACGTACCCCGAAAGTAAGCCGTAGGGGGACTTTTCGGGGGGGAAAGAAAGTAAGACGCTGTCTTTCGGGGAAACACGGTAAAAGGAGGAAGGAGGCCCACTGTCCTTTGCGAAGCCAGGACCTCGCTTGGCGTCGCTGCCCAGGCTTCCGAAGGCCTCCGCTACAGCAAACGAGGCCCTGCCTTCGTAGAGGACAGTAGCTCTCTCAACTCCTCCTGCCCTCTTCCGTAACCCCCCCCCCCCCAAAGGAACGACAGAAAGAAGGAAGGAAGGACCCAAGGAAGGAAGAAGACAAGAAGAAGAAAAAGGAAACAGGGAAGGAGGGAAGGAAGGACGGAAAGAAAGCAGGAAAGAGGTCACGCAGGAAGAAGATAAAACAGACAGGTAATAAAAGGCAATAGAAGAAGGAGAAGCTGGTGAAGGGAGCAGCAAAAGGAAGAAAATAAAGGTAGGAAGGGAATGGAGGGAGGGAGACAAGGGGAGGGATGTCAGGAAGGAGGGAAAGGAAAGACGGAAGGGAGGGAGAAGAGGCAGGAGGAAAGAGAGAGCAAAAGCTGAGGGATGAAGGGGAGAGGGAAGAAAGGAAGTACAAAAGGCAGAAAGGGATGTTACTGTTGGTCTTCGCCACATGCACATACGTATGTACATAAAGACATGCACACATACACACATATATACATGCACTGAAATATACACATGCACACATACATACACACATCTGAACTTACACACATCTTCACATATACATATACAAACACACATATATACATAAGTACACACATTTACACGCATATACATGTACACATATACCTACATACACACACATATACACACATGTACACATAGACACAAATCCATATATATACATACATACACAAACTATCTAGTCCGTGAACTGCTTTTTGCCAATGATGCTGCCCTTGTCGCCCATTCAGAAGCAGCCCTGCAGCGCCTCACGTCCCCCTTTGCAGCAGCTGCAGAGCTGTTTGGGCTGGAAGTCAGCCTGAAGAAAAGGGAAGTCCTCTACCAGCCCGCACCACAGGAAGAACACCATCATCCCCACGTCAGCATAGGCACATCTCTGCTTAAGTCCGTTCAGCAGTTCACCTCCCTGGGAAGCATCATCTCTTCAGACGCCAAGATTGATCAAGAGATAGATCACAGATTAGCAAAGGCATAGAGTGCATTCGGAAGGCTTCACAAAAGAGTCTAGACTCGAGCAACAAGCACCTGAGGCAAAGCACCAAAATCAGTGTGTACAGAGCTATCGTACTGTCTATTCTCCTCTATGGGTCTGAAACATGGGTTACCTATCACCAACACTTACGACTCCTTGAACGCTTTCATCAGCGCTGTCTTCGCACAATCCTAAATATACACTGGACCGACTATGTGACTAATGTTGCTGTCCTTGAGCAAGCAGGGATCACCAGTGTTGAGGCCATGCTATTGAGAACACAGCTGCGCTGGGCAGGGCACGTCTCTAGGATGGAGGACCACAGCCTCCCAAAGATACTACTCTATGGTGAACTCGCCACGGGTCAGCGCAAGAGAGGCGCCCCCAAAAAGAGATATAAGGACTCCCTGAAACAACACCTCCGGCTCGGCCAGATTGATCACCAACAATGGTCCACCCTGGCCTCACATCGGGAGGCATGGTGACGCATTCTCCACAATGCTGCGGCCTCTTTCGAGAAGACACAGCGAACGGGTCTCGAAGAGAAACGACAACGCAGAAAGAACCACAACTTGGAAACGACATCACCCAAGGAGACTTTCTGCTGTGCTTTCTGCAACCGAACTTGCCTATCTCAGATTGGCCTTTTTAGTCATCTACGTGCTTGTAAAAAGCGTGGGATGAGTCCTTCCTAAGAATCTTCGTTCGTGAAGTAATGCCGAGAGACATGTGCAAACACACATATATAGATAAGTACACACATATACACGCATATACATATACACATATACACACGTACACACACATATACACACACACATATGTACACATAGACACAAATCCATATATATATATATATATATATATATACACACACATACATACACACACAAAACACATATATACAGACTGGGCCACAGGAAAGATTAAAAGCTACAGCAGCGCGTGGCCGAGTACAGCTAGTTATTAGGCATGAGAAAAAAGTTATGAAAATGATTCGTTTCGTAAGAAATTCGTAAGAAATGCTACTTTCGAGCATTTCCGCACCTGGAACGCCAACCAGGAAGTGGACTTTCTTTTCGAACTCGGGGCCAGGATTTTCTTAGTGTCGTTATTAGGTCGTAAGGGGGCACCTCCTTCTCTCTCACCACCCTCTCGCCTCCCTTGCCAATAAGTATTATGGCAAGGCAAGCCCTAAACTCGCTCCTTCTTTCGGCTGGAAGCCCGGAAAGTAAACAGAGAGGTTTACTCAGAAGTAAATCTGCAAAGGAGGGCACTTTGGATGAAGGATTTACTTCTGAGTAAACCTCTGTTTACATTTTTCCAGGCTTCCCTGCCTCTCCTGCCTGCCAGGATCTAAAGCATCAAAGAGTATTGGGGTGAGAAACCAACCTAATGTATAATAGAATGAATGCTACTGTAAGTGCCTAATATTATAAGTAATCCACTGGTCATACTACATTCCATGCACATGCAATAATACAGCAGTAATAACAATAACAAGAGGTAAAATTCAAACCGAAGTATTCTGACTGGTCCCTGCCTCATGCGGTGCAAACGGGCTCTTCTCTATTGAGCCTGGGAAAAGCCAGCGTTTTCTGCTTGGGCACACACATACATATTCTTGGGGGGGGGGGAATTTGCTGCAGAATCCCGGGCCCATCGAGAAGATCCTGCAGCAAAATCCCCCCCAAAGAATATGTATGTGTGTGCTCCCAAGCAGAAAACGCTGGCTTTCCCGGGCTCACAGAGAAGAGCCCGGTTGCACCGCATGAGGAGGGACCAGTCAGAATACTTCGGTTTGAATTTTACCTCTTCTTATACCCATTGTTATTACTGCTGTATTATTGCATGTGCATGGAATGTAGGTATATGACCAGCCTGGGCAAACTTGGGCCCCTCGCTCCCTCGGGATCGGGGTGAGAGAGAGGCAGCGAGGAGCGAGGGGGCTCCTCCTTTTTTCTTTTGCTGCTTCCAAGAATAGAATACCCCCTCCCTCCCTCCTTCCCTCCCTCCTTCCTATTTGGAGAGTCCCATCTAGAATTCAGTGTGATTTATTCAAGTTTTGGCCTACAACTCCCAGAAATCCCAGCCAATTTACCAGCTGTTAGGATTTCTGGGAGTTGTAGGCCAAAACCATCTGGAATGCGCATGCGCTGGCATACGAACTAGTAACGAATTTCGTTAGTAATTAAGTTACATTTTAGAAATTTTTGGAAATTTTTTTGTCTTTCTTTTAATAAAAAAATCCCCCATCTGATTTTAGAATCGCCATTTTTGGGTTCAAAACCATGCCTACTAGTTATGTTATAATATTTGCAAGATGGTTTCCTCGTTCCGACTGACTTTTCCTCCAAGGGGATGCAGGTGTGTGACCGCAGGACAGTTCTAAAAACACACCTGTTTCCTGTTGCCCCATCCGTCGGCGGAAAGGCTCAGCGCGGAAGCAGGATTTGCATGGAAAGCAATGGAGCAATCTTTGGTTCAAAGGATGGGTTGAGCCCCCATCTTTAGGACATAGCTTAGCCCTTGAGATAGGGACCAGATCCGTCCTTTGAGCCCAAGACCCAATTTTGTATTGGTTTGATCTTTCCCAGTTGTAAAAGGCGGTTCTTCTGTCCGGAGCTAACCCCAAGCAGGCATGTAGCCAGGGGGTTAAGGGGCTTCAGCCCCCCAAATTCTCAGGGTGGTCCGCGAAAAGGCCTTACTGGTACATTATTTAAACTGTTACGTTTATCCATATCATGATCTGATCACCATGCTCATTATATCCCACATTCATGGGGTTATTGGGATAACAATACAAAAGGTTTGCTAGGGTAGACCCTCTTCCACCCAGTCTCAGCCCCCGAACCAAACTCAGCCCCCCAATCAAAATCCTGGCTACGGCCCTAACCCCAAGGCTGTCTGTACTCCATATTAATGTTGAGGTTTAATCAGGCCCGGATTACTCATAGGGCCAACGAGGCCATGGCCTAGGGGTGCGAGCCGAGGGGGGCGCAAATCACGCCCCCCCCCCCAATAAATAAAATAAAAATGTTATAAAATAATTTAAAAATCGTGCCGCGATTGGCTCCTGCTGCTTGGTACCCAAAAGGAAGGAAGGCAGGAGGGAGGGAGGAAGGGAGGAAGGAAGGGGGGGCTCCCTCCTCGGCGCCCTGCAGACAATACAGCCCCCACGTGACCCAGCAGAGGGCGCACCACGTGACCAGGGCTCCACATGAAGCAGCGACAGCATGAGGAGGAAGAGGAGGAGCATGCCCAGCGGCTGAGAGGCTGGCGGCGCCGCCGCATCCCTTTAATACACGACAAAGTAATCACTATTGCAACTTCTATACACACTGCTAAACCACAATGTTTAAAGGGGCAGTGTCAAAGGAATACCAAGACATAGCATATATAGGTTAAAACCACTATATTGTATGGCAGTATATGCTCAATAGCAGAACAATATTACAAACAGTACAATGTAATGCAAATAATCAATCATGGGATTAATACACAGTATGAGCATGAATCACAAGCCCATATACATGGTTGGGCGAAGGAGTATTCCACTTGGCACTGAGTAACCTTTAGTGAAGTCCTGGGTGTAGTGGCCCATGGACCTACGACTGAGTCAATAGGGGAACCTTGGTAGGTGGCAGAGCTGGTGGCTGCTATGGTGGGCAGGCGCCAACGGCTGGAGGTAAGCTGACGACGCCAAGATGGCCGTTTTCGCGTAACCGCTTCCTCAGGGCGCTGATCACTTCTGACCGCTCCTCACCAGTATTGTAGTAGACCAATTTAGACTCAAAGTCGAAACGAGAGATTTCGCATTTCCGCGTTTCAATACAGATCGCTCTTGTGAGTTATCTCCCGGGCTGCAATCGGCCATCTTGGCGTCGAAACGGCCATCTTGGCGTCGTCAGCTTACCTCCAGCCGTTGGCGCCTGCCCACCATAGCAGCCACCAGCTCTGCCACCTACCAAGGTTCCCTATTGACTCAGTCGCAGGTCCATGGGTCACTACACCCAGGACTTCACTAAGGGTTACTCAGTGCCAAGTGGAATACTCCTTCGCCCAACCATGTACATGGGCTTGATTCATGCTCATACTGTGTATTAATCACATGATTGATTATTTGCATGACATTGTACTGTTTGTAATATTGTTCTGCTATTGAGCATATACTGCCATACAATAGAGTGGTTTTTACCTATATATGCTATGTCTTGTGACACTGTTTAAACATTGTGGTTTAGCAGTGTGTATAGAAGGCGCCGCCGCATCCCGGCAGCCCCTGCGGCCTCGAAGGCGGCTCTGTGGCCTCGGGCTGGGTATGTGGAGGGCAGCGGCTGCAGAGAGTTGGGGCCTTCCAGGAGACAGTCGTGACCAGCATAGGCTCGGAGGAGGCCTCTTCCTTCAGCCCATGCTGGTCACGATCTGCAGCCGCTGCCCTCCGCGCACCCAGCGTGAGGCTGCAGAGCCGCCTTCAAGGCCACGGGGGCTGCCGGGATGCGGCGCCGGCACCAGCCTCTCAGCTGCGGGGCATGCTGGGACCCATAGTTCTTTGGGATTGCCGGACGCGCATTCCCGGCGCGGGGAGGAGCCTCAACGGTGAGTGGATGGATGTCGGGGGAGAAGAGGAGGAAGGGCTGAGGGGGGGGGGGGGGGGAATATTTATTCATTTATGGCATTTTACCCCGCTCTTCTCAACCCGGGGGGGGGGAGGGGGGGCAGGGTCCTGGACTGGAACATGGACGGCCCGGTTCGGGCCTAGGCTGGTCCCAGTGAACCATCAAAGGGTGGAAGCCTGGGGGGTCTTAAGGGGAACTCCCCCTGCTGGTCACAGAGCAAGAGTGAGGGCCGCCTTCCTCCTCCGTCCCGTAGCCTGGCAAGAGAAGCCGGGCACAGTGGGGAGTGTTGTTCATCGGCCTTCTGCTCAAAGCCTGAACCCCAAAAGGTTCTCGGCAACGATCGCCTGACCTGGGCTCAGGGGCGGGGGGCGTCTTCCCTTCCAGGTGGCTGGCCGAACATATGAGGAGTCCGGGGAGCCGATGGCCCCGACACTGGGGGTCTCTGGGGGGGGTCGGAAGAAGAGGGACCGGTGCTCCCTGGCCTGCGGCGGCGCCTCCTCCGGCGGCGGTGCTGTTTCCGCTCAAGGCGTCCGCTCGCTGAGTTGTCCTCTAAGTTGGCCGCCTCAGTATTGTCCCTCTGCTAGCTGGGCCACCGGTCTACTCCAAGTCACCCACCGGTGATGGGACAGAAGGTGGTCGAGGCAGAGATTTCGGGCCGCCAGCAGCCAGCGGCAGGCCCGGCGGCGAGACCGGGCCCCAGGGGCCCTTGCCAGGACCCGGGAGACATTGAGGTCCTCCGGGGTTCCTGGCTGGGCGCCCAGTAGCGGTGGTTTCTTTGGGTCAGGGGGGGGCGGAGTCAGGGCGCCCGACATGAGCGAAGGGGGCGGGGCAAGAGACGCCGAGCAATTCGAGCTGGGCGCCATCTTGGTGGACTCGGCCACCGCCCGTACCTCCCGGCCAGGGGGGGTCCCGCGCCCTAGTGCCCTCCAAGGGCTCCACCATGGGTCCTGCGCGGCCTCGGCTCCAGGCTCGGCTCCAGCCAGGGCCTCTCCTCGCGGGAAAGGCCCCTCTCGGTGCTCCAGTCGCCGGGGTTCGGGGAGGGTGACCCGAGCGGGAGCTCCAGCTGCCCTGGGATCGGCTGCGGGCGCCCCACTCGCCCTCCTTCGTCTGTCCTCTCCTCGGCTGTCCCCCGGGTTCCGCTGCTCCTCCTCGGGGTCCGCGTGCATCGGGTCCTGGCTTAGGCGGCATGGCGGGTTCGGTCCTCCACCGGCCACTGCCCTCTGGGTCGTAGGGAGGGGGCTGGAATGGCGTGCGCCCTCCCTGCAGCAGCAGGGGGGCCACTTCGGCTCCCGCCCTCCGACCTCCCCCAGCCGGGTGGCCAACTGCTCTACTAGCCGGCCAAAGGCAAGAAGGAGGGAGGTGAGTTCCCGAATGGAGTCCAGTAAGCCGTCCTGGGCTCCAGCAGAAGGGAGGTTGGCGGCCACCCACTGAATGGCGAGGGGGGTAGGGGGCTCCGGTGCCAGCTTCCCAGGGTCCGCGTCCGCCCCCAGGCCTGGCCAGGGGACCAGAGACCGTGGCGGACAAGTCCTATGGGTGGTCCTCCTCGACCACGTAGCGGCTCCCGAACTCGCCGAGCTCGCCCGAATCCTGGCCGCCAGGGCCGACTCCCGACCAACCTCCAAAACGGCCTCTGCTTCAAATTGCAGGGCTTCCAACGGGGGCGGGGGGCCCACCAGCCGTTCCTTCAAGGGCCAGGGGCTCGCCCCGGAGCTCTGGGGGGGCACTCCCTCTGTTTAGAGAGGTCAACCTCACCAGCGAAGCCGTTGCATAGGAAAAATCACCAAGGCCTTCGCGGAGCTCAGCGTCTCTGCTTCTGTTCTGCGCGGCCATCTTGCTTAATTAATATAAAACCCTCCAGCATTCGACACTAAAATACATTAAAATACAATTATATTCACACATCCTATGCATTCACCTATGTTAAAAATAGTGTTCCGTCCATAAAAGCATTGAGCCTTATTCACCAACTTTCCATTAAAACTACTAAAGTGCTGCCCTGTGCTACTATGCGAACGCCTGGTCCCACATCCAGGCTTTCCCTTTTTTCCTAAATGTCAGGAGAGATGGAATTGATCGTATGTCGCTAGGGAGCGCATTTCACAGACGAGGAGCCTCCACCAAGAAGGCCCTCTCCCTCGTCCCCACCAGCCGCACCTGGGAAGCCGGCAGGAGCGAGAGCAGGGCCTCCCCGGATGATCTTAAAGTACGAGGTGGGATGTAGTGGCAGATGCGTTTGGACAAGTAAGATGGGCCAGAACCGTATAGAGCAGGGCTGTCCAACTGGCGGCCCGGGGGCCGTATAAGGCCCCCCAGCCCCTTCCCTGCGGCCCCCTAAGCTTTTTAATAAAAAATAAATTTAAAAAATTAAATAATAATATTTTTTAAAATTACCCACTTCCGGGTTACGGAGCAAGTATTGCGAGACTACGGAAGCCACACGGGATTTCGCTCTCAACGCGAGATCACGTCTGCGTTGAGAGCGAAATCCCCCGTGGCTTCCGTATTCTCGCGATACTCCTGTTGCCGAAATCTCAGCTACTTAATCCCTGTGGCCCACGCAGACTCGATTTGGACCTTCTCGGCTGCTGCCTCGGTCAGTCGTCGCCTCTGCTCGTGGTCCGGCTACTCCTGGATCCTGCGCGTTTGGGAAGGTAGGCTAACCTTTATGTTATTATTATGTAATTGTGTATGGATGCCCCTTATGTATTCCCTCCCTGCATTTCCCTTAGTAAAAGATTATATTTGATTGTATGGATGCCTCTTATGAATTGTAAGTAAAGTTGAGGGAGGGGACGGGGCGGAGGGGGCGGGGGCAGGCCAGGGGTGGAACTGGGGCGGGGCAGACCCTTCGGCCCCCCAGGTCATCAGTGACCGGAATTCAGGCCCCTGGGCCGGTAGAAGTTGGACAGCCCTGGTATAGAGCTTTAAAGGTCAAAACCAGCACTTTGAATTGAGCTCGGAATTGGACAGACAGCCAGTGGAGCCGACACAACAGGGGGGTGGTGTGCTCCCTGTATGTCGCTCCAGTTAGTAGCCTGGCTGCCGCCCGTTGGACTAGTTGTAATTTCCGAACTGTCTTCAAAGGCAGCCCCACGTAGAGCGTGTTGCAGTAGTCTATTCGGGATGTGACCAGAGCATGGATGACCGTAGCCAGATCAGACTTCCCAAGGTACTAGTTGCAATTTCCGAACTGTCTTCAAAGGCAGCCCCATGTAGAGTGTGTTGCAGTAGTCTATTCGGGATGTGACCAGAGCATGGACGACCGTAGCCAGATCAGACTTCCCAAGGTACTAGTTGTAATTTCCGAACTGTCTTCAAAGGCAGCCCCACGTAGAGCGTGTTGCAGTAATCTATTCGGGATGTGACCAGAGCGTGGACGACCATAGCCAGATCAGACTTCCCAAGGTACGGGTGCAACTGGCGCACGAGTCTTAACTGTGCAAAAGCTCCCCCGGCCACCGCTATAGGGATAGGCCTCTCTAATGCGGCGGCGCGAGGCAGGGGGGGGGGCGTAATTCCAAACTGTGGCCTAGGGCGCCAAAAGGGGTTAATCCGGGCCTGGTGGCGGACGGGGTTTTCTTGCGTCTACTCACTGCTTCGGTTCAAGAAGGTCCCTGGGAGACAGGCCACGCAATGGAAGCAACAGCGGTTGGAGCCTTGCGGGATTTTCTGCTTCCCAACCTCGCAGTCTTTGGAACAAATCGATGTGGGGACCTGGGAAGGAAGAAGGCAATGGCGTCACGGTGGGTTGAATGAAATTGTATGATTGTGTCTTCAAAACGTGTGGCGGATCTGTGAGGAATGCAGCCCATCCACCTACTGCCTCCTTCCAAGATAGCCTGAATGAAGAAGGTGGTATGGAGGTAATCGAACGTATGTGGTTTGAAAGTAAGACAGCGTCTGAATAACTTTTTAAAGTAAATCGTCTTCCAACTTGCTATTCTTATATAAACAAACCGTAACCCCGACCCCCTAAAACGCCGCCTAACCCTAACCCTAACCCTAACCCTAACCCAAAACCTAAACCCTAGGCCTCTCAAAAGGGAGGGGAAACCCAGAGGCGTAACGGCGGCAGCGTCACTCTGACGCAGCGCCGCCAGCCACGCCTCTGGGACTCTTCCCCCTCCCTTCCTTGGAGAGGCCTAGCAGAAAGGTGCGCCGCGGAGGTGTGCCGCGCCGATGGGCCGGTTAAGGCGGCGCCGACCAGGTACGGCTTATATTCGAGTACGGCTTACATTAGCCGACCCCTGACACCCCCGATACGTCTTACAATCGGGGTGTCATACTTTTGGGGAAACACGGTATGTGGAGTGAATGCTGAGCAATTCTGAATAACAGGTTATCTAAATCAGTGTTTCCCAACTGCTACTCCGCGGCACACTAATGTGCCGTGAGTGATCACCTGGTGTGCCGTGGAAAAACCTCTCTCCCCCCCCCTTTCTTCCCCCTCCTGCCGAACTCCTGCTGCTGCTGCTTGGGGGAGGAAGAGGAAGGGCCGGGGGGCGGCAAAGAAGAAGAAGGGGCCGGGGCGCCACCTCCTTCGGCCGTTTCCCCAGCCAGCCAGCCAGCCAGCCTCTAATCGAGGGAGGGCGGGGAACGGAAGCGGAAGTGAGGAGCGCAGTCCGAGGCAGGCCCACCGGCTTCTTCTTTCGAACCGCAGGAAAGAAGGAAGGCAAGCAGGCAGGGGCGGTCCTACAAGATAGGCCAAGTAGGCGGCCGCCTAGGGCGCCATCTGGGAAGGGGGCGCCATCCTGGCCGCATGGGGCGCCATCCTGGCCCTGCCGATGTTCCTCAGACAGTGCTGCAGCTGCCTGCTTTTTGACCCCGGCCTTGTGCGCTCCGACGCCGCTTCTGGGCACGCGCGGAGATTTTCACGCAGGCGCAGTTGCTCTGGAGCTGAAGTTGAGCGCAGGAGCAACTGCACATGCGCGAAAACCTCCGCGCATGCCCAGTAGCTCCCTTGCGCAGAAGCCTGTAAGCAAAGCACTCCCTATCGGGCAGGCAGGGAGTGCTTCCCCTCTCCCTTTGTCTCCGCCGCGTGCGCGTTTGCAGGGAAGGAGAAGAGAATCAGTGAAGGAAGTGTAAGTGAAGGAATGAATGAAGGGCTTTCCTCCTCCTCCTCTGTGACCTCTTCTCTCCCTCCTTCCTTTCTTCGGCTCTATTTCTGCCTAGACCTGAGGGGCCTGAGGCTATGAGGAGTTGTGGGAGTTGGAGGCCAAAACACTTAGAGGGAGGGAGGGAGGGCCCAAGTTTGCCCAGGCCGCGCTGCCTGTATTCGACCTCATTTGAACATTTTGGCTGTTTTTCTATTTACATTTACATTGGGATCCTAATTTTGGACTTATGGAAGACTCCTATGAATTATGAGACAGGTGATAGGTAATATATTCTGATTTTGATGCATTTACATTGCATTTCTTGTTGATTATTATACAGTTCTGCTTAATATTGTCATACAATATAATACAAATACAATATAACAATAGAATGATGATATATTTTATATTACATGTAATATTACAAACAATATTGCAGTATAGTGGTATTGTACAAAATAGTAATATATAATAGTTTATTTTACTTTATTTTGGGTTATTTGAGTTTTATAGGAGTAATGAAAATATTTAGTAGAGGATAATTTTATTTAAATAAATAATTTTATTATTTTATAATAATAATATAATAGAATGTTATATTATATTATAATGTCAATATATTATAATATAATTATATTGTAATGTAGTATAATATAATTATGATATAATATAGTATGAGTATGGTATAATATATTGTATATACATTGATACAATATAATACTACTCATGGTATTGTGATATTATAATTGTATATTTGTTTTACATGGGGGGGCAAAATAATGTTTTTTTGGGGGGGGGACCAAAATAATGTTCGCCTACCATTTAAAATTACCTTAGACCGCCCCTGCAAGCAGGCAACCGCGGACCGAGTGAGTGCCTTCCCTTCTGGTGTGGAAGAGGGAGAGAGCCATTCGGGAAGGGAGCCACCTGGGGGTTCTGGGTGGGGAGTTTGGCCCAGTTCTATCATTGGTGGGGTTCAGAATGCTCTTTGATTGTAGGGGAACTATAAATCCCAGCAACTACAACTCCCAAATGACAAGGTCTATTTCCCTTGAACTCCATCTGCATTCATATTTGGGCATATTGAGCCTTCATTTCAAGTGTGGTCCAGATCCATCATTATTTCAGTCCACAGTGCTCTCTGGGAGTAGGTGAACTACAGCTTCCAAACTCAAGGTCCATTCCCAAGAAAACCCTTTCAGTACTTTCTGTTGGTAATGAGAGTTCAATATGCCAAGTTTGGTTCAATTCCATTGTTGCAAGAGTTCAGGATGCTCTTTGTTTGTGTGTTAACTATAAATCCCAGAAACCGTAACTCCCAAATGTCAAGGTCTATTTCCCCCCAACTCCATCTGTGTTCACATTTGGGCATATTGAGTATTCATGCCAAGTGTGGTCCTGATCCAACATTGTTTGAGTCCACAGTGCTCTCTGGATGTAGGTGAACTACAACTCCAAAACTCAAGGTCAATGCCCACCAAACTCTTATAGTATTTTCTCTTGCTTATGGGAGTTCTGTGTGGGAAGTTTGATTCCATTCCATCATTGGTGGAGTTCAGAATGCTCTTTGATTGCAGGTGAACTATAACTCCCAGCAACTACAACTCCCAAATGACAAAATCAATTTTTTGACTGATGGTCCCTTCTTGGGTTAGTATTAGTATGTTTTGTGACAGGATATCTATGTTGTGTTCATCGAAACAGGCCCAGGTTTCACACTGAATGTGAAACATATTTAAACACATATTAACTATATGTATGACTGTGTTAGAGTGTGATTTTGTGTCGTTTTGGTTGGTGGTGTGCCCCACGATTTTGTAAACGTAAAAAATGTGCTGCGGCTCAAAAAAGGTTGAAAAACACTGATCTAAATAACCAAGTACAACAACGACAAGCTCTACACAAGGACTATGAGTGAAGAAGGATGGTGAGTATGAATGAGTGAATGAATGGACTATGAGTGAAGAAGGATGGTGAGTATGAATGAGTGAATGAATGGACTATGAGTGAAGAAGGATGGTGAGTATGAATGAGTGAATAAATTAGGAGTGAAGAAGGACGGTGAGTATGAATGAGTGAATGAATGGACTATGAGTGAAGAAGGATGGTGAGTATGAATGAGTGAATGAATAAGGAGTGAAAAAGGATGGTGAGTATGAATGAGTGAATGAATGGACTATGAGTGAAGAAGGATGGTGAGTATGAACGAGTGAGGTAAGCCTTGACAGGTAAGCCTTGTCTTAAGAGTGCATTAGAAATCTGAGTGAGTGTTTGTTTTGTTTGGAAGGTGAGGCTAAATTCTTTGGGAGGTGCGGCTAAACTCTTCAGCCAACAGTTTCAGGGCAGCAATTAGTGACTGATTGTTCCCTGTTCTTTGAAGCTAACTGGGAGTGAGTGTTTGCTTCCTGTTTAACCTACATAAGCCAGGATCTGAGCTCAAGTGGCAGTTGAGTTTCCACAGAAGTTGAGGAAGCAAGAAGCCATCTTTGCTGCCTTTGCTTCAGGTAAGCCTTGTCTTAGAGTGATTTCGAAATCTGAGTGTGTGTTTAAGACTAGCTGCTCTGATTGTTTGTTTTGTTTGCGAGATGAGGCTAAATTCTTCAGACAGCAGTGATTGACAGCTTTACGGTAGCTCACACCTTCACTAATGCACAACTTTACCCCTGCATACAGAAAACAACACAAAGCAAACACACAAAAAGGGGAGGTTATTGTCACGATGCAGGGACTCGGCCCAGCCCCTTAATCACACACACAGAGATGGTAATCAGCTAACTATTTATTGAAGAATAAAGAACAGGTGATAGGTAATTGTCCATGAAAAGTATCAAAAGTTCAATCCAAAAGTAACGAGTCCGTAGTAATATCCAAAGGCAATAGCTTGGCAAAGGCTTGGTAAAGGCTTGGCAAAGGCTCCGCAAAACAATGCGGATCAAGGAACAAGGCAAAGTCCAAACAGGGCCCAAGAAACTTCTTGGCAAGGCATGAGCCAGTAGCTTGGCTCCGTAGGCCTTCGCTCGCTTCACTCCTCGTGAGATAGAAGTGGCCGAGCTACTGAGGATCCGTTCCCATGGATCCTATACTTAATCCCCTTGACGAGGACCCCGACGCTCTAGGCTTCTCCGCCAATCTGTGCTACGGGACCTCGCACTTCTCTGGCGCTCTAGGCTGCGGTGCCAACCCCTCCTGCTAGACTCAATGCTCCGTCTCCTATCAAAGCTACGTCCTTGCCTCCCAGCACCTGGTTCACTATCTTCATGAGAGTCGAACTCCCTTTCAGCTTCCATGGCCTCCTCCTCCACTGTTTCCCAGATCCTCTCCTGCGACCCGAAACCACCTGGCTTCTCATAACAATCATCGGATTCCACACTCTCCGAATCGGCCTGACCTTCCCAGTTATCATAGCCATCAGGCCATCCATCATCCCAGGCCAAGCTCTCAGTGGGAGAGGAAGGCCCAGCTACCTCATCAGCCCCTTCCTCCATTTCCTCATCAGCTGCAGCTGGCTCTAATGCAAGGGGGACCCCCGGTGCTGCCCCCTGCCCCCCAGGCATGAAAGGGAACTGGGTTGCTACAGTTATTAGCAGTCTGCAGATGGAACAAACACAAAACCTTCCCGTCTCATGCACGATCTGTGGCATGCTCAGCTTCTTCACGCAACAACTACTCGATTACATCTGCACCAAGTGTAAACTCTCATGGAACAGAGGATCCAACAACTCGACGACCTTATTAAAACCCTTAAGGACATTCAGGAACTCAAGCTGTTCTTGGACACCACACAACACAGTGTTCTAGACACGCAACTCACATCACACCAACACCAACATTATGGGGAGGCTTATGAGGAGATCATCAGATGTGGACAACCCTCAGGCTTGGAGGAAAGAGACATAGAATACTTTTGCCCAGCTGCAGTTACACAATATATTCCAAATTCTTACACAAGTAACACCTGAAATTGGGGAAGACATTAAGATAATTGACTCCATGGAGCAGTCCAGCATAGTGTATGCACAGTGTGCTCAGAGAACAAGAAACATAGGAGCACATCTCACAAATGGTCCACCTCGAGATTGCTGGCCTCGACCTGTCCTTCAACCCACTGGAGCACTCGTTCTCACCTGGTTGTCTTGTGTGTGCCACTGGATCCCCTCCCGATCAAGGTCCAGGCCATCCGGCTGCTTGAAGGACCCGATGACCCGGTAGTTCCACTCTTGGCCCTCCCAGACCCACTGGACCAAGTCGTAGCCGGCCGCAGTGTCCCCATTCTCATCGAAACGGACCTGTCGGTTGGAGAGGTTGAAGTCCACCTCCTTGACTTCCCTCAGGAGCTGCGGAAGAGAGAGGAACAGACACCGAAAGCCAAGGGTGTGATGAGTGGATGAGTAGGGCCTACTAAGAAAAGGAAGGGAGTGAGGAAAAGGTAAAATAATGAAGGGAAAGAAGAAAAGAAAGAAGGGGAGAGAGAGGGAAGTGAAAAGAAAGGAAGGAAAAGGAAAGGAAGACTTGGGGGGGAAAGAATAGACGAAGGAAGGAAGAGGGAGGGAGAATGGAAGAAAGAAGAAAGGGGAGAGAGGGCGGGAAAAGGAAGGAAAGAATGAAAGGGTGAAGGGGAGAAAGAAAGGAAGGAAGAGGGAGAATGGAGGAAAGAAGGAAGGAGAGAGAAGGATGGAAAAGGAAGGAGAGAAGAAGAAGGAAAGGATGAAGGGGAGAAAGGAAGGAAGGAAGAGGAAGGAAGGAAGGAAGGAAGGAAGGAGAGAGAGGGAGGGAAAAGGAAGGAGAGAAGGAAAGGATGAAGTGGAGAAAGGAAGGAAGAGGAAGGAATAGGGAGAATAGAGGAGAAAGGGAAGGAGAGTGAGGGAGGGAAAAGGAAGGCGAGAAGGAGAAGGAAAGGATGAAGGGGAGGAAGGAAGAAGGAAAGGATGAAGGGGAGGGAAGGAAGGGAAGAGGGAAGGAAGGAAGGAAGGAAGGAAGGAAGAGGGAGAATGGAGGAAAGAAGGAAGGAGAGAGAGGGAGGGAAAAGGAAGGCGAGAAGGAAAGGATGAAGTGGAGAAAGGAAGGAAGAGGAAGGAATAGGGAGAATAGAGGAGAAGGGGGAAAAAAAGGAAGGAGAGAGGGAGGGAAAAGGAAGAGAAGGAGAAGGAAGGATGAAAGGAAAGGATGAAGGGGAGGGGAGGAAGGAAGGGGGAGAATAGAGGAATAAAGGAAGGGGAGAGGGAGGGCAAAGGAAGAAGAGAAGGAGAAGGAAAGGGTGAAGGGGAGAAAGAAAGGAAGGGGAAAGGGAGGAAGGAAGAGGGAGAATGGAGGAAAGAAGGAAGGGGAGAGAGGGAGGGAAAAGGAAGGAGAGAAGGAGAAGGAAAGGATGAAGGGGAGAAAGGAAGGAAGGGGGAAGAAGGAAAGAAGAGGGAGAATGGAGGAAAGAAGGAAGGGGAGAGAGGGAGGGAAAAGGAAGGAGAGAAAGAGAAGGAAAGGATGAAGGGGAGAAAGAAAGGAAGACGGGAAGGAAGGAAGAGGGAAAATGGAGGAAAAAAGGAAGGAGAGAGAGGGAGGGAAAAAGAAGAGAAGGAGAAGGAAAGGATGAAGGGGAGAAAGAAAGGAAGGAAGGAAGGAAGGAAGGAAGAGGGAGAATGGAGGAAAAAAGGAAGGGGAGAGAGGGAGGGCAAAGGAAGAGAAGGAGAAGGAAAGGGTGAAGGGGAGAAACAAAGGAAAGGAAGGAAGGAAGGAAAGAAGAGGGAGGATGGAGGAAAGAAGGAAGGGGAGAGAGGGAGAGAAAAGGAAGGAGAGAAGGAAATAATGGAAGAATTCTTGCTGCGTGCTGGGAAACCGAGGCCCGGGCTGCTCTGGAGAGCCAGATGCAATCGTGAAAAGAGCCACATATGGCTCCCGAGCCATAGGTTCCTGACCCCCTGCATTACTGGATGGCTGCGAGCCAGTAGGTTGAAGGTGAATCCAGCGAAGACGGAAATCTTTTGGTTAGGCCATCCAGGCGATAGGGATGTCCAGCTGCCGACCCTGGATGGCGCGGCACTACGCCCATCATCATCAGTAAAAAGCCTGGGAGTCCTTTTGGACCCTCTGCTGTCAATGGAGGCCCAAATCTCAGCTGTCAGCAGAACAGCATTTTTCCATCTGCAACAGACTAGGCGGCTGGCCCCCTATTTGTCCTGGAACAACCTGGCCACGGTTATCCAGGCCACGGTCATCTCAAGACTTGACTACTGCAACGCTCACTACATTGGCCTGCCTTTGACGGTGATCCAGAAACTCAAGCTAGTGCAGAATGTTGCAGCCCGGCTACTTGCGGGGGAGCCCGTGAGTTGTCGTATCACCCCGGTCCTGCAGGGTCTGCACTGGCTACCAAGTGAGTACCGGATCACTTTCAAAGTATTAGACTTACCTTTTAAGGTCTTACATGGTCTGGGGCCAGTGTACTTGAGGGATTGACTGTCCCCATATATTCCCTTGAGATCGCTGCGATCAGAAGATCAGAATCTCTTAGATGTTCCTGGCGTGAAGTCTTACCATCTGACGACAACCCAACGAAGGGCCTTCTCTATCATCGCCCCAGTTTTGTGGAACGATCTGCCCCCTGAGACTCAATAGGGCCAGTGCAGATCCTGCAAGATTGGTGTAAATTTGGAAACTTTTTGCAAAGGCTTGTAAGACCTTCTTGTTTAGACAAGCCTTCGAGTCTTAATGATAATTTAATGTGCATGGTTTCGTTGTATTATTGTTGTGCAAAATTCTGTAAACCACCCCGAGCCTCTGGGAGTGGTGGGGTACAAATCGAATGAATGAATAAATAAATAAATAAATAAGGCAGTGGGCGGGGTCATGCAAAATCCACATCAATGGAGATAGTCAGAAACACTGGGATGTCTGTGGTGGAGGAAAAACAGTAAATCTAGGATGAAATTGTCCTCGTATGAAAGCCTTCACTGGGGTGGTGGGCAGTGTGGTGTTGGTGTAGGACACTGGAAGGGCTCTTGGACATGTACATGGCACTCTCTGTAACCCTCTGTAACTCTCTGTAAGAAATATGGAGTCCAGCTAGAAACAAAACCTTTAAGATCAAAACATTCGCCACTTGCACGTCCAAAATGGTCATTTACGTCATCTTGTGCGATTGCCTCCGGATTTACGTGGGCCAGACCAAGAGGGAACTCCGGACTAGATTTATTGAGCATAAAGGCTCTACTGATTCGGCTTTTTACACCCATTGCATAGATAATAAACATGACACTTCCACCTTAAAACTAAGAGTACTAGAATTTTTTCCCCTCTCTGTAACCCGTAATGTCATTGGAGGGACGGCCATTGGTGTCTCCAGAACGATAGCTATTTGTTGAGGCAGGAGCTTGTCTGTGTAAGTGGGCACCCCAGACACCGACACACATATGTATTTTCACGTTTATTATGTGTATGGATTTTTATATGACATTGTCCCACGCCAGGAGAAAAGCGGGATAGAAATCAATAAATAATAATACTCACCTGCCACGGATAAATGGTCCCTTTCCGACACGACCCCGTATGGCATCCCAGCAAGCGATGCAGGCCGTGGGCCACCGCGTAGACGGCCGAATAGACGCTAAACGCCCCTTGCATGTCATGTGGTGACTGCTCCCACGCGGTCAGTGACTTCGGTCGGCGCAGGCGTGAACACAACTGGCTGCACATTCCCTTGTTCGTCGAGTTACAGCCCACGGGCCAGGCATCGTCCATTTCCGATGCCACGAAGGCGGCTTCAAAGGCCTCCATCCCTGGAAGGTGGGCCTGCTTGACGGAGACCCCAACCACCGTCCCGATGGCAGAGATGCCGTCGACTGACCAGACTTCAGGGGACAGCGACCAGTCCTCGGTGCCCAACCAGACCTTTCCGGTGACGTTTTGCCGGACAGCTTCTTTCATAAAGGGCCGGGCGCTGTTCTTGTTGGAGAAGAGGACAACGACATTGGCTCCGCATGATGCCACGTCCCGGACAATACGGGTCAATTCGGTGTCCTCGTCGCTCGCCGGGAGGAAACCCTGATACGCGAAGCATAAGCCGGACGGCGGAGCCGCCTCCTGCAGCATCTGCAGGCCCTGCCGGCCGTAGTTGTTGTCGCTGCCCACCAGCGCCACCCAGGTCCACCCAAAGGCCGCCAGAAGCAGCACCAGTGCGTCCACCTAGAATCAAAGACAGAAGAGTCAGATGTGCAACCCCCTGACTTCATGCACAAAAAGCACAACCAAAGCCCCCGACAGATGGCCATTAAGCCTCCCAACCTGAAGCCGGTCGCTGGGCACCGTCCGCAGGAAGGAAGGGAAGTCCCGCTTCTGGCTCAGCGTCGGGCTGGTGGCCTCGTAGCTCACCTGCGGAGGGAAGGAAAGTGGTCCAAGAGTTGGAAGAGAACCCCAAAGACCATCCAGTCCAGATGGTGCCTCCCTTCCTAGACTGGATGCCCTTGGCATGTCCCTTCCAGCTCTGTGACTCTATAGTCTTCTCTATAGTCTGACCTCCGGAATGAGGAAGGCGCCAAGGAGGATGGCGGTGGTGAGGGCCTCCTGGCTGGAGTCGGGCCCGATGGCGGCCAGGGACCGTGGCCGGTAGAAAGTGTAGTTGGTGGCCACGGGGACCACGAGGTCCGGCCGGCCGGCTTCAGACAAGAGGCGTAGGGTGGCGTAGATGTTGGCCGAGGAGCCGCAAGAGTCGTAGATCTCGTAGCCCAGAGTGACGTTGGGCAAGAGGTCCGCGGCCTTGTTGACCTCGGCCACCGCAAAGCGCATGGCCTGCACCAAGTGGTAGCCGTGGCCGCTCCGGGACGGGGCCCTGCCGGACGACACAGAGAGCGACTGACCGTCACAAGGAGATCCATCACCATGATTATTATCATCCTGCATTTATGTCGTTATCCAGCATTTATATAATTATCATCCTGCTTTTATATTATTACTAGGCGTACCCTGCTATGCATTGCTGTGGCTCAGTCTGTGTATATGTGTTTCGTGTGTGTGTATATATTTGGGTATATGTGTGTTTGTGTGTGTGTGTGTGTGTATACATACACATATACATTACAATTCATGTGCAAAACCATATACACACACACATATACACACACAAAACACATATACGCAAACACACATATACCCAAATATACACACACAATACACATATACACAGACTGATAAAAATACATTAAAATGCATGTGCAAAACCACACACACACATATGTATGTATATACACGTGCGTGCACAAAATACATATACACAGACTTGAAAAAATGCATTATAATGCATGCGTAAAACCACATATACACAAATATTATATATACGCAAACACACATATACCCAAATATATACACACATAATACACATATACACAGACTGATAAAAATACATTACAATGCATGTGCAAAACCACACACACATACACACAAAACACATATACACAAATATTATATATACGCAAACACACATATACCCAAATATATACACACACAATACACATATACACAGACTGATAAAAATACATTAAAATGCATGTGCAAAACCACACACACACACACACACATGTATGTATATACACGTGCGCACACAAAATACATATACACAGACTTGAAAAAATGCATTATAATGCATGCGTAAAACCACATATACACAAATATTATATATACGCAACCACCCAAATACATACACACACAATACACGTATACACAGACTGATAAAAATTCATTACAATGCATGTGCAAAACCACACACACATACACACAAAACACATATACACAAATATTATATATACGCAAACACACATATACCCAAATACATACACACACAATTCCTCATATACACAGACTGATAAAAATACATTACAATGCATGTGCAAAACCACACACACATACACACAAAACACATATACACAAATATTATATATACGCAAACACACATATACCCAAATACATACACACACAATACACATATACACAGACTGGTAAAAATACATTACAATGTATGTGCAAAACCATACACACACACATGTCAGGCCTGGTAGGCCTGTAAATAATGGCACACTCACTCAAGTAGTTAACAAGAGGAATTGAGCTTTATTCAGCCTTACTCCAGGCAGAGCAAAGAGGAATCTGAGCTTTCCGCCAAAACGCTGAGAGAAAACCCTCCTGGTAAACTCCCTCCCTCCTCTCAGACTTAGGCCCTTCCCCCTCTGCTGGCTCCTTGTTGCTATGCCAGCCCAAAGCCAAGCTGTTTATTGAACTGCTCTGGCTGGGCCTGACATTACGCCCCTTCGGAATGGCGCCCCCAAGACTATTATATAACATAGCAGTGAATTTAACATTATAACGCACACAATATACTTGATCTCATAACTGGCATACATTTTTAACTATTAAAACTAACTGACCCCCAACATCACACTGCATTGCAGAGCATTGAGGAATTATATAACAATGTAAATCAGTTGCAAAGCATTAACAAACCCCCCCTCAAATTGGTACACATAATACACACTTGCAAAAAGATCAAGTCATCTGTCAACCATACGCCCCGGAACACCTGCCCCACAGGGGAGAGAAGAATGAATGGGAGGGGAGAGAGAAACCCCACACAATCCTACAGGCAACTTATACAAATAGGTAATACAATGGCATGTTATATATTTTAACAAAATCATAACTACCATTTAAACTATATCAGGATAACAGTATCTAACACATTCCTAGCAGTAAGCATTGTACACATACATAGCATCACTCTACTTTACACTTCTAAGCTTATATAAACTTAAATTGCAATGCATTAACTTATGCAAAATATAACTGAAAATAATTTTTGTTTCATCATAAACCAAAACATCATTTAAACTATCTTCATTACTACAAATGAAGTACACATTAATCTGGCATTTTCAGTTCCATTTATGCATTTACAGAATATCCTGCAACACCGTTATTTCGTTCCTTCGTCATTTGCCTTTCCACCCATCCAGAACATATATAAGGCAACCTCTTCACGTAACACCTACCCTCAATGAAATCTGCCCGCTTCTGCCTTTCCTAGAGGGTGACCGTATTAATAACCTTCCTCCTTTTAGGGGTCGAAGCACAATAAAGCACCACATCAACAACCCCTCCCAACATTTACAATCATTAACATCTGTGTGCTAGTCCCCCAAGGGAGGCTCCAAAGGGCTGCATATATTGTCTCTTTCCCTGGGGACAGTAGACCAACGTTCGGCTCAAACATTTTAGTCTTTGCCGTTTGCCAGGGTTCCCATTCGATCCCTGGATCCAAATTGAAGCAAAGTTCAGTCTCTGGGATCTCCTTCTGAAACTTCTCCCAGTTCAAGATTGGGCCTCGATCACTCGGTTGCTCTCCTGGGCCCCGAAAGACACCCCTGTTGTGCACCTCTGCCCCACTCAAAGACAACTCCGAGCAAAAAGGCGGCTGCACCCAGAAGGGCTGCGCATCACTGAATTTCCTCGGCTCTGCAACTCTTCCCTCCATTAACTGTTCGCCCACACATCTCCAGAAAGAACCTGGCTGCAGTCACCTGGAGACACTGCAGGCCCTCTCCCGAACAGCAGCTTGGATAGCAACCTCCAAATGCAGGAACCACGCACTCCCATCACGCAGCTGGACTCCTTTCCATCCTCCAACTGGTTGGAGGCTTCTTTCTGTAAGAAAGGGAAGAGCCTCAGGCAGCCGAATCTCTTCAACCGCAAGGGACTCACTGGCGGGCGATTGGGAAATTCTCTGTGCCTTTCCCAAAGCCACGATGGACACCTTCCGCATTCTCCCCGCAACAGAACTCCACAAAAGCCTCCTGGCCTCTCTCTGGAACTTGGGCCTCCGAGGGGCCTCTTCCTCCCCTCAGGATTGACTGCCAGATTTCCTCCCTGGACTCAGGTGGCAACTTTACTAAGATCCCACCTGGCATGGCATGGCCTGCGCTCTTGCAGCCCTGTAGACTCCTCTGCAGCCCCGACACAACGTGCAGCCCCACCGGGCTCTCTGTGCACTGCAGGTCATCCTTCGGAACTGCCTCCTCTGGTTCATCTACTGCTTCTCGCTGAGGCATCACGTATGCAGCCCCAGATTCTCTTCCCACTTCGCCATTTACGCCACCGGACATCCAAGCTTCGAGAGGGTCGCTCCCCATAAGATCAAAGTACCCACAGGGGCCCGCTCAGCAAAACTTTCTTCAGCATTCTTTTTCCACTGAGGGGGGAAATTGCACACCCCTCCTCTTCGCTTAGTTGTTTCGTCTCATCCAGCAGATCCACACAAAGCGACTGGGGCTTCATTTTGCAGCTCTTCGCAAAACCCATCATGAGGCTGTTTTCCTCTCCAGTCACTACAGGCGCTGCATCAGCCTGCCGATCTTCCCCCAGGGCTACGCTGGAAGGATCGGCTGGGTTCAGTCCCTTTGCAACGGCGTCCCACGTCTTCACCTCATCTGGGTCTTCCAGAGACAGTGAAATCAGCTGGGAGCTACTTGCCTTGACTGACTCCCCTTTTCCTCCACATCAGCACAGTCGGGCAGCTGGAGAGGCTCTCCCATAACGGCTTTCATCTTGAGGGACACACACTCACTCCCACCCAGGGGCTCGCTCACCTCCGCCGTTGCACCAGGGTCGCTGACGGCTTGGTGGGCCTCCTGCTGCTCCTCTTGTGCAGCAGAGCCTTGTGCAGCCCCCACCCCGGGTTGGGAATGGACGCGCTGGATGGCTTCCCCTTGTACTCTCAGCAGCCGCAGGCAGGCCTAAACATTCTTCACCTTCCTTTGCGTCATCCCCAGCCAGGGGTTGCGACCGGCTCGACCCCTTTGCTGCTGGAATTTCCATTTCCACGGCAACCTGTTTCTCAGGGAAAGTTGCACTCTCCCTTCCAATGCTGTTTGAATTCCTTCCTCCAGTTCTTTGCCCTTCAAGAGCTCCATCACTGGATCTGGCTTTGAGTCAGCACAGTTGGAGGCGCTTTCACTCTCCACTCCAACTTCTGTCTCAGCCTTTCCAGGGTCCATCTTCGCCTCTCCTCCCCGGGGACCCGGGTGTCCTCTCACACCCGGGGCCATGCTCCAGGTGGCCCGCGAACATCACTGCCCATGGATGCGTCGGCCCCAACCTACACACATTGCAGCCGTAGGTGGCTGGGATTGCTTCGAGGGGGTCTCCTCGCACGGGGGCCCTCATCCTCCTCCTCGCTCAGGTCGCCACACAGGATGGGGTCAGGCAAACTGCCCTTCAGCGCCTCTGAAGGCTGCACTCGCCTTTTCCTCCCCTCCTGCCCGCCCGGCGCTGAGCTTACGTGAAGGCTCCGGGGAAGGGCCGGAACTTTCACTCCTCCTCAGGGCTGCTGGCTCCAACCAAGCTGCGGATTCCTCACAGGGGATGAAGGGCTCTTCCGTGCCATCGTCATCGCCCAGGAACTCGCACAGCATGGCACAATTCGGAGCCCCGAGGAGGGGGCCCTCTTCGACCACATAGGGAATTCCCAGCACGTAGCCTGTGGTGGCAGGCTCATCTCGCAGCCTTCCTCCTCAGGGATCGAGTCAGTGTCCCATTCTTCCGCCTGCATCCGCCGCACCAAATCCGGGAACCGCCTCTGGAGGTTTTCAAAAGCTTGCCGCTTAGCCTCGGCTACATCCACCTTACGGGGTCTCCCATCCAGTACGGCATGGACTCGATCTTCCTCTGGTTCCACCAGACACCCACAGTTTCCATCCTGAGGCCATGGGGAATGCCGACTCCATTCTCCCGGGTGGGGGCCTTTTGCTTCGCAGGCCTCTGTCGCCGCTTGCTTCTTCGCGGCCAAAACCCCTCTCCTCTGAGAGGGAGGTCGTGCCTCTCTGCCTTGGGAGCACAGACCTTCTCCATAGTTGGGTTGGGTTCTCACCAGCACTGAGACTGGGATAAACCCATTGTTGTTGAGATTCCTCTTTATGTCAGGCCTGGTAGGCCTGTAAATAATGGCACACTCACTCAAGTAGTTAACAAGAGGAATTGAGCTTTATTCAGCCTTACTCCAGGCAGAGCAAAGAGGAATCTGAGCTTTCCCGCCAAAACGCTGAGAGAAAAACCCTCCTGGTAAACTCCCTCCCTCCTCTCAGACTTAGGCCCTTCCCCCTCTGCTGGCTCCTTGTTGCTATGCCAGCCCAAAGCCAAGCTGTTTATTGAACTGCTCTGGCTGGGCCTGACACACACACACATATATATACACACACACAATACACATATACACAGGCTGATAAAAATTCATTACAATGCATGTGCAAAACCACACACACACACACACACACACAAAACACATATACACAAATATTATATATACGCAAACACACATATAACCAAATATATACACAAACAATACACATATACACAGACTGGTAAAAATACATTACAATGTATGTGCAAAACCATACACACACACACACATATACATACACACACACAATACACATATACACAGACTGATAAAAATACATTACAATGCATGTGCAAAACCACACACACACACATACACACAAAACACATATACACAAATATTATATATACGCAAACACACATATAACCAAATATATACACAAACAATACACATATACACAGACTGGTAAAAATACATTACAATGTATGTGCAAAACCATACACACACACACACATATATATACACACACAATACACATATACACAGACTGATAAAAATACATTACAATGCATGTGCAAAACCACACACACACACATACACACAAAACACATATACACAAATATTATATATACGCAAACACACATATAACCAAATATATACACAAACAATACACATATACACAGACTGATAAAAATACATTATGATGACTGTGCAAAACCACACACACACACACATATATATACACACACACACACAAAACACATACACAGACTGCTCAAATGCATTATAACGCATGCGCAAAACCACATATACACAAATATTATATATATGCAAACACACATATACCCAATTATTATATGTTGAATATTATTACCCTTTTACATAATTATGTTTTACATTATTAACATAATCATCCTTTAAAATATATTATTATTATTATATGTTTAATATATTATTATTATCCCTTAACATAATTATATTTTACATTATTAATATAATCACCTTTTAAAATATATTATTATTATTCTGCGCTGTTGTTGTTGTTGTTGTTATTTACCTGTCGCAGACCTCCACCTGTGGGCGGCCCACCTGGCCTTGGCTGGTGCTACTGCTGCGATGGAGGGGGAAAAGCCCCGCAATGCTGTAGTCGCCCTCCAGGTTCAAGGCGGAAGGGCACACCTGACCCACAGGTAAGGAGACAGACAGGTAGAGCGCGAGAAGGAGGAAGGGACCCATCCTCAGGGACCCGTCAGCTCCAGACTGAACAAGCAGGCGCACAAAGGAGGCCAGGCTTTCCTTTTGCAGGCCCACCTGGTCCACAGGTAAGGCCTCACCTGCATGGCAAGCAAATCCTGGGGCTTCCTCTTCCTGATTTGAGTGCAAGCCAAGCGTGGCCTCGGCTTCCCCTGTGGAAGCTTCCCTTGCCAGGATGATTGATTCCAGTCATGGTTGTTGTTGTTCTTTCGTTCAGTCGCTTCCGACTCTTGGTGACTTCATGGACCATCCCAGGCCAGGTCTCCCCGTTGGCCGTCACCACCCCCAGGGTCTCCTTCACTTCTAGGATACCATCCCTCCACCTTGCCCTTGGTCGGCCCTTGGTCGGCCCCTCTTCTTTGGTATGGGGATATAAGTGGATTACAATCATTGATGTGCCTAAATGGAGATGTTGTGCCTGGATGGCGATCTGTCGGGAGAGATCAGATGGTGTCTTCTCAAATGGCAGAATGGGGCTAGTAGGGTAGCCTTTGGGGATCCCTTCCAACTCTAGGATTCTATTAGACACCTATATATGTGTGTGTGTGTGTGCGTGCGTGTGCATGTGTGTCTATATCTATATATATAAAGGAAGAGTCGTCATGGAACGACCGTCCCAAACAGAGGAACCTTACAACGCAGAAACACCAAACTTGCCAAACTTTCCACCCCAAAACCTAAAAGGCCCCCAAAACAATGAGTTAAAAAAACTACATTTCCCAGCATCCTCCGGGGCTGCCAACGACTCTCCCAGCCTCTACATTCTGACAACATGATTGGCTGCCAATAAGGGCGGATTTGCATAACTCCTGTACTGGCCAGCCAACATGAACATTCCGACCCATAATAAACTGTCAGAGGAGGATAAGGCAAAGGGCTGAGGCACAAAATTTACACCCCTACAAATCACAGACCACGCCCAAAATTGACAGTAAGGCTTCATTAACTTAATTTCCCTGACTAGGCCTCACTTAATGGAATGCAGTTTACGCTCTGAATTGACAGTAAGGCTTCATTAACTTGCTGTTCCTGACTAGGCCTCAGCTCATGGGACATTGTGTATGGCCTGAATTGACAGTAACCTACCTTGGCACACAGAGCCCCTATGACCCACACTACATTCTACTACAGTTTGGAGGAGGGTGGACCATGGATTATGGGACTTGAAGTACCTCCATGGATAATGGGATTTGTAGTACAGTTTTAGGACCGTTACTTTTTAATTTATTCATAAATGATCTGGATGTAGAAGTAAATTGTGAGGTAGCAAAGTTTGCAGATGACACTAAACTGTTCAGGGTAGTTAAAAATGAAACTGACTGTAAAGAGCTCCAGAAAGATCTCTCGAAATTGAGTGAATGGGCAACAAAGTGGCAAATGCATTTTACTCTAAACAAGTGTAAAGTCATGCACATCGGGGCAAAGAACCCCAACTACACCTACCAATTGATGGGGTCAAAGCTTTCCGAGACAAACCAGGAAAGGGATCTTGGGGTTTTGGTGGACAGCTCAATGAAGATGTCAACCCAGTGCGCAGCAGCAGTGAAAAAAGCAAATTCTATGCTTGGCATGATCAGGAAGGGAATCGAAAATAGGTCGGCAAATGTTGTATTGCCTCTCTACAAATCTATGGTAAGGCCACATTTGGAGTACTGTGTACAATTCTGGTCTCCGCACCTTAAGAAGGATATAACGGAACTGGAAAAGGTACAGAAAAGGGCAACAAGAATGATCCAAGGGATGGAGCGGCTCCTTAGGAAACCAGGTTGCAACGCCTTGGTCTTTTCAGCCTTGAAAGACGGCGTTTAAGAGGTGACTTGATCGAAGTGTATAAAATCATGCACGGGATAGAAAAGGTGAATAAAGAAAAAAATATTTTCTCTGTCACACAACACTAGGACTAGGGGCACTCCTGAAGCTCCAAGGTAGGAAAGTTAGGACTAATAAAGGGAAATATTTCTTCACCCAGAGGGTCATTGGGTTATGGAACTCACTTCCAGAGGAGGTTGTGACAGCGGTCAGCCTGGACAGCTTCAAGGCAGGATTAGACAGATTCATGGATACCAAGTGTATCGGTAGTTACTGAAAAGGACATTCAAGTGCCACCTCGGAGTTGGTTGAGGTAGGCAGGATTTTCCTGGGTACTGGTTGTGGGGGGTCGGGAGCAGGTCAGGGTTTTGCCCTCCCTTCTGCTCGAGATCCCCGTGTACAACTGGTGGGCCACTGTGTGACACAGAATGCTGGACTAGATGGGCTGAGGCCCGGTTCAGCATGGCTCTTCTTATGTTCTTATGTTCTTATGTTCTTAAAACCCATCATTCCCCACAGACCACTGTGGCCCAGAACCAAGACCGATAAAGACCAAACTTGGCAAACAATGCCCTCCATGACACACACTCCATCCAACTGCAGATTAGAGGAGGACACACCATGGATAATGGGATTTCAAGTACCTCCACTCACACCCCCCACACACGCATCAACCTCTACATTAACACAGCAGACGGAAACACAAAAAACATTGTATATCCACAAGCAATGCAGAACGCCAGCAACACCACACAACAACAACACAGCCATGGCCCCAACAACACCATAACTAACATCAATTCCAACCCTTACATACTCAGACATCCTTGCATCTCCAAAATAGGGCACAGCAACGCGTGCCGGATACAGCTAGTATCTATATATCTGTCTATCTTGTCTGTCTATCTATCAATTCTATCTTCTATCTATGTATATAATAAAAGTCAGTGTTTGCGGCGGTGCGGTGGTGCGGAGGGAGGAATATGTGCCAGCGTTTCGATTGGCTGCCACTGTGGGATTATTTGCATAAAGGACACTGATTGGCCAGCCTCAGAACTCCGACACTCTAAGGCACCAGATTATTTGCATAAAGGACTCAGATTGGCCAGCCTCAGAACTCCAACAATCTAAGGCACCAGACAGAGGGCATTGGTTGCCACTGAGGAACTATAAAGTACTCTGATTGGCCAGCAAAACAGAATGCAACTGAATGCTTGAGTTAGCCAAATGACATTTTTTCCCCGTTGGAAATGGAATGTTCATTTTCTGGGAGGTGCCGAGGTGCCAAGGAATATGTGACAGCGTTTCGATAGGTTGCCACTATGGGATTATTTGCATAAAGGACTCTGATTGGCCAGCCTCAGAACGCCAACATTCTACGGCCCCAGACAGAGGGGATTGGTTGCCACTGAAATGGTATTTGCATAAAGGACTCCGATTGGCCGTCCACATGCCAACATTCTAAGGTGACTCAGAGGGAACAGGAAAGGCCTCAGGCAGTCAGCCACTGCGGCCCACAGCAATGACGGATCAAGACCAAACTTGGCACACAGGGGCCCAGGGGCCCACTTCACAACCTGGTGTGGTTTGGGGCAGGATGGGCCACGAATGATGGGATTTGCAGTACCTTCATCTGATTCACTTGTCAAACAACACTGTAGCCCCTATAAATCACAGACCAGACCCAAAATTGACAGCAAGGCTTCCTTAACTTGATTTTCCTGAATAGGCCTCAGGTCATGGGATATTGTTTAGGGCCTGAATTGACAGTAAGGCTTCCTCAACTTGATTTTCCTGACTAGGCCCCCAACAATGACAGAACAAGACCAAACTTGGCACACATGCCCCCCAAGATGCACTCTACATCCTGGTGCAGTTTGAGGGAGGATGGACCATGGATGATGGGACTTGCAGTAGTTTAATTCACTTCCTTAGAGCCCTGTGGCCCACACCAATGACGAATCAGGACCAAACTTGGCACACAGAGGCCAATGGCCCACTTTACCACCTGGTGCGGTTTACGGCAGGATGGCCCACATATGATGGGATTTCCAGTACCTTCACCCGATTCACTTCTCACAGAACATTGTAGCCCCTACAAATCACAGAACAGGCACACAGAGCCCCCATGACCCACTCTACATCCTGCTGCAGTTTGAAGGAGGATGGACCATGGATGATGGGACTTGCAGTACCTTCACTCACTTCCGGAAAACAACACGACCCTCATCCAATGACCAATACAGACCAAAATTGGCACACAGAGTCCCCTTGACCCACTCTACACCCTGGTGCTGTTTCAAGGAGAACGGACCACAGATGATGGGACTTGAAGTACCTTCACTCACCTTCCGAAACCGCTGCAACCCTCATCCAATGAATGGTCGAGACCAAACGTGCCACACAGAGCCCCCATGACCCACTCTATCTTCTACTGCAGTTTGGAGGAGGGTGGACCATGGATGATGGGACTTGAAGTACCAAAGACCAACCTTGGCACACAATCCCTTTCTCAAATAACCCGGGCACCGCCGGGTCCCCAAGCTAGTATGTATATGTATAGACTGATGGCCATCTGTTAGGAGGAACTGGATGTTGTCTTCTCAAATGGGGTTGAGATGGATGGCCTTTGAGAAATGGATGGATAGATAACTATAGCTGAATGGCCATCTGTTGGAAGAGATTGGATGGTGTCTTCTCATAATGGCGTTGGGTTGGATTGCCTTTGGAGGTCTCTTCCAACTTTAGGATTCTGTGTTACGTCTATCATTCATGTATGCATGTGTCTGTCTATCTATCTATATTCCAGGCCTGTCCAACAGGCGGCCCGCGGGCCGCACATGGCCCGCCAGCCTCTTGGTTAAAATTTTTTTGAAAAAAATGTAAACCCGCCTACCCTCCTGGAAGATTTTTTTTTTTTTTGAAAAAAATATTTTTTGAAAAATAAAAAATTTTGAAAAATATTTTTTGAAAAAAATTCAGGGGGGCGGGGCCGCTCGGGGGCGCTGCGGGCATTTTTTGCAGGGCGGGAGCAGCGAGGTGCCCTCCGCCATGTCGCTGGCTGCTGCAGCAGCTGCACCGGGAGTTTACCTTCCTCTAAGCTCCCGGTGCTGCCGCTGCAGCAGCCAGCGACATGGCGGAGGGCACCGCCGCCTGCCCCTGCCGCGCATGCCCGGGCCCTGCGTGGCCCGCCGGGCGGGGGCTGGGTGACGTCAGGCCGGCGCCACGCCTGACGTCACCCAGCCCCGAAAAGGGGCGGGCCGTGCAGGACGCCGGGCATGCGCGGCAGCGGTGAGGTGCCCACCGCCATGTCGCTGGCTGATGCAGCGGCCGCACCAGGAGCTTAGGGGAAGGTAAGCTCCCGGTGCGGCCGCTGCAACAGCCAGCGACCCCCGGCCCGCCCTGGGGGGAGGAGGCAGAAGCCCCAAAAGGAGGAGCCTCCTCCTTTTGGGGCTTCTGCTTGTGTGCGCATGACGGCGGCAGGACACTGGCGGACGGAGATTGCCGCGTGGAGCGGCGAGCGCCCATGCGCACACAAGCAGAAGCCCCAAAAGGAGGCAGCGCTGGCTGCGGCCTGCGCAGCTGCCTCCTCCTTTTGGGGCTTCTGCCTCGTCCTTTTGGGGCGTCTGCCTCCTCCGTTTGGGGGGCTTCTGCCTCCTCCTTTTGGGGCTTCTGCCTCCTCCTTTTGGGGCTTCTGCCTCCTCCTTTTGGGGCTTCTGCCTCCTCCTTTTGGGGCTTCTGCCTCCTCCTTTTGGGGCTTCTGCCTCCTCCTTTTGGGGCTTCTGCCTCCTCCTTTTGGGGCTTCTGCCTCCTCCTTTTGGGGCTTCTGCCTCCTCCTTTTGGGGCTTCTGCCTCCTCCTTTTGGGGCTTCTGCCTCCTCCTTTTGGGGCTTCTGCCTCCTCCTTTTGGGGCTTCTGCCTCCTCCTTTGGGGCTTCTGCCTCCTCCTTTTGGGGCTTCTGCCTCCTCCTTTTGGGGCTTCTGCCTCCTCCTTTTTGGGGCTTCTGCCTCCTCCTTTTTGGGGCTTCTGCCTCTTCCTTTTGGGGCTTCTGCCTCCTCCTTTTGGGGCTTCTGCCTCCTCCTTTTGGGGCTTCTGCCTCCTCCTTTTGGGGCTTCTGCCTCTTCCTTTTGGGGCTTCTGCCTCCTCCTTTTGGGGCTTCTGCCTCCTCCTTTTGGGGCTTCTGCCTCCTCCTTTTGGGGCTTCTGCCTCCTCCTTTTGGGGCGGAGCCGGGGGAGGGGAGGGGGCGGAGCCCGGGCGGAGGCAGACCCTTTGACCCCCCACGTAATCAGTGACCGGAATTCCGGCCCTTGGGCCGGTAGAAGTTGGACAGCCCTGCTCTATTCTATCTATGGCTGAATGGCCATCTGTCAGGAGGGTTCAGATGGTGTCTCCTCAAACGGCAGAATGGGGTTGGGCTGGATGGCCTTTGGCAGGCATGTAGCCAGGGGGGGGGACTAAGGGGGCTTCAGACCCCCCCCCCTGAAATTCTCAGGGTGGTCCGCGAAAAGGCCTTACTGGTACATTATTTAAACTGTTATGTTTATTCATATCATGATCTGATCACCATGCTCAATATATCCCACATTAATGGGGTTATTGGGATAACAATACAAAAGGTTTGCTAGGGTAGACCCTCTTCCACCCAGTCTCAGCCCCCCCCCCCCCCAAATCAAAATCCTGGCTACGGCCCTGGCATTTGGGGTTCCTTCTGTATGAGTCTAATAATATAATTCTGTGAAGGCTGGGGTTTCACCCAACGACAGATCCCACCATCCCATAGCATGGCGCCAATGGTGCTTAAAGTGGTGTCAAACTGCATTCCTTCCAGAGTGTAGACGCACCTTTTCTGGGAAAGACCGTAGGAAAGAAAAAGCCATCGGCACAAACAATTGCAATGAAGTCTTTATTTAGCTTTTCTCGAGATGGATCCGAAACCTTCCCAGGCTTCTCAGTTTGAGTTCATTGTCTGCCATAGAAACAAAAAAGATATTATTATTATTATTTTATTCAGAAGTGTATTTGCTAACCTTCCCATTACAAATTATTATTATAATTATATTATTATTATTATTTGATACACAACAAGATTAATACACAGCAAACGAGATTACTTTGCTGGCTTTTATATCATTACTAGCTGAACCCGGCCATGCGCTGCTGTGGCTTTTTCTCTTTCCTGTGTCCCAGTCTATATATGTGTGTTTTGTGTGTGTGTGTATGTATGTATATATATGGATTTGTGTCTATGTGTACATATGTGTGTGTACTTATGTATATGTGTATATGTATATGCGTGTATATGTGTGTACTTATGTATATGTGTGTTTTGTATATGTATATGCGTGTATATGTGTATATGTGTGTAAGTACAGATGTGTGTATGTATGTGTGCATGTGTATATTTCAGTGCATGTATATATGTGTGTATGTGTGCATGTCTATATGTACATACGTGTGTGCATGTGGCAAAGACCAACAGTAACATCGGCTCGCTGTCTTCGGCGAAGCCGTGGCCTCGCTTGGTGTGGCAGCCCAGCTTCCGGAGGCCTCCGCGGCCTGTATTGGAGCCGTGGAGGCTTTTGAGGCCCTGGCTTTGCCAGACAGCAGCCCTTCCTCCTCCTTTTGAGGCCTTGGTTGGCATTCCGACACTCTAAACTGCCAGAGGGGCAGCTCCCTTCCTCCTCCTTCTTTAGCTCTTCATAATGCCTTGGTTGCCACCAACATTCCGACACGCTAAACTGCCAGAGGGGGGTGGCTCCCAGCCTCTACATTCTGAGGGAGTATTTGCATAACTGAGGGATTCCGACCTCTAAACTGCCAGAGGGGGGTTGCATAATGCATAATGCCTAATTGGCCAGCACCACCAACATTCCGACACTCTAAACTGCCAGAGGGGGGTGGCTCCCAGCCTCTACATTCTAACTGAGGGAGTATTTGCATAATGCCTCTAATTGGCCAGCACCACCGACATTCCGACACTCTAAACTGCCAGAGGGGTGGCTCCCAGCCTCTACATTCCAACCGAGGGAGTATTTGCATAATGCCTCTAATTGGCCAGCACCACCGACATTCCGACACTCTAAACTGCCAGAGGGGTGGCTCCCAGCCTCTACATTTCAACTGAGGGAGTATTTGCATAATGCCTCTAATTGGCCAGCACCACCAACATTCCGCCACTCTAAACTGCCAGAGGGGGGTGGCTCCCAGCCTCTACATTCTAACTGAGGGAGTATTTGCATAATGCCTCTAATTGGCCAGCACCACCAACATTCCGACACTCTAAACTGCCAGAGGGGGGTGGCTCCCAGCCTCTACATTCTAACTGAGGGGGTATTTGCATAATGCCTCTAATTGGCCAGCACCACCAACATTCCAACACTCTAAACTGCCAGAGGGGGGTGGCTCCCAACCTCTACATTCTAACTGAGGGAGTATTTGCATAATGCCTCTAATTGGCCAGCACCACCAACATTCCGACACTCTAAACTGTCAGAGGAGGGTGGCTCCCAGCTTCTACATTCTAACTGAGGGAGTATTTGCATAATGCCTCTAATTGGCCAGCACCATCAACATTCCAACACTCTAAACTGCCAGAGGGGGGTGGCTCCCAGCATCTACATTCTAACTGAGGCGGTATTTGCAAAATGACTCTAATTGGCCAGCACCACCCACATTCCAACACTCCAAACTGCCAGAGAGGGTGGCTCCCAGCCTCTACATTCTAACTGAGGGAGTATTTGCATAATGCCTCTAATTGGCCAGCACCACCAACATTCCAACACTCTAAACTGCCAGAGGAGGGTGGCTCCCAGCTTCTACATTCTAACTGAGGGAGTATTTGCATAATGCCTCTAATTGGCCAGCACCACCAACATTCCGACACTCTAAACTGCCAGAGGAGGGTGGCTCCCAGCCTCTACATTCTAACTGAGGGGTATTTGCATAATGCCTCTAATTGGCCAGCACCACCAACATTCCAACACTCTAAACTGCCAGAGGGGGGTGGCTCCCAACCTCTACATTCTAACTGAGGGAGTATTTGCAGAATGCCTCTAATTGGCCAGCACCACCAACATTCCAACACTCTAAACTGCCAGAGGGGGGTGGCTCCCAGCTTCTACATTCTAACTGAGGGAGTATTTGCATAATGCCTCTAATTGGCCAGCACCATCAACATTCCGACACTCTAAACTGTCAGAGGAGGGTGGCGTGGGGGATCATGGGAGTTGTAGTCCGATGGTTTTTTGTATTTTTGGTCGTGTTGTTTATTTTTTTATTTTGGGGGTGGGGGTGGTAAACATACCTCGTGGTGTTTTGTGTGTATGTGGGCTGATTTGGTGTGTCTGTCTTGTGTGGTTGTGCTGTCTATAGGCTACTTATGATGACAGCTCTCTTTTTATATATATATAGATTATTATTATTATAATAAATTTATTCAGAGATGTATTTGCTAGCCTTGCAATTACAAATATTATTATTGTATTATTATTATTCTATTCAGGGATGCATTTGCTAGCCATGCCAATGCAAAATTATTATTATGACCCTGACTTTCCTCCTTACCTGTAAGATCCAGTCGATGTAGGCCGAGACGCGTGTGAAGACGGTGGGCTTCTTGGCAGTGTTGCAGCCCAGTCCTGACCCGAAGCTCACGATGCCGTGGACCTCCCATGTGTTGCCACTTTGGCAGTTCAGAGGCCCACCAGAATCCCCCTGCAGAAAGAAGAGAACAAATGGCCATCTGTCGGGAGGGATCGAATGGTGTCAAGGCAGAAGTGGGTTGGACTAGATGACTTTTGGGGTCCCTTCCAACTCTGTGGATCCAATAATACTAATGACAATGCTGGATATGAATATAATAGTTAATATAGTAGCGGGTCGGACTGGATGACCTTGTGGTCCCCTCCATGACCTACATTGCATCCGGCGATCTTCCCGTCTCCTCCGGCGCAAACCATGTTGGTCGTGACCAATGAGCCCCACCAGTCCGATTTCCTGCAGGTCGCGTGATCCACCACTGGCAGCAGCCCTTGCTGGAGGTCATCTGCAATCGGCCCATTGGCTGCAGAAGGGGGGAAAAAACACGGATTGCAATTCCCATCAGCCACTAGACAGTGATGGTTGCAGAATGCTGAGACTGGCCATCCAGCAACACCTAATTTGAGGCAAGTGTGAATGTTGTCATTGCCACAGCTCCCCCTGGTGGCCAGGTGTTACATTGCCTCTGTCTGTCTTGTGTGTTTGTGTGTCTAAATGTAATGTGTACATTGCAATCCGCCCTGAGTCCCCTGCGGGGTGAGAAGGGCGGAATAGAAATGAAGTAAATAAATACATAAATAAATTGAGGCAAGTGTGCATGTTGTCATTGCCACAGCTCCCCCTGGTGGCCAGGTGTTAAATTGCCTCTGTCTGTCTTGTGTTTGTGTGTCTAAATGTAATGTGTATGTTGTAATCCGCCCTGAATCCCCTAAGGGGTGAGAAGGGCGGAATAGAAATGAAGTAAATGAATAAATAAATTGAGGCAAGTGTGAATGTTGTCATTGCCACAGCTCCCCCTGGTGGCCAGATGTTAAATTGCCTCTGTCTGTCTTGTGTTTGTGTGTCTAAATATAATGTGTATGTTGTAATCTGCCCTGAGTCCCCTGCGGGGTGAGAAGGGCGGAATAGAAATGAAGTAAGTAAGTAAATACATAAATAAATTGAGGCAAGTGTGCATGTTGTCATTGCCACAGCTCCCCCTGGTGGCCAGATGTTAAATTGCCTCTGTCTGTCTTGTGTGTGTTTGTGTGTCTAAATGTAATGTGTATGTTGTAATCCGCCCTGAGTCCCCTGCGGGGTGAGAAGGGCGGAATAGAAATGAAGTAAATAAATACATAAATAAATTGAGGCAAGTGTGAATGTTGTCATTGCCACAGCTCCCCCTGGTGGCCAGATGTTAAATTGCCTCTGTCTGTCTTGTGTGTTTGTGTGTCTAAATGTAATGTGTACGTTGTAATCCGCCTTGAGTATTAGAAGAGGGAAGAAAGGGAAAAGAAGGGAAGGAAGGAAGGAAGGAGAAAGAAAAAAGGAGGGAAGAGAGAGAAAAGAAAGGGAAAGAGAGACAAACAGAAAAAGATATAAGAGAAAGAAAAAGGGGAAAGGTATGAGAGGGGGGAAGAAAGAGATAAAAGGGAAAGAAGGAAGGAGATAGAAAAGGAGAAGGGAGAGAAAAGAAAGGGAAACGGAAGGAAGGAAGGAAGGAAGGAAGGAAGGAAGAGAAAGGGAAGGAGGAAAGTTATGAGGGAAGGGAATTAAAGGAAGAGAAAAGCAAAAATGGAAGGAGGGGAAAGAAAAAGAACGGAAGGGAGAGAAAAGAAAGGGGAAGAAAGACAAACGGAAGGAAAGGAAGGAAGAGAAAGGAAAGGGAGAAAGTTATGAGGGGAGGAAATTAAAGGAAAAGAGGAGGGATGGAGGAAGGAAGGAAGGAAGGAAGGAAGGAAGGAGGGAAGGAAGGAAGGAGAAAGAAAAAGGAGGGAGAGAAAGGAAGGAAAGCGGCAGAAAGAAAAAGGAGGGATGGAAAGAAGTGAAAGGGAAAAGGTTTGAGGGGAGAGGAGGAAGAAAGGTAGAAAGAAAAAGGAGGGAAGAGGAAAGAAGGAAGGAAGGAAAGGAGAGGCAGAAAGAAAAAGGAGGGATGGAAAGCTGAGAAAGAGAAAAGGCATGGAGGAGAGGAGGGGAGGAAAAGAAGGAAGGAAGGAAGGAAGGAAGGAAGGAAGGAGAAAGAAAAAGGAGGGAAGGAAGAGAAAGGAAAGAAGGGACAAAGAGAAAGGAGGGATGGAAAGAAGATAAAGGGGAAAAGTATGAGGGGAGGAGAGAGAAGGAAGGAAGGTAGAAAGAAAAAAGAAAGGAGAGAAAAGAAGGAAGGAAAGGAGGGGCAGAAAGAAAAAGGAGGAAAGGAAAGAAGAAAAAGAGAAAAGGTATGGAGGAGAGGAGGGGAAGGAAAGAAGAGAAGGAAAGAAGGAAAGAAGGAGAAAGAAAAAGGAGGGAAGAAAGAGGAAGGAAGGAAGGAACATAAAGAAAAAGGAGGGATGGAAAGAAGATAAAGGGAAAAGGATGAGGGGAAGAGAGAAAAGGAAGGAAGGTAGAAAGAAAAAGGAGAGGAGAGAAAAGAAGGAAGGAAAGGAGGGGCAGAAAGAAAAAGGAGGGATGGAAAGAAGAAAGAGAAAAGGTATGGAGGATGTGAGGAAGAGAAGGAAGAAGAAAGAAAAAAGGAGGGGAGAGAAAGCAAGGAAGGGGGCAGAAAGAAAAAGGAGGGATGGAAAAAAGAGAAAGGGAAAAGGTATTAGGGGAAGGGAGAGAAAGAAGGAAGGTAGAAAGAAAAAGGAGGGGAGAGAGAAGAAGGAAGGAAAGGAGGGGCAGAAAAAAGGAGGGATGGAAAGAAGAGAAAGAGAAAATGTATGGAGAAGGGGAGGAAAGGAAAGGAAGTGAATGAAGGAAGGGAAGAAAGAAGGAAAGAAGTAGAAAGAAAAAGGAGGGTAGGAAGAGAAAGGAAGGGACATACCGAAAAAGGAGGGATGGAAAGAAGAGAAAGGGAAAAGATATGAGGGAAGGGGAGAGAAGGAAGGAAGGTAGAAAGAAAAAGGAGGGGAGAGAAAAGAAGGAAGGAAGGAAAGGAGGGGCAGAAAAAAGAGGGTACGAAGAAAAAGAGTAAATGTATGGAGGAGGGGAGGAAAGGAGAGGAAGAGAAGGAAGGAAGGAAAGAAGGAAATGAGAAAGAAAAAGGAGGGAAGGAAGAGGAAGGAAGGACATAAAGAAAAAGGAGGGATGGAAAGAAGAGAAAGAGAAAATGTATGGAGGAGGGGAGGGGAGGGGAGAAAAGGAAAGGAAGAGAAGGAAAGAAGGAAAGAAAGAGAAAGAAAAAGGAGGGAAGGTAGAGAAAGGAAGGAAGGACAAAGAAAAAGGAGGGATGGAAAGAAGAGAAAGAGAAAATGTATGGAGGAGGGGAGGGGAGAAAAGGAAAGGAAAGGAAGAGAAGGAAAGAAGGAAAGAAAGAGAAAGAAAAAGGAGGGAAGGTAGAGAAAGGAAGGAAGGACAAAGAAAAAGGAGGGATGGAAAGAAGTGAAAGGGAAAAGGTATGAGGGGTTAGAGAAGGAAAGGAAGAGAGAAAGAAGGAAGGTAGGAGAAAGAAAAAGGAGGGAGAGAAAAGAAAGGGGGTGATGGGAGGATATGAAAGGAAGAGAAAAGGGAAGAACGAAAAAGGGGTTTTTTCCCCCATGTCAGGAGAGACTTGAGAAACTGTAAGTCACTTCTGGTGTGAGAGAATTGGCCGTCTGCAAGGACGTTGCCCAGGGGACATTGCCTCTCTCATGTCCCCGCATGGGGAGCTGGAGCTGACAGGGGGAGCTCACCCACGCTCTCCTCGGATTCGAACCTGCGAATCTTCAGTCCTGCCGGCACAAGGGTTTGACCCATTGCGCCAGTGGGGGATTCCTTGAAAAAACGGATGAAAGGAAGAGAACGGGACGGAAGAAAGAACGGGTGAAGGAAGAGAAGGAAGAGAAAAAGAAGGGAAGAGGATAGAAAGAAAAAGAAGGGAAAGGAGGAAATTCGCACTTACTCCAGAGCCGCCCCCATCCGGTGACATAGCAGGGGTAGTCCTGGGGCAGCAAGGAGCCGTCGGCCGGGAGGCAAGAAGGCTGGACGGTGTCGCTGAACGGGACGTGCTCCGCGAGCTTCAGCAGCGCAATGTCGTTGCTGGAAAACGAGAAGAGACGGCGATCGGAAAACATCTGTCAGAACTCCAACATTCTAAGGCACCAGGCAGAGGGGATTGGTTGCCACTGAGGGAGTATTTGCATAAAAGACTCTGATTGGCCAGCAACCAAGAATCCAAGCCTCTACATTCAAACAACATGATTGGTTGCCACCGAGGCACACCAACCTTTGCACACAATGCCTTTCTCAAATAACCCGGGCACCGCTAGTAATAATATAAATAATAATACTGCCCTATATAATAATAATTATGGTGTATATAGTAATGATAATAATAACAAGGATACTGGTCTATATAATAATGATCGGTGTGTTTTGGGGAAACCCTTTCCTTCCTTTTGAGGCTACAGTTGAGGCAAGGCTCTGGATTTCCCTACCTGCCTTTACTTAGCTGTCCAGCAGATGGTGCTGTTTTTGATGCAAAGCATTATAAACTGTCTCAACCTTCTTTCTTGTGAAGCATAGGCTGGTCATAAGCTGTTCTCCTTTGGATTGCTGGTACAAAATACCACTGAATGCAGGGGCTAAGGATTCCTGTTTGAATTGCTTGGGCCTAGAATTACCAAACAATCCCAAGCCTAAATCAGTCCAGCAAAGAGGGGCCTTATGCTCCACCTAAAAACTAATACAAAGGAAGGTATCTACACTATTGGGTCTAAAATTAATAATAATAATAATAATAATTCTATCTTCATGCCTGGTAGAAGTTCTGGTGGTGAACACTAGGTGGTGCTGGTGCTTTGCTTCTACAGTGTTGCTAAAGTTCTGGTGGTGAACACTAGGTGGCGCTGGTGCTTTGCTTCTACAGTGTTGCTAAAGTTCTGGTGGTGAACACTAGGTGGCGCTGGTGCTTTGCTTCTACAGTGTTGCTAAAGTTCTGGTGGTGAACACTAGGTGGCGCTGGTGCTTTGCTTCTACAGTGTTGCTAAAGTTCTGGTAGTGAACACTAGGTGGCGCTGGTGCTTTGCTTCTACAGTGTTGCTAAAGTTCTGGTGGTGAACACTAGGTGGCGCTGGTGCTTTGCTTCTACAGTGTTGCTAAAGTTCTGGTGGTGAACACTATGTGGCGCTGGTGCTTTGCTTCTTCAGTGTTGCTAAAGTTCTGGTGGTGAACACTAGGTGGCGCTGGTGCTTTGCTTCTACAGTGATGCTAAAGTTCTGGTGGTGAACACTAGGTGGCGCTGGTGCTTTGCTTCTACAGTGTTGCTAAAGTTCTGGTGGTGAACACTAGGTGGCGCTGGTGCTTTGCTTCTACAGTGTTGCTAAAGTTCTGGTGGTGAACACTAGGTGACGCTGGTGCTTTGCTTCTACAGTGTTGCTAAAGTTCTGGTGGTGAACACTAGGTGGCGCTGGTGCTTTGCTTCTACAGTGTTGCTAAAGTTCTGGTGGTGAACACTAGGTGGCGCTGGTGCTTTGCTTCTTCAGTGTTGCTAAAGTTCTGGTGGTGAACACTAGGTGACGCTGGTGCTTTGCTTCTTCAGTGTTGCTAAAGTTCTGGTGGTGAACACTAGGTGACGCTGGTGCTTTGCTTCTACAGTGTTGCTAAAGTTCTGGTGGTGAACACTAGGTGGCGCTGGTGCTTTGCTTCTACAGTGTTGCTAAAGTTCTGGTAGCGAACACTAGGTGGCGCGGGTGCTTTGCTTCTACAGTGTTGCTAAAGTTCTGGTGGTGAACACTAGGTGACGCTGGTGCTTTGCTTCTTCAGTGTTGCTAAAGTTCTGGTGGTGAACACTATGTGGCGCTGGTGCTTTGCTTCTACAGTGATGCTAAAGTTCTGGTGGTGAACACTAGGTGACGCTGGTGCTTTGCTTCTACAGTGATGCTAAAGTTCTGATGGTGAACACTAGGTGACGCTGGTGCTTTGCTTCTTCAGTGTTGCTAAAGTTCTGGTGGTGAACACTAGGTGGCGCTGGTGCTTTGCTTCTACAGTGTTGCTAAAGTTCGGTGGTGAACACTAGGTGGTGCTGGTGCTTTGCTTCTGCAGTGTTGCTCAAGTTCTGGTGGTGAACACTAGGTGGCGCTGGTGCTTTGCTTCTGCAGTGTTGCTAAAGTTCTGGTAGCGAACACTAGGTGGCGCTGGTGCTTTGCTTCTACAGTGTTGCTAAAGTTCTGGTAGCGAACACTAGGTGGCGCTGGTGCTTTGCTTCTACAGTGTTGCTAAAGTTCTGGTAGCGAACACTAGGTGGCGCTGGTGCTTTGCTTCTACAGTGTTGCTAAAGTTCTGGTGGTGAACACTAGGTGGCGCTGGTGCTTTGCTTCTACAGTGTTGCTAAAGTATTGGGTCTAATAATAATAATAATAATAATAATAATAATAATAATAATTCTATCTTCATGCCTGGTAGAAGGGGGTTGGACTGGATGGCCTTTGGGGTCCCAACTCCATGACTCTAATAATAGCAATAATAATAATAATAATAATAATAATAATAGATAATAGGCTTGGCTGATCCACAAAATAATGGTTCAAAACACGTTCCGGATGTAGGGGGCGCTGGTGCTTTGAATCTGATTGACTTCCGAAATTTTCCGGGAAAAAATCGGAATTCCACAAATTAATTCCAAAATTTTGGAATGGCTTCATTAATGGCAGACACGCATGTTTAACCCAGTTTGGACATGGATGCCTTCCCTCCGCGTCCGAACTGCACACGGCAGAGAAAGCCAGGGAAGGGAAACCCTCCGATTCCTTTCCGAAAATGGCGGCGGTGGCTTCGAAATGGCAAATAGAGAAATTAGGGACCGCTTAGAATGGGGAGTTTAATATAAGACACCATAAAATAGTATTATTATTATTATTATTCCTACTAAGCATGAGCTGTGTGGTCACCCGTCGGGAGGGCTTGGATGGAGCCTCTTCCAACTTACCGGGTCAAGAAGGAGCTCCACTTCTCATGGACGATGGCCTTCTCCACGGCCACGGCCAACTGACCGGCCTCTTCCTCCGCCAAGGTCTGCTTACCCAAAAGGACCCGGTATGTTCGGCCGGAGCTGCAACAAGGAAAGAGGATAAGACGAACATTTACATTTTTATTTTATAGATATTATTCTATACAATAGGTAATTAATTATTAACAGTATTTCTTAGGCCTGGGCCATCATGGTTCGAAATGGTTCGAAAGTACTTACGAAACTAAAGTTCTGGTGGTGAACACTAGGTGGCGCTGGTGCTTTGCTTCTACAGTGTTGCTAAAGTTCTGGTGGTGAACACTAGGTGGCGCTGGTGCTTTGCTTCTACAGTGTTGCTAAAGTTCTGGTGGTGAACTCTAGGTGGCGCTGGTGCTTTGCTTCTACAGTGTTGCTAAAGTTCGGGTGGTGAACACTAGGTGGTGCTGGTGCTTTGCTTCTACAGTGTAGCTAAAGTTCTGGTGGTGAACACTAGGTGGCACTGGTGCTTTGCTTCCACAGTGTTGCTAAAGTTCTGGTGGTGAACACTAGGTGGCGCTGGTGCTTTGCTTCTACAGTGTTGCTAAAGTTCTGGTGGTGAACACCAGGTGGCGCCGGTGCTTTGCTTCTACAGTGTTGCTAAAGTTCTGGTGGTGAACACTAGGTGGCGCTGGCGCTTTGCTTCCACAGTGTTGCTAAAGTTCTGGTGGTGAACATTAGGTGGCGCTGGTGCTTTGCTTCTACAGTGTTGCTAAAGTTCTGGTGGTGAACACTAGGTGGCGCTGGCGCTTTGCTTCCACAGTGTTGCTAAAGTTCTGGTGGTGAACATTAGGTGGCGCTGGTGCTTTGCTTCTACAGTGTTGCTAAAGTTCTGGTGGTGAACACTAGGTGGCGCTGGCGCTTTGCTTCCACAGTGTTGCTAAAGTTCTGGTGGTGAACATTAGGTGGCGCTGGTGCTTTGCTTCTACAGTGTTGCTAAAGTTCTGGTGGTGAACACTAGGTGGCGCTGGCGCTTTGCTTCTACAGTGTTGCTAAAGTTCTGGTGGTGAACATTAGGTGGCGCTGGTGCTTTGCTTCCACAGTGTTGCTAAAGTTCTGGTGGTGAACACTAGGTGGCGCTGGTGGTTTGCTTCTACAGTGTTGCTAAAGTTCTGGTGGTGAACACTAGGTGGCACTGGTGCTTTGCTTCTACAGTGTTGCTAAAGTTCTGGTGGTGAACACTAGGTGGCGCTGGTGGTTTGCTTCTACAGTGTTGCTAAAGTTCTGGTGGTGAACACTAGGTGGCACTGGTGCTTTGCTTCTACAGTGTTGCTAAAGTTCTGGTGGTGAACACTAGGTGGCGCTGGTTCTTTGCTTCTACAGTGTTGCTAAAGTTCTGGTGGTGAACACTAGGTGGCACTGGTGCTTTGCTTCTACAGTGTTGCTAAAGTTCTGGTGGTGAACACTAGGTGGCGCTGGTGCTTTGCTTCTACAGTGTTGCTAAAGTTCTGGTGGTGAACACTAGGTGGCGCTGGTTCTTTGCTTCTACAGTGTTGCTAAAGTTCTGGTGGTGAACACTAGGTGGCGCTGGTGCTTTGCTTCTACAGTGTTGCTAAAGTTCTGGTGGTGAACACTAGGTGGCGCTGGTGCTTTGCTTCTACAGTGTTGCTAAAGTTCTGGTGGTGAACACTAGGTGGCGCTGGTGCTTTGCTTCTACAGTGTTGCTAAATTAAACAGTCAGGAGCTCAACCGTGATTCGGGCTTCGAACTTGCCACCTTTTGGTCGTCAATGATTTATCATTGCCGCTAGTGATTAACCAGCTGTTAATCACTAGTGGCGCTGGTGCTTTGCTTCTACAGTGTTGCTAAAGTTCTGGTGGTGAACACTAGGTGGCACTGGTGCTTTGCTTCTACAGTGTTGCTAAAGTTCTGGTGGTGAACACTAGGTGGCGCTGGTTCTTTGCTTCTACAGTGTTGCTAAAGTTCTGGTGGTGAACACTAGGTGGCACTGGTGCTTTGCTTCTACAGTGTTGCTAAAGTTCTGGTGGTGAACACTAGGTGGCGCTGGTGCTTTGCTTCTACAGTGTTGCTAAAGTTCTGGTGGTGAACACTAGGTGGCGCTGGTTCTTTGCTTCTACAGTGTTGCTAAAGTTCTGGTGGTGAACACTAGGTGGCGCTGGTGCTTTGCTTCTACAGTTTTGCTAAAGTTCTGGTGGTGAACACTAGGTGGCGCTGGTGCTTTGCTTCTACAGTGTTGCTAAAGTTCTGGTGGTGAACACTAGGTGGCGCTGGTGCTTTGCTTCTACAGTGTTGCTAAATTTAGCAGTCAGGAGCTCAACCGTGATTTGGGCTTCGAACTTGCCACCTTTTGGTCGTCAACGATTTATTATTGCCGCTAATGATTAACCAGCTGTGCTACTAGCCTGGCCCAAGTAATCCTGGTCTTAATAATAATAATAATAATAATAATATAGATAATAATACTGCCCTATATAATAATAATATAAATAATAATACTGCCCTATATAATAATAATAATGATGATATAAATAATAATACTTCCCTTTATAATAATAATGGTGTATATAGTAATGATAATAATAACAATGATACTGGTCTATATAATAATGATCGGTGTGTTTTGGGGAAACCCTTTCCTTCCTTTTGAGGCTACAGTCGGAGTCGCAGACGTGAGGTGGTGCTGGGCAAGGCTCTGGATTTCCCTACCTGCCTTTACTTAGCTGTCCAGCAGATGGTGCTGTTTTTGATGCAAAGCATTATAAACTGTCTCAATCTTCTTTCTTGTGAAGCATAGCCTGGTCATAAGCTTCTGTTGTCCTTTGGACTGCTGGTATAAAATAGGTGCTAAGGATTCTGTTTGAATTGTCAGACATTTCTCAAGTGTCTAGGACTATGTGATGTATCGACAATATTATTATTGTTGTTATGTCTAACTTTTCCCCTCTTCAAAAAAGGACTCAAAGTGGCCAACCATTTTGGCCAATACAAGTAAAATTCAGCTTACCTGATGCAATGGGCAGCCGTCAAAACCCAATTGGACTCAATGAGGGTCCCGCCACAGGTATGGGCCCAGACCCCGTTCTTATCATACTGGAGTGAGACCTAGAAAGCAAATTATTATTATTATTATTATTTTTATTCTTACCAATCCTGAGCTGGATGGTCATCTGCCAGGAGGGCTTGTATGATATCTCCTCCAACATTATTATTATTAATATTATTATTATTCCTACTAAGCATATGAGCTAGGATTTCTACATTGGAAATCTTTCAAACCAAGGCAGGCTGGCCATCTGTTGGGCGGGATCGGATGGTGCCTTCCTTCTATGCCTGGCAGAAAGGGGGCTTGAACTGGATGCAATTGGTCACATTAATGCATTCATTAATGCCATGCTTTCTATACCATTTGGAAAAGTCAACAACTACATCTAGCGGCAGGAAGTTCCAAAGACCAATGGTGTGCCTTTAGTATGGTGTTCCATCACGATTCTGCGGGAAGTCTTACCTGCCAAGGCCAGCTATGGGGCGTCGCATCTTCGCCGCCGACAACCCGCGAGACATTGGGCAGATAGGCCGGTTTGCCACAGCCGTGGGCTAAGAAAGAAAGAAAGAAAGAAAGGAAGGAAGGAAGAAAGGAAGGAAGGAAGGAAGGAAGGAAGGAAGGAAGGAAGGAAGGAAGGAAGGAAGAAAGAAAAGGAAGAAAGAGAAGGAAGTTTGAATGAATGAATGAATGAATGAATGAGAAAGAAAGAAAGAAAGAAAGAAAGAAAGAAAGAAAGAAAGCAAGCAAGCAAGAAAGAAAGAAAGAGAAGGAAGAGAAGGAAGGAAGGAAGGAGAGTGAAGGAAGGAAGAGAAGGAAGGGAGGAAGGAAAAAGAAAGAGGAGGAAGAAAGGAAAGAAGGATGGAAGTAAAAAAGGAAGAGAAGGAAGGAAGGAAGAAAAAGAAAGAGAAGAGAAGGAAGGAAGAGAAGGAAGGAAGGAAGAAAGAAAGAAAGAAGGAAGGAAGAGAAGGAAGAAAGAAAGAGAAAGAAGGAAGGAAGGAATGAAGAGAAGGAAGGAAGGAAGGAAGAGAAGGAAGAAGGAAGGAAGAAGGAAGGAAGGAAAAAAGAAAGAGAAGGAAGAGAAGGAAGGAAGGAAGGAAAAAGAAAGAGAAGGAAGGAAGAGAAGGAAGGAAGGAAGGAAGGAAGGAAGGAAGGAAGGAAGGAAGGAAGAAAGAAAAAAAAGGAAGAAAGAGAAGGAAGGAAGTTTGAATGAATGAATGAATGAATGAGAAAGAAAGAAAGAAAGAAAGAAAGAAAGCAAGCAAGCAAGAAAGAAAGAAAGAGAAGGAAGAGAAGGAAGGAAGGAAGGAAGGAAGAGAAGGAAGGAAGAGAAGGAAGGGAGGAAGGAAAAAGAAAGAGGAGGAAGAAAGGAAAGAAGGATGGAAGTAAAAAAGGAAGAGAAGGAAAGAAGGAAGAAAAAAAAAGAGAAGAGAAGGAAGGAAGAGAAGGAAGGAAGGAAGAAAGAAAGAAAGAAGGAAGGAAGAGAAGGAAGAAAGAAAGAGAAAGAAGGAAGGAAGGAATGAAGAGAAGGAAGGAAGGAAGGAAGAGAAGGAAGAAGGAAGGAAGGAAGGAAGGAAGGAAAAAAGAAAGAGAAGGAAGAGAAGGAAGGAAGGAAGGAAAAAGAAAGAGAAGGAAGGAAGGAAGAGAAGGAAGGAAGGAAGGCAAAAAGAAAGAGAAGGAAGGAAGAAAAAGAAAGAGAAGGAAGGAAGGAAGAGAAGGAAGGAAGGAATGAAGAGAAGGAAGAAAGAGAGGAAGGAAGGAAGAAGGAAGGAAGGAATGAAGAGAAGGAAGGAAGGAAGGAAGGAAGAGAAGGAAGGAAGGAAGAAGGAAGGAAGGAATGAAAAAAAGGAAGGAAGGAAGAGAAGGAAGGAAGGAAGAGAAGGAAAAGAAGGAAGGAAGGAAGAAAGGAAGGAAGAAAGGAGGAAAGGAGAAAAGGAAGAAGGAAGAAGGAAGAAGGAAGGAAGGAAGGAAGGAAGGAAGGTCAATACAACAACAGTTAATCCATGGAATACAGAATATTATTATTATTATTATTATATTTATACCCAATTTTATCTCTCCCGAAGGGGGCTTAAAGTAGCTATGTATATATTATTATTATAATTCATATGATTATATTTTATATTATTATTATTCCTAACCTATTCTATCTCTCCCGAAGGAGACTCTCCTGAAGGGGACTTGGAGTGGCTATTATTATTATTATTATTATTTATACCTTACTTTATCTCTCCCTAAGGAGACTCAGATAAAGTAGGGTATAAATAATAATAATAACATCCTGCTTTGCAACAGCTGCAGAGCAGTTTGCGCTGGAAGTCAGCCTGAAGAAAACGGCAGTCCTCTACCAGCCCGCACCACAGGAAGAACACCATCATCCCCACGTCAGCATAGGCCTAACATCCTGCTTTGCAATAGCGGCAGAGCTGTTTGTGCTGGAAGTCAGCCTGAAAGAAACAGAAGTCCTCTACCAGCCCGCACCACAGGAAGAACACCATCATCCCCACGTCAGCATAGGCACATCCGTGCTTAAGTCCGTCCAGCAGTTTACCTCCCTGGGAAGCATCATCCCTTCAGGCGCCAAGATTGATAAAGAGAGAGATGACAGATTAGCAAAGGCATAGAGTGCATTCGGAAGGCTTCACAAAAGAGTCTGGAGCAACAAGCACCTGAGGCAAAGCATCAAAATCAGTGTGTACAGAGCTATCTTGCTGATTATTCTCCTCTATGGGTCCGAAACATGGGTCACCTATCGCCAACACCTACGACTCCTTGAACGCTTTCATCAGCGCTGTCTTCGCACAATCCTAAATATACACTGGACCGACTATGTGACGAATGTTGCTGTCCTTGAGCAAGCAGGGATCACCAGCATTGAGGCCATGCTATTGAGAACACAGCTGCGCTGGGCAGGGCACGTCTCTAGGATGGAGGACCACCGCCTTCCAAGGATACTACTCTATGGTGAACTCGCCACGGGTCAGCACAAGAGAGGCGCCCCCAAAAAGAGATACAAGGACTCCCTGAAACAACATCTCAGACTCGGCCAGATTGAGCACCAACAATGTTCCACCCTGGCCTCACATCGGGAGGCATGGAGACGCACTCTCCACAATGCTGCGGCCTCTTTCGAGAAGTGGTGCTGAACTGCATTAATTCCACAACGTAGATGCACTAATACTTACCATAGCCCGCAAACAGAACCACAAAGAGGAACTTGAACATGGTGAGTGGATAGCAGTTTAGGCATAGTCAGGGGAACACCTGGAGTATATATATAGCCAAAGCAATGTATTGATCTAAAGCCACGTCTATCTGACCTTGTGGAGTTATCGGTACATAGGAAATATTATCAGGAAGGTCTATTAAAAGAAGGACTGTTATTTTCGCAACCCTGACCGGGTTTCACCTCATTCTCGGTGATAGTTGTCAGCTCTGATTGGACTAAAACCCAGAGCGGATGTGTTGCTGTGGAAGCCGTCCCTCAATTGAGTATTAAATTCAATTCAATTCAATTCGAAATATAATTTAAATATAAAATCAATTTAATATCACAATGAATATATTCACCTTAAATATGAAATATAATTTAAATATAAAATAGTTATTAAATGAAATATAATTAAATTGAATATGAAATATAATTTAAATATAAAATCAATTGAATATCCAATTGAATATATTCACGATAATTATAAAATATAATTTAAATATAAAATAAATGGATATTAAATATAATATAATTAAATTGAATATGAAATATAATTTAAATATAAAATCAATTGAATATAATCACATTAAATATAAAATATAATTTATATATAAAATAGATATTAAATTAGATATAATTAAATTGAATATGAAATATAATTTAAATATAAAATCAACTGAATATCAAATTGAATATAATCACATGAAATATAATTTAAATATAAAATAATAGATATTAAATTACATTAAATATAATTTAATTGAATATGAAATATAATTTAAATATAAAATCAATTGAATATCCAATTGAATATAATCACACTAAATATGAAATATAATTTAAATATAAAATAAATGGATATTAAAATAAATTAAATATAATTAAATTGAATATGAAATATAATTTAAATATAAAATCAATTTAATATCACAATGAATATATTCACATTAAATATAAAATATAATTTATATATAAAATAGATATTAAATTAGATATAATTAAATTGAATATGAAATATAATTTAAATATAAAATCAACTGAATATCAAATTGAATATATTCACATGAAATATAATTTAAATATAAAATAAATAGATATTAAATTACATTAAATATAATTAAATTGAATATGAAATATAATTTAAATATAAAATCAAGTAAATATCCAATTGAATATAATCTCATTAAATATGAAATATAGTTTAAATATAAAATAAATGGATATTAAATTAAATTAAATATAATTAAATTGAATATGAAATATAATTTAAATATAAAATCAACTGAATATCCAATTGAATATAATCACGTTAAATATTACATATAATTTAAATATAAAAAAGATATTAAATTAAATATAATTTAATTGAATATGAAATATAATTTAAATATAAAATAAATGGATATTAAATTAAATATAATTAAATTGAATATGAAATATAATTTAAATATAAAATAAATGGATATTAAATTAAATATAATTAAATTGAATATGAAATATAATTTAAATATAAAATCAACTGAATATCAAATTGAATATAATCACATTAAATGTAAAATATAATTTAAATATAAAATAGATATTAAATATAATTAAATTGAATATGAAATATAATTTAAATATAAAATCAATGGATATTAAATTAAATTAAATATAGTTAAATTGAATTTGAAATATAATTTAAATATAAAATCAATTAAGTGTTAGATTACTTTAAATTAAATAGAATTACATGTGATATTAAATATAATTTTAAAATAAAATGAATTGAATATTCAATTAAATTAAAATTAAATTAAATGTCACATGAAATATTAAAGAACGTTCCTTCATGTAGAGACTGCCTGCAGTGGCATCTAGATCAACTTAGCTGAGCATGACTGCTTGGTGGAAGCAGGTCAGACTAGATGACCCTTGGAGTTCCCTTTAATTATAATGAGGCATGGATTCTCCTAATAATAATTCAAATCTTTTTGACAATCCACTGATTTTTTGTGGGGGGGAAATTCAGACGGGGTCCTTCCCAGTTTGTATTCGGCAGTCTGGCTGCCAATTCGCCAATATTATCCAAATACCAAATCGATCTCCAAAACTCCACAAACCCGTAGTACCCAGTCCTCATGTAGGGCTACCTACATTGAAATATGTTTTTTTTATATTCTGGAATAGTATGAGACTCATAAAGAAACAACAGGCTGCTTTGATATATTTTTAGATGCAGAAAAAGCACTTGACAATGCGTCATGGCCATTTATGTGGGCGGTCCTAGGAAATAGGCATTTAAACAGATCTACTGTAAACAAAGTGCCCAAATCTTATTAGGAAACCCTTGTAGAATCCAGACAGGGATTATTATTATTATTATTATTATTATTATTGGTAGTGTGTTATATATATTGTGGTATAATCATATAGTAAAATATAATAATATATAATAATTGTATATTATATATTACACTAGCTGAACCCGGCACGCGTTGCTGTGCCCTATTTAGGAGATGTGTGGAAGTGTGGGTATGTAAGGGTTGGAAATGATTTGACAATGTGTTTTGTGTTTGTATATATGTGTGTGTGTGTTTGTGTGTGTGTGTATGTATGTGTATGTATGTGTGTGTGTCTGTTGGTGTGTGTGTATGTATGTATGTGTGTGCATGTGTGTGTGTCTGTGTATGTATATGTGTTTGTGTATGTGTATGGATGTGTGTGTGTATGTTTGTGTGTGTGTGGCTGTGTATGTATGTGTATGTATGTGTGTATGTATCTGTCTGTGTGTCTGTGTATGTATGTGTATGTATGTGTATGTATGTGTGTGTATGTACACTTTCCCCCCCCTCTGTCTGATCCCCTTTTTCTCTCTCCCCCTCCCCCTCTCACTCTGTTTCACTTCCCCCTCTCTCTCCCCCTCCTCTCTCTCGCTGTCTGATTCCCCCTTCTCTCCCCCCTCTTTCTCTATGTCTCACTCCCCCTCTCTCCCCCCTCCCTCTCTCAGGCCCCCTCCTCTGTCTCTCTCATTCCCTCTCTGTCTCCCAGTAAGGGGGGCGGCGAGACGCTGGCCATGCGTGGCAGGGCGGGAGGTAGGGCCAGAGATCGGCGATCCGCCCTGTGCCGTGTCTCCTGCGGTTGCAGCGGCCGCGGGTGAAGCAAGGTAAGCCCGGGAGCTTACCTTCTTTCAGGTGCGGCTGCTGGAACCGCGGGGGACACGGCGGAGGGCGGATCGCCGATCTCCGGGCCTGCCTCCTGCCCTGCCGCGCAAGGCCAGCGTCGCGCCGGCCGCCCCTTTTGGGCTGTGCTGGGTGGCGTCAGGCCCCTTTCGGGAAGTCCCGCCTTTTGGACTACACTTCCCAGAAGGCCCCGCATGGCCACTTCCGGTTTATGCGGAGGTTTCTGGGAAGTGTAGTGCGGCGCCCCAGAGCTGCTCTGGGACCGGGGATGTGTGGGCACAGGCGAGGATTGCGAGGAGGCGGTTAGGGCGCCGCCGGTGTGGCTGCAAAGGTCCCGGTGAGTGGGGAGAGAGGGCGACGGGATGGGTTGGGGGGTTGGGAGGGGGGGTCAGAGTGCGCCTGCGCGATTGCTCTCCCTCTTTCCAGCGGTCGCGGCCAGTGCAGAACGGGAGGCAATGGGGGTTTGGGGGCTGTTTTGGGGGGTTGCAAGGTAGGGAGGTGGTTTTTTTTGTGCTATGTATGTACCTCGTGGTCTGGGGGAATGTGTTTCGTGGGATTCGTGTTAGTGGGGCGTATAGTTTGGCTGTGCATAACGGACAACCCACGACCACTCGATTTTTATATATATAAGATAAATGTTGTTATTACTATTATTATTATTATATTCAAAATTTTCTCGTTTTAAGTCTTCAATAAGGTTGAATTTTACTCAGCTTCTAACTATGCATTGTTGAGTAATTTATAATTGGGTTCATATGTACTTAATTGTTTGTTCTGTATGTGAAAGACCCATAGTCTATCCATTAACTAAAATTGATTGATTGATTGATCAAAGGAGTGAAGATAAAAAGTGAAGGTTACAAGCTGGAAATGTTCGCAGACGATATATTGATATTTTTAGAAGATCCCTTGCCTATAGTTCAGAGTTTGAAAGTATATGGGAACATATCCGGGTCTAAAATTTCTCCCACTTCGCCCTTTCCTTCTACTTCCTTTCTTTTCACTTCCCTTCTTTCTTTTCTTCTTTTCCCTTCATTATTTTACTTTTTTCTCACTCCCTTTCCTTTCTTTTCCCCACCCTTTCCTTTCCTCCCTTCCCATTTCCTTCTTTCTTTCCCCTCCTTGTCTCTCTCCTGCTTTTATTTTCTTCCTTTCCCATAGCTCATTCTTCTTTTCTTTCTTCCTCTCCCCCTCCCTTCCTTTATTTCCTCTGTCTTTCTTTCTTTCCCCCTTCCTTCCTTCCGTCTTCTCTTCCTTCCTAGAGTCCTGGGCGTGCCTTTTGCAGAGCCAGGTCTGAAGTGTCCCGTCCTTCTGCCGGGGGAATCCTTTTCCCATCATATGTACCTATATACTCACATTTAGTTGAATTCAGTTTTAAAATATCTATTATATAAATGGGTTCACGTCATGTGATGTATACCTCAAACAAAGAAACCATACAACGCAAAAAAACAATACTTGCCAACAGAAATAGGCCTCAAGCAAGGTACGTTTGTAGCAAAGAAACTTTCCCACCCAAAACCTAAAAGGCCCCCCAAAACGAGTAAAAATAAAACTACATTTCCCAGCATCCTCCGGGGCAGCCAAAGACTCACCCAGCCTCTACATTCTGAACAACATGATTGGCTGCCATTAAGGGCGGATTTGCATAACTGCTGCACTGGCCAGCCAACATGAAAATTCCGATCCATAATAAACTGCCAAAACAGAATAAGGAAAAGGCCTGAGCCAATCCCCAACACAAACACCCAAATCACTTGCAACCGAAAATTTACACCCCAAAAAAACACAGACCACGCCCAAAATTGACAGTAAGGCTTCATTAACTTGATTTCCTTAACTAGCCCTCACTTACTGGGAAGCTGTTTACGCTCTAAATTGACAGTAAGACTTCATTAACTTTATTTCCCTAACTAGCCCTCACTTACTGGGAAGCTGTTTACGCTCTGAATTGACAGTAAGGCTTCATTAACTTGATTCTCCCGACTAGGCCTCGGCTCATTGCACATTGTGTATGGCCTGAATTGACAATAAGGCTTCATTAACTTGCTGTTCCTAACTAGGCCTCAGCTCATGGGACATTGTGTATGGCCTGAATTTACAGTAACCTACCTTGGCACACAGAGCCCCGACCATGCATGATGGGACTTGAAGTACCACCATGGAAAATGGGATTTGTAGTACTTCAAAACCCATCATTCCCCACAGACCACTGTGGCCCAGAACCAAGACCAATAAAGACCCAACTTGGCACACCATGCCCCCCATGACCCACACTCCATCCAACTGCAGTTTAGAGGAGGGCACACCGTGGATGATTGGACTTTCTCGCATCTCCTAAAAAGGGCACAGCAACGCGTGCCGGGTACAGCTAGTATTATATATACTAGCTTGGGGACCCAGCCCTGCCCGGGTTAATTGAGAAAGGCATTGTTTGCCAGTGCTCCCAGTTTAATGTAGATCCAATGTCAGCTGAATTCAGTAGTTGTGGTGAACTACAACTCCCATGTGGAAGTCCCTTCACCCATGGTCCATGCTCCTTCAATCTGCACCACCATGTAGAGTGGGTCATGGGGGCTCTGTATGCCTAGTTTGATTGTGAACAGTCATTGGTGTGGGTTGTAGTGGTCCCAGGAAGTGAGTGAAGGTACTGAAAATCCCATCATCCATGATCCGTCTTCCATCAAACCTCACCAGGATGTAAAGGGGGTAGTGGGAGCTATGTGTGTCAAGTTTGGTCTTGTTCTCTCATTGTTTGGGGTCGCAAAGGGGTCGCAAAGTGTTTTGGCCTGAAATTCCCACCATGCCTGACTGCCTCGGGCCTTTGCCTTATCCTCCTCTGCCACTTTAGAGGGTCGGAATGTTCGTGTTGGCTGGCCAATAGAGGCGTTATGCAAATGCTCCCTCAGTGGCAGCCAATCATTTTGTCAGAATGTAGAGGCCGGAGCCAATCAGAACGCTGCCACATACATACATACATACACACACACATACAAACACACACACATACAAACATTCTTTTTTATTATATATACAGATTATATGGCTCTCACTGAAATAAATTTCCAAATATTTTCCTTTTATGGCTCTCTGAGTCAAAAAGGTTCCCGCCCCCTGGCATAAAGTGAAATTATCAGGTACCGAAACTGCCCCGGTCTCCAAACGCAGAAGGAGCTGGGTGTACTGGATAACACCCCAGTCCAAAACTCCCTACTAGCTGAGTGAGCGGTCGGACATAGATATTAAATAAAAGAGGGGAAAGGATAGCCCTTTGAGGTACCCCACAATAGACGGGACACCTCTCAGAGACTTTCCACCCCACTCGCTGCGCCCGGTTCTGGAGAAATGAACTGAACCCATTAAGGGCCAGCCCACAGACCCCAGATGCGGTGAGGCAGTGTATCAACAGATCGTAATCGACAGTATCAAACGCTGCAGTTCTTGCAAGTTCTTGACAGAATAGATCCCCAACAACATATGGATGTAAAGAGAAAACTGCTTCAATTAGAAGCACAATGGATAATCAAGCTTCAATCCGAATCCCCTCCAGGCTTAAACGATAAGCTTTCAATTAATGAGCTTTTACTTTAAAAAGTAACACCTGTTTCTTATAGCAGGGCTGTCCAACCGGCGGCCCGGGGGCCGTACACGCCCCCCCGCCTGTTGGACACGGCCCCCGCTATGCCCCCGGCCGCCATTTTTAATTTTTTTAAAAAAATAATTCTAATTTTTTTTTTTTTAAATGGCGGCGGGGGGAGGCAGGGCAGGGAGGAGGAAGTGAACCAGCTCCTCCTCCCTGCACCACCCCCTCCGTCCCTCTCTTGCCGGCGCCGATGCACACCGGATCGCATCGGCGCCGGTGAGAGAGGGAAGAAGAGGGCGGTGCAGGGAGGAGGAAGAGAGCTAGCTCATCCTCCCTGCACCGCCCCCTCCGTCCCTCTCTCCGCGCCGCCGCTGTGAGTTCGCAGCGACGGGTGGGAGGTGGGGAGGGGGAGGTGGCGGGGCCGGGAGGAGGAAGGGAGCCAGCTCCCCTCCTCCCTTGCCTTGCCCCCTCCGTCCCTCTCTCTCCACCGCCGCCGCGATCCGGTTCGCAGTGGGGGGGGGGGGAGGAGGAGGAATCCTCCCTTCCTCCTCCTCCTTCCCGGCGCCACTGGTGTCCCGATCGCCGTGGCGCCGGGAAGGAGAAGGAATCCTCCCTCCCTCCTTCTCCTTCCCGGCGCCGCGACGATTGGGACACCGGGCGGTGCCGGGAAGGGCGGGAGGGAGCGAGGGGCAGGCCTTCCAGGGAGGCCTGCGGGAGACCAAGCCCGGCTCTCGCGTCCCTCTGACCAGGTCAGAGGGACACGAGAGCCGGGCGAAACCCTCCCGCAAGCCTGGATGGCTGCGGGAAGCGAGAACCGGGCGCTCGCTTCCCGCAAGCCATCCAGGCCTGCGGACGAGGGGGCGGAGCCGCGGAAGCCTCCTCGCGGCTCCGCCCTCTCCCCCAAAGGAGGGCACACCGTGGATGATTGGACTTTCTCGCATCTCCTAAAAAGGGCGCAGCAACGCGTGCCGGGTACAGCTAGTATTATATATACTAGCTTGGGGACCCAGCCCTGCCCGGGTTAATTGAGAAAGGCATTGTTTGCCAGTGCTCCCAGTTTAATGTAGATCCAATGTCAGCTGAATTCAGTAGGTGTGGTGAACTACAAGTCCCTTCACCCATGGTCCATGCTCCTTCAATCTGCACCACCATGTAGAGTGGGTCATGGGGGCTCTGTATGCCTAGTTTGATTGTGAACAGTCATTGGTGTGGGTTGTAGTGGTCCCAGGAAGTGAGTGAAGGTACTGAAAATCCCATCATCCATGATCCGTCTTCCATCAAACCTCAACAGGATGTAAAGGGGGTAGTGGGAGCTATGTGTGTCAAGTTTGGTCTTGTTCTCTCGTTGTTTGGGGTCGCAAAGGGGTCGCAAAGTGTTTTGGCCTGAAATTCCCACCATGCCTGACTGCCTCAGGCCTTTGCCTTATCCTCCTCTGCCACTTTAGAGGGTCGGAATGTTCGTGTTGGCTGGCCAATAGAGGCGTTATGCAAATGCTCCCTCAGTGGCAGCCAATCATTTTGTCAGAATGTAGAGGCCGGAGCCAATCAGAACGCTGCCACATACATACACACACACACACACACATACAAACACACACACATACAAACATTCTTTTTCATTATATATACAGATTATATGGCTCTCACTGAAATAAATTTCCAAATATTTTCCTTTTATGGCTCTCTGAGTCAAAAAGGTTCCCGCCCCCTGGCATAAAGTGAAATTATCGGGTACCGAAACTGCCCCGGTCTCCAAACGCAGAAGGAGCTGGGTGTACTGATAACACCCCAGTCCAAAACTCCCTACTAGCTGAGTGAGCGGTCGGACATAGATATTAAATAAAAGAGGGCAAAGGATAGCCCTTTGAGGTACCACACAATAGACGGGGCACCTCTCGGAGACTTTCCACCCCACTCGCTGTGCCCGGTTCTGGAGAAATGAACTGAACCCATTAAGGGCCAGCCCACAGACCCCAGATGCAGTGAGGCGGTGTATCAACAGATCGTAATCGACAGTATCAAACGCTGCAGTTCTTGCAAGTTCTTGACAGAATAGATCCCCAACAACATATGGATGTAAAGAGAAAACTGCTTCAATTAGAAGCACAATGGATAATCAAGCTTCAATCCGAATCCCCTCCAGGCTTAAACGATAAGCTTTCAATTAATGAGCTTTTACTTTATAAAGTAACACCTGTTTCTTATAGCAGGGCTGTCTCAACCGCGGCCCGGGGCCGTACATGCCCCCTGCCTGTTGGACACGGCCCCCGCTGGCCCCTGGCCGCCATTTTTAATTTTTAAAAAATAATTCTAATTTTTTAAAAAAATGGCGGCTGGGGGAGGCGGGGCAGGGAGGAGGAAGTGAACCAGCTCCTCCTCCCTGCACCACCCCTCCGTCCCTCTCTTGCCGGCGCCGATGCAAACCGGATCGCATCAGCGCCGGTGAGAGAGGGAAGAGGAGGGCGGTGCAGGGAGGAGGAAGAGAGCTAGCTCATCCTCCCTGCACTGCCCCCTCCGTCCCTCTCTCCCGCCGCCGCTGTGAGATCGCAGCGACGGGCGGGGAGGGAGGGAGGAGGAGGAGGCGGGGCAGGGAGAAGGAAGGGAGCCAGCTCCTCCTCCTCCTGCCTTGCCCCCTCCGTCCCTCTCTCCGCACCGCCGCTGCGATCCGGTTCGCAGTGGGGAGGGAGGGGAGAAGGAGGAATCCTCCCTTCCTCCTCCTCCTTCCCTGCGCCGCTAGTGTCCCGATCGCCGTGGCGCCGGGGAAGGAGGAGGAAGCCTCCCTCCCTCCTTCTCCTTCCCGGCACCGCGACAGTTGGGACACCGGCGGCGCCGGAAGGGCGGGGGAGCGAGGGGCAGGCCTTCCAGGGAGGCCTGCGGGAGGACTACGCCCGGCTCTCGCGTCCCTCTGACCAGGTCAGAGGGACACGAGAGCCGGGCGAAAAACCCTCCCGCTAGCCTGGATGGCTTGCGGGGAAGCGAGAACTGGGCGCTCGCTCCCCGCAAGCCATCCAGGCCTGCGGACGAGGGCGGAGCCGCGGAGCCCCCTCGCGGCTCGCCCTCTCCCCAAAGCGTCACAACAGCTGTTGTGATGCTTTAGGCGAGGGGCGGAGCCGCGGAAGCTCCCCGTGGCTCCTCCTTCTCTCCCAAGCGTCACAACAGCCTCGGAAGTGGGCGAAATCGCCCGCTTCCAAGGCTATTGTGATGCTTTGGGAGAGGGGGCGGAGCCGCATGGCCGGGGCGTGCCCGGGGGCATGGCCGGGGGCATGGCTGGGGGTGTGCCCGGGGGGGGCATGGCCACTCGGCCCCCAGGTGATCACTCACCAGAAGTCCGGCCCTTGGGTCGGCAGAAGTTGGACAGCACTGTCTTATAGCATGTGCCTAACACCCTATATATGTATCCTACTTGCAATTAAATGTGTCCGAGACATTGACCAAGAGGCATTCGCCGTGATATATTGATGTATAACCTTGACTTTTAAATGTATTTTACTTAGTGCAACCAAGCCGCGATGCTAGACCCTTTCCTCCCAGGATAACGTCCCCGGTCCCGAAGAAGCCCTTTCAGGAGAAACGATCCAGCGTGGGCATCAGCCCGATCATTGACCGGTTTGAGCATCAGAAGTAACCTATAAAGTGGATTATTTACAGAACTTGGACTCATTCAAGGAACGTTGTTTCCAACTGAGACTTTGAAGCTTTCCGAACGCTCAGGGATCATCCTATGGGACTACATGCTGAAGAATTTCCTTCAAAGCATTTGGCTGTAGAACATTGCGCTGTCACTTACCTGCGTGTAAGTAATTATATGAAATAACTAGCTGTACCCGGCACGCGTTGCTGTGCCCTATTTAGGAGATGCGAGAAAGTCTGAGTATGTAAGGGTTGGAATTGATGTTACTTATGGTCTTGGTGGGGTCATGGCTGTGTCGTTGTGGGTTGTTCTGGTGGGTGGGATGTTGAAGTCCTGGGGAGTTGTCGGTGTGTGGTGTTCCTGGCGTTCTGCATAGCTTGTGGATATACAATGTTTTTTGTCTTTCCGTCTGCTGTGTTGATGTAGAGGTTCAGTGGTTTCCCAACTCTGGAGCACGCTACGTAGAGTTGTCCGTGGGAGAAGCATTCCGTGTCAAGGTCTGTGCCACAGATTTGTAGTGTTTGTCCTTGAGCCTTGTTTATGGTGATGGCAAAAGCTAGTATAGTGCAGTGTCTTTCTGTTCTGGCGTTTGTTCTGCCCTTTTTTGTGTGCTGTATGTAGCGTTGCGAGTGTGTCGTCCGATGCTGTTCTTTTTAGGAGGCATGGCTTGTCTTTTGGGTCAGCTTATGCCTGTGTGGAAGGAATGGCATACAAATGGGTTGAGCAGTAGATGCAAGGTTGTGTTATGTGCGTATTGTGTTGTGTGTAGGTATTACTTTTTTGGTGAGTTAGTGGGTGGGTGGTGGCATTGTGGGTGGTAGTATGTTGGGGAATGCTTGTGTGGGTGGGGTGTTTTGGGTGTTTGTGTGTGTTTGTAGAGTATCAGTGCAGTGTTGTGTTGTGGTTGGAGTATAGGTTTTTGTTTGTGGTGGTAGGTGTTGTGTGTGCGGGGTCCCGTAAGGTTGGGGGAATGGGTTGTGATAGGAAGTTGTGTTGTGTTGTGTGGGTAGGAATTGCTGGAGTATTGTGTCTGGGACGTGTGTGTATTTGGAGGTGTGTGTGGTGGTGAGTAGTGAGTGCAGTCCTGGGTTTTGTGTTGGGGAAGTTGTCAGGTATTTGTGGGGTGTATTTTGTGTGAGTTGTGGTGACATAGTTGTCTCAGTCTGGCTGTGTGCTGGTTGTGATGTGGAGGGGGTGTTGCTTTTGCCAGTGTATTTGTTGTGTATTTTTGGGGGTGGGTTTTTGTGTTGCAGGATTTTTTTGTGGGTTTTGCAAGTTTGTGTTATTCTGGGGGTATGTGTTTGTCAGTGGTGCCTGTGTCCCTGGTGCCCTATTTGTCTCCCTCCTAGATCTTGGCCTTGACAGTTTAACCCTCAAACACCAACTGACTGAACTCAAATCACTCAGCATTCTATCCTAGCCTTGGCTGGCTGTGCCCAGCATTGCTATGGTTACTCAGACTCCCTGCATTTTGTGTGGGCCGATGTTGGCCAATGGGTTTTGCTGGCTGCCGCAGAGGATGCTGGGAAATGTAGTTTTTTTGTATCGTTGTTTTGGGGCCTTCTAGGTTTGGGGGGGGGGAGTTTCTTTGCTAAAAACCTTCCTTGCCTGAGGCCTATTTGTGTTGGCAAGTTTGGTGTCTCTGCCTTGGAAGGTTTCTCTGTCTCTGTCAGTCGTTCGATGACGGGTCCTCCTTTATATAATAGATCAGGGCTGTCCAACTGGCGGCCCGCGGGCCGTATGCGGCCCCCCAGCCCCTTCCCTGCGGCCCCCTAAGCTTTTTAATAAAAAATAAAAATAGAAAAAAATATTTTTTAAAAAAGAAAATCCAAAAATAAGTGTGCATGCGGCGGTTTTGCCCACTTTGGGAGGGCGGGGGGAGCCCCCCGTGGCTCCTCTCTCTCTCCCAAAGCATCACGCCAGCCTCGGAAGCTTCCGAGGCTGTTGTGATGCTTTGGGCGAGGGGGCGGAGCCGCGGAAGCCTCCTCGCGGCTTCGCCCTCTCCCCCAAAGCGTCACAACAGCTGTTGTGATGCTTTGGGCGAGGGGGCGGAGCCGCGGAAGGCTCCTCGCGGCTTCGCTCTCTCCCCCAAAGCGTCACAACAGCTGTTGTGATGCTTTGGCCAAGGGGACAGAGCCGCGGAAGGCTCCTTGCGGCTTCACCCTCTCCCCCCAAAGCGTCACAACAGCTGTTGTGATGCTGTGGCCCAGGGGGCAGAGCCGCGGAAGGCTCCTTGCGGCTTCACCCTCTCCCCCAAAGCGTCACAACAGCTGTTGTGATGCTTTGGCCAAGGGGACAGAGCCGCGGAAGGCTCCTTGCGGCTTCACCCTCTCCCCCAAAGCGTCACAACAGCTGTTGTGATGCTTTGGGCAAGGGGGCGGAGCCGTGGAAGGCTCCCCGTGGCTCCTCCTTCTCTCCTTTCTTCGCCTGCTTCCAAGGCTATTGTGACGCTTTGGGAGAGGGGGCGGAGCTACGTGGCTGGGGGCGTGGCCGGGGCATGGCCAAGTGGCCCCCAGGTGATCACTCACCAGAAGTCCGGCCCTTGGGCTGGCAGAAGTTGGACAGCCCTGTAATAGATAATATACATGGATTATATGTTGAATTTTTGAAATCTTCATTTGGCTACAGTGTTGTGCCCCATAAAAATATGGATATAGTGAAAATATAAACTATATTTAGACTGTTTGCATGCTGTTTTTGAGTTTACTTGGTTAGCAAGTGGAACTACAACCGGTTTGTTTTGATAGATATCATCCACTGATTTTTAGCAATTTTAAAAAAGTGTTTACACACACACACACACACACACACACACACACACACACACACACATATATATATATATATATATATGGGTTTTTAAAAAATAAAAAACTCCAAGAGATATTGACTTTAATTTCCGCCCCATTTCCCACTGTCCCATAAGAAAAAGGACAAGAAACTTCAGGACACCATGAGATGCTTATGAAATATAATTTCGTTTTTAATTATTTCTGGTTTAAAAAAAATAAAATCATACCATTGAAATGGAGCAGTGCTCGGACTGGACAGACACGTATTTATTTCCCCGCCCCCCATAATACATATTTTTAATGAAAGGAATGATTTCAAAATAGTGCTTTCCCAAACCCATTCCTGGTTCCTTTCTTTCCCAAACCTTTGTGAAAAAATAAAGCAAGCTTCTCAGACTTTTTACGAAGAATAATCTCCCCAACCCCCCCAAAAGTGTTAGAAGGAAAGTAAGTGAGCAAATAGGAAGTGAGAGATCTGAAAACAGAAGGATATGGTATGCTACGGGAAACCAAAACGGGACGTTTCGGAAAATGGGGCTAACAATAATACTACGGTGTTGAGTCTCTTGATTTTGACACACAAGAGGTTGTCGTCGTCGAATGTTTAGTTATGGAAAAGATGTGATAAATATGAGGATTTGAACTGGAACGCTAAAGAAACATAGTCTCTATATAAAGACGATTGGAAATTGAGAACTTCAATGCATGACGGTACCCGGGTAGGCCTGGGGAATCATGGTTCTAAAGTACTTACAGAACTAAAGTTCTGTGGTGAACACTAGGTGGCGCTGGTGCTTTGCTTCTACAGTGTTGCCAAAGTTCTGGTGGTGAACACTAGGTGGCGCTGGTGCTTTGCTTCTACAGTGTTGCTAAAGTTCTGGTGGTGAACACTAGGTGGCGCTGGTGCTTTGCTTCTACAGTGTTGCCAAAGTTCTGGTGGTGAACACTAGGTGGCGCTGGTGCTTTGCTTCTACAGTGTTGCCAAAGTTCTGGTGGTGAACACTAGGTGGCGCTGGTGCTTTGCTTCTACAGTGTTGCTAAAGTTCTGGTGGTGAACACTAGGTGGCACTGGTGCTTTGCTTTCTCCAGTGTTGCTAAAGTTCTGGTGGTGAACACTAGGTGGCGCTGGTGCTTTGCTTCTACAGTGTTGCCAAAGTTCTGGTGGTGAACACTAGGTGGCGCTGGTGCTTTGCTTCCACAGTGCTAAATTGCTAAAGTTCTGGTGGTGAACACTAGTGGTGGCGCTGGTGCTTGGTGCTTTGCTTACAGTGTTGCTAAAGTTCTGGTGGTGAACACTAGGTGGCGCTGGTGCTTTGCTTCCACAGTGTTGCTAAAGTTCTGGTGGTGAACACTAGGGGGCGCTGGTGCTTTTCTTCTACAGTGTTGCTGAAGTTCTGGTGGTGAACACTAGGTGGCGCTGGTGCTTTGCTTCTACAGTGTTGCTAAAGTTCTGGTGGCGAACATTTCAGAACTCTAACAAAACTTTCAAAATTTCGTTATAAATGGCAGTTCCTAATTGGTTCTGTCTTAAAAATCACCAATAATGAAATAATAATGAAGTTTTGAAAGTTTTGTTAGAGTTCTGAAATGTTCACCACCAGAACTTTAGCTACACGGTAGAAGAAAAAGCACCAGCGCCATCTAGTGTTCACCACCACAACTTTAGCAACACTGTAGAAGCAAAGCACCAGCGCCATCTAGTGTTCACCACCAGAACTTAATTTTGTAAGTACTTTAGAACCATTTAGAACCATGATTGGCCAGGCCTAGGACTTTTGGCAACCAAAGTTCAGATTAGTCAACCTATGAAGCTTTGATCTATATATTTTACGGAACTGAATTTTGATGTGTGGTTGTAGAACTTTATATAGTATTTGTGTACTTTTAACTAGGAGATTAAGAAATAAAATTATTATTATTATTATTATCATTAGGACACCTTCCTACTAGTACAAACAAGGAATGCCAGCATCTGGGAGATTCTTCCTTCAAAATGATGAATTAAATTAGAAACTGACTGGTACAATCGGTGTACCTGGGAGTGATTGTCTGTTACTGTTAATTGTCTCAACTGAAAGGAATGTGGAAATCATCTGACATAAAACACTGATTGAGATAGACCTGGAAATAGTATAAAAAGAAGGGCTTTTCGTCCTTCTTCACTCATGATCCCTTCATTAACTCGTTCATTTTCACCATCGTTCATTTTTCACCATCGTTCTTCATTTTATCATTCCATTCATTCACTGGTTCATTTTCACCATTATTCTTCATTTATAGTCCAGTCCATTCACTTGTTCATTTTCACCATCGTTCTTCATTTATAGTCCAGTCATTCACTCGTTCATTTTCACCATTATTCTTCATTCATAGTCCATTCACTGGTTCATTTTCACCATCGTTCTTCATTTATAGTCCAGTCATTCACTCGTTCATTTTCACCATCGTTCTTCATTTATAGTCCAGTCATTCACTCGTTCATTTTCACCATCGTTCTTCATTTATAGTCCAGTCAATCACTCATTCATTATCACCATCGTTCTTCATTTATAGTCCATTCATTCATTTTCGTTCATTTTCACCATCGTTCGTCATTTATAGTCCAGTCATTCACTCGTTCATTTTCACCATCGTTCTTCATTTATAGTCCAGTCATTCACTCGTTCATTTTCACCATCGTTCTTCATTTATAGTCCAGTCATTCACTCGTTCATTTTCACCATCGTTCTTCATTTATAGTCATCATTCACTCATTCATTTTCACCATCGTTCTTCATTTATAGTCATCATTCACTCATTCATTTTCACCATCGTTCTTCATTTATAGTCCAGTCATTCACTCGTTCATTTTCACCATCGTTCTTCATTTATAGTCCAGTCATTCACTTGTTCATTTTCACCATCGTTCTTCATTTATAGTCATCATTCACTCATTCATTTTCACCATCGTTCTTCATTTATAGTCCAGTCATTCACTCGTTCATTTTCACCATCGTTCTTCATTTATAGTCCAGTCATTCACTCGTTCATTTTCACCATCGTTCTTCATTTATAGTCCAGTCATTCACTCGTTCATTTTCACCATCATTCTTCATTTATAGTCCATTCATTCACTCGTTCATTTTCACCATCGTTCTTCATTTATAGTCCAGTCATTCACTCGTTCATTTTCACCATCGTTCTTCATTTATAGTCCAGTCATTCACTCGTTCATTTTCACCATCGTTCTTCATTTATAGTCCAGTCATTCACTCGTTCATTTTCTACATCGTTCTTCATTTATAGTCGTCATTCACTCATTCATTTTCACCATCGTTCTTCATTTATAGTCCATTCATTCACTCGTTCATTTTCACCATCGTTCGTCATTTCTAGTCCAGTCATTCACTCGTTCATTTTCACCATCGTTCTTCATTTATAGTCCAGTCATTCACTCGTTCATTTTCACCATCGTTCTTCATTTATAGTCCATTCATTCACTCGTTCATTTTCACCATCGTTCTTCATTTATAGTCATTCATTCACTCATTCACCATCGCTCTTCATTTTTCACCATCGTTCTTCATTTATAGTCATCATTCACTCATTCATTTTCACCATCGTTCTTCATTTATAGTCCATTCATTCACTCGTTCATTTTCACCATCGTTCTTCATTTATAGTCGTCATTCACTCATTCATTTTCACCATCGTTCTTCATTTATAGTCATCATTCACTCGTTCATTTTCTCCATCGTTCTTCATTTATAGTCCATTCATTCACATGTTCATTTTCACCATTCTTCATTTATAGTCCATTCATTCACTCGTTCATTTTCACCAGCTTTCTTCATTCATAGTCGTCATTCACTTGTTCATTTTCACCATCCTTCATTTATTGTCCATTCATTCACTCGTTCATTTTCACCATCCTTCTTCACCCATAGTCCATTCAGTCACTCGTTCATTTTCACCATCCTTCATTTATTGTACATTCATTCTTTCGTTCATTTTCACCATCCTTCTTCACCCATAGTCCATTCATTCCTTTCGTTCATTTTCACCATCCTTCATTTATTGTCCATTCATTCACTCGTTCATTTTCACCATCCTTCTTCACCCATAGTCCATTCATTCACTCGTTCATTTTCACCATCCTTCATTTATTGTCCATTCATTCACTCGTTCATTTTCACCATCCTTCTTCACCCATAGTCCATTCATTCACTCGTTCATTTTTACCATCCTTCATTCATAGTCCAGTCATTCACTCGTTCATACTCACCATCTTTTGGGATATTTTTTCAAGTTGATTATTCAGTACCCTGTCTTCTCTGGATAAGAACAAATTACTTTTGCTTACAAAGGGAGAGCGAAACAAGACTGTTTACCCCCAAAACATAACTCAGCCCCATGGACGTCCACTGTTTTCAATCTCTGAATTGAGGTCATGTTGAAGATGGAGTCGGCTCATTTTCCGGAGACTGGGACAATGACCAAATAGAATTAAAATTAGATTTAAAATCTAAAATAGATTTCAGTTCAATGTTAGGAAAATAACGTCTCAACCCATCTGGTGCTTGATGAGCGGTGGCGTCTCCTTCTTTGGAGGCCTTCCAACAGAGTCCCAGTGGGCATCTTTTCGGGGTTATTCTGTGATAAGCATGATGTGTGGATTGAATGAAATTGTATGGCTGGTGTATGACTGGAGCCTGGACAAGGAGCATTGTTTGACTTCCTGAACTTAAAAGAATAATTTCCTTTGACCATGTAAACATGTTGTTTTCAACCACAAGTCAACATGTTTAAATAGTCAAAGACAATTATTCTTTTAAGTTAAGGAACTCAACGCAATTCTCCTTCCGTTGTGGAAAACCAACATCTATCCAGAAATGTTGGAGCAATCCTTTACAACTTCTTGAACAAAAACAGTAGTATATAAGAGGCTTTCTTACTATCCAAAAGTGTGGCAGACTGCAGGGGAATGCAGTCTGTACACTCGCCTCTTTCTCCAATGGAGGGAGAGAAATTGTTTACTAGCAGAATGGCAAATTTGTGGGGAGCACGATCTGGCCCGTGTGTGGGCCTCTTCTCCAGGAGTAGGAAGAAGGGGTCGTAGAATGAATGTATGTGCATGAGAGTGTGGAGTGAAATGTAATATATCATTAGCTTGCATAACCAATGTAGTGATATAGTCTATGTCTCTACTTTCTTTCTGTAAAGTGCCTGATATACTCTTGTCTCACTGGAAATTGAATAAAAGACCATTTCAAAACCTTATTCGTGACACTTGAGCAGAATAGGGCTGGACTAGATGGCCTTTGGGATCCCTTCCAATGCTGGTAATACCTGAAAGGATCCCACTCGTATGAGGTCATCTATATAACGAGCTCCTCGTTTGATGCCGAACCAGATTCGACAAAATATACAGGAGGAGATGGGGAAAAGTTGACCAACAAACATTGGTCAACAAACAAGGCTATTTCTCCTCCGTTGAGGTCGGGCTACAAAACACAGGGTCGGTGGTCTTTTTCTCTTTAGATCACAGCGCATGCAAAGATACGGGGAAATGACGAGGTCCCCTATCAAAACTACATTGAAAAGCACTTGAGGGTGGGTTTTTCCAGCTCGGACACTAAACACAGACGGGAAATCGCAGGACAACATGCTCAAGTTCAACATTGGGATGGAGTCATCCAAATAGGAGGATGGGGAACCTTATTTCTTTACCTCTTGCATAACCATTGCTTCTTTTTTATTCCACAAGGATGTGGATGTTATTATGATGATGTTATTATTGCCTTGATATTGACCTCCCTCCCCCATGCAAAAGCAGAAATGTTATGTCGATGGTCCACAGCTATCAAAACATTCCTGCCGGGTGGCCAATGTGTCCAATAGCAATTCCATAGGGGAAATTGAGACTTTACACACAACCTATGGAAATTCACTGTGTTATCTATTTCTTTGGCCCCGTATTGCCCGAGATGGAGACAGGAAGAGACATGACATCCCATCACCGTTTGGGCTGAGATTTGGCAGAAGACTGGCACTTTCTGAGGTTCCAGGCTTCAATGTGTTTTGAAATCTCTGGGCACTTCTCAATCCCATTTTCGAGACAAATAGGGTGGGAACAGGTAGCGAGCCCGAGGGGAGATGTTCAAAGCAAGGCCTACAGCACGAACCTTCTCCTGCTACGAGCTGAGAGAAAGGGTTTCCTTTGGATTTGGACCTCATCTGAGACACAATTGAGCCCACTCTGGCCCAAGACTGGGGTAATCCTACTGACCACTCTTTTTGTGATTGGAAGATACGATATAATCTTCCTACAAGAGACTTGGAACGGTGACAATTTAGAGCTAAATGGGTTCAAATACCCACGGCAAGCGGTTTCCTTTCTCAAGTCCTCATCCTGACCCAACTGGCCTTCATAACTGGAGAGGGAAGTGGCCTGGCGGAATGGGATCCCAATCTTCTTTCTGGTGGCATCTGAACTGATGAAACATCTGATGGTTCAAGGTGCCATTAAGGGAGATACGAAAGAAGAGAAGAAACTCCACCGGTTGACAGGCAAGCTACACTCCACAGCTTTCTATTCTCTTCCCACCACCACCACCACCATTTTGGGACAAAGCTTCAAGCACAGAGCTTTTAAAGTGAACCAGTAACACATTAAACATTGGAAGCGATTGCACACGCATGAGCAGCACTTTTGTTGCTTTTGGCGGAGGAAGGGGTCCATTAGGTACCCATTCCCCCATAGCGGCTGTTGTCCTCCATGTCGGTGGGGTGATGAATCCATTCCTGGTATCAGGTGGCTTTACAGGAGCTTTTCAAGACGGTAAACCCAAACTGAGGATAACATTAGATGTTCTACACAGTTGGGTCTAGCATCAAATTTGCAAATGTGGAGCTCTGCTGTTGCAGCCCACACAATTCACTGTTGCACTGTGACTACCCTCACAATGTCCTTTCTGTCGGTCTTGGAGAGCTTTGGAAGTTGCAAAGAACTATAGGAATGTAGACCAAGAAGATGTTGCATTCAGATCAGGTGAGATCCTTCTGCGGCCTGAGATGATGTCATCAACCTGGGGACATCGTTGGACGCTACTCTAACTCACAATACGCTCCACCGGCCACAAAACGGATGTGGAAGTGGGTCGATCACAATTCAACTGGGAGAACTTCGGATCAGATAGAGAGAGGAAAACCGATACTATCTACATCAGTGTTTCCCAACCGCTGTGCCACGGCACAGTAGTGTTCCATGAGAGATCAGCTGGTGTTCTGCGAGAAAACCTCTCCCCCCCTCTCCCCCCTCCTGCTGCTGCTGAGAGAGGTTTCACACCAGCTGATCATAGAACAGCGGTTAGGAAACACGACCCTCTCTAGGACCTAGAGAGGCAGGGAAGGCTCAGGAGGGGAGGGGCCGGGCGACACTCTCCTCCTCCTCCTGAAGTGAGCCCTATTCTGTGGACTCACTTCCAGAGTAGGAGGCGGGAACCTGGGCACCTCGGCAGAGCTGCGAAGCGGGAGAACGGCTCCCCGCAGGGCCCAGGCCCTTTGGGAAGCCAGGTTTGTCCGGTTCGCGTCTTCCGGCAAACCCGGCGGGAGATGCCAGCTGGCCAAACCTGGCTTCCCGAAGGGCCTGGGCTGGGTTTGTCCATTTCGCGTCTTCCAGAGAGCCCAGCGGGAGATGCCAGCTGGCCAAACACGGCTTTCTGAAGGGCCTGGGCCGGGTTTGTCCATTTCGCGTCTTCCGGAGAGCCCAGCGGGAGATGCCAGCTGGCCAAACCTGGCTTCCTGAAGGGCCTGGGCCGGGTTTGTCTATTTCGCGTCTTCTGGAGAGCCCAGCGGGAGATGCCAGCTGGCCAAACACGGCTTTCCGAAGGGCCTGGGCCGGGTTTGTCCATTTCGCGTCTTCCGGAGAGCCCAGCGGGAGATGCCAGCTGGCCAAACCTGGCTTCCTGAAGGGTCTGGGCCGGGTTTGTCCATTTCGCGTCTTCTGGAGAGCCCAGCGGGAGATGCCAGCTGGCCAAACATGGCTTTCCGAAGGGCCCAGGCTGGGTTTGACTGGTTCGCGTCTTCCGGCAAGCCCAGCAGGAGACACCAGCCAGCCAAACCCGGCTTCCCGAAGGCCCTGGGCCGGGTTTGTCCATTTCACGTCTTCCGGAGAGCCCAGCGGGAGACGGCAGCCGTCCAAACCTGGCTTCCTGCATAGCCCAGGTCCTTTGGGAAGCCGGGTTTGTTTCCCGCCAGGCTCGCTGGAAGACGGCAGCCAACTAAACCCGGCTTCCCACAGGGCCCTGGCCCTGCCTGGGAGCAGAGTTTGTCCGTTTCGCGTCTTCCAGCGAGCCCGGCGGGAGATGCCAGCCGGCCAAACCCAGCTTCCCACAGGTCCCAAGCCCTCCCTCCTCCCCGGTGCGGTGGAAACCGCTCTCGGGCTCCCTACCCACCCGCCGCAGCGCCTTCCTTCCTGCCTGCTTCTCCGATCCCAAGTCCAGAGTGCTCTCTGGATGTAGGTGAACTACAACTCCAAAACTCAAGGTAAATTCCTATTACCTATATGTATTACTGTGTTAGAGTGTCATTTTGTGTCATTTTGGTTGGTGGTGTGCCCCCGGATATTGGATATGTAAATAGTGTGTAGCCGTGAATTGGGAAGATGTTCAGTGGAGGAAGGAAGTCAATGCCAACCTCTGTATCCACATATATGTTCCTACGCCATCAAAGGGAAGCCACCTGTAGGTCAACCATGCACTGCTCCTTTAAGGACCTGATCCGGATTCGCTGCCCCACCGACACGGAGGCCACCGACCACCACTGCTCTCTACCTCTAAACACACTGAGACACAACCATGGTGATCACGATACTGTTGGCTGGGAGACAACATGACACGTATGTCTCATGTGCAAATGCTCGGACCACAGCAAGAGTGGGGGGGGGGGGCTCCCCACTGAGACAAAGAGACACCATTCACAGGGCAAACACGGCACGGGCCCACAGGCATGCTGATGGAGGCGGAGCATCGGGGGGGGGCTTCCTTTCCCCGCCTGCGGTATTTACAGCGCGAGACGCAGGAGGACACGTTTCCGGAGGTTTGGGTGCGGCTCTTTCCAGCACCGCCCCCTCGTGCAAGCCATGCAGGGTTGCCAACCGGCCATCGGGGTCAACTTCCGCGCCTTCAGCAGCCACTCGACCTACAACTGCGTGTGCAAGTCGAACCGCCGCTCGAGGCATTTCCGACGGCTCCCCATTTGCCTGGAGAAGTCCCTCCGGCACGGTGGCGGCGGCCCCATCACTGCTTGAAGGCCGACTGGAGCTCTTTGAAGGCCGCTTTGCGCTGCTTCATCTCCTCCGCCTGCCGCCGTTTCTCCTCTTGCTCCGCCTTGATCTCCTCCTCAAAACGGCTGGTGACGTTCATGGCTTGGACCTGCGAGAGGGAACAACATCGGCAAAAGGCATTAAGCGAGACTCGTGTTTTGGCCTCTACTCATCCAATCTCTCCCACTGCCATGGCGTGAAATGAGGGCGATGTCTGGATGCCCTTCTGCAAACCCCGGTGTAAAGAATCACCGCCTACAGCTAGCGTCTTCACTTGAGGATCTTTTTACAGTCAAGCTGCCACCATAACAATCCTGACCAGGTGGAATGGTCCAATGGACCCAGCACAGAGGATGACAAAGCGGACCCAGCCACCACTGCAGCAGAGCAGCAGCAGACGATCGGCAGCAGACGATCGGAGGCTGCAGGCCTCCGCCCACTCTCACCCCCAGCCGTTCCATCAGAGGCGTTCCCGATCGGCTGATCGCCCTGCCATGGAGTGCCTGCCATCCTGGCTTTGGAGTGAGAAAAAGGACAAGAAACGCCAAAAGTGGTTTCAAAAATCAAAATTCTTTGTTCAATATATCAATTCAATACATCCATATAAAGGGGCCCCCTCCTCAAAAAACACCAGAAGCGAATCTCCAAACTATACTCCAAGCTACTGGAGTGGGCCACGGAAACTGAGGTGGTGAAAGACTGTATGGTGAAGTGGGCCAAAAACATCGGCAGACCAATCACGCTCCACGAGTGGGAGAAAGTGTGGAGGAAAAAATTGAAGTATACCTACGCGATGGAGCTGACTGAGAATTGGCACAAGATGTTCAATCGGTGGTATATGACCCCACATAAGCTGAGCCTCATGTCCAAAGAGACGCAAAACAAGTGCTGGAAATGCGCCTCCCAGACGGGCACTTTTTTCCATATGTGGTGGTGGTCCTGCCAACATGCTGCGCAATTCTGGAAGAAGATCCACCTGGCCACGCAAAAGATCCTAGGTCTCTCTATGGAACTTAAACCTGAAGCCTATCTCCTTGGACTTACGTCCGAAGAAGACCTGCCGGACGAGAATGCGGAAAGACTATTTGTGTACCTCTCAACAACGGCGAGAATAGTCTACGCGAGGAAGTGGAAGAGCGAGGAGACCCCCGAGCTGGAGGAATGGCTGGACAAACTACGAGACGCCATGGATATGGATAAACTTTCCTTCTACCTATCCGAAACAGGAGGCTACCCGCTGAAGAAAACCGACTGGTCCCCAGTGAAAACCTACTTAAAGTCGCAGGGCTCACCTTGAATAACTTGAATCCCAACCACCCCCTGCTCGCCTTCCTATCGAGAACAGAAGGGGACAACCACAGTTTGTAGCTCAATAGCACACAGGACGGAAGGGCTCCCCCTTCACCAGAGGCTTAGAGGCCTCTCAACGCATGAAAAAACACTGTCACTCCCCCCTCGAGACCCCCCCACCCACCCACCCCCTCCCACCCTGTTTGCTCCACTGCAGCTTCCCCCCTCCCCCCCTCTTTCCCCCAACCGCCTCCCACCCCTCATTCCCGGTTAACCCCCTCCCACCCCCACCCCTCTCTCTTGCCCACCACCTCCACCCCCCAGCCTCCCCTCTCTCTATCTTTCCTACTGTCCTTTACCTGAAATTGTTCTCCCACTTTTACTGTTTATGGAAAACCCTAATAATATATTTTTTTAAAAAAATACATCCATATAAAGTTCAGTTCAGATGGAAACAGTATAATGGGAATCGCAGCCGTAAATCTAAGGCGGAGTAAAGGTCCCCGAGCTGCGAAAATATAGTAAATGTCCAATCAAATCAACAACAACAACAATTTTATTGATTAGCCAGAAGCCATATCAAATACACACAGAACACAGTCAAATCAATATTTCCAAAAATCAATCAAGTAGCAACCCAGGTTGGTCGACGGTCTAGCCGTTTCGCCTGTCAAGGCTTCGTCGGGACACTACGACCAAAACTCCAAACTCAAAAGGTTTCCAAAAGATCCGGTTTAAATCAGAAAATAATTATGGAACATCATAAAGGTAAATACCATCATCATATATGACAGGCGAAACGGCTAGACTGTCAACCAACCTGGGTTGCTACTTTATTGATTTTTGGAAATATTGATTTGATTGGACATATACTATATTTTCGCAACTCGGGGACCTTTACTCCGCCTTAGATTTACGGCTGTGATTTCCATTATACTGTTTCCATCTGAACTGAACCTTATATGGATGTATTGAATTGATATATTGAACAAAGAATTTTGATTTTTGAAACCACTTTTGGCGTTTCTTGTCCTTTTGTCTCATTTTTTGGAGAGCTACAATTATTTATTTCTCTGATCCCGGCTTTGGAGTGCCTGCCATCCCGGGAGGCGATCCGGGCCTGCAGCGGGAGCAGTCGGCGACTTGCGGCGGCTGATTGTCCTGGCGACCCGGGAGATGATCAATTCCGGGTCGCCAGGGCGATCAGCCGCCGCAGGTCACCCGACTGCTCCCGCTGCAGGCTCGGATCGCCTCCGGGATGGCGGGCACTCCAAGCCGCCGCTCTCGAACAAGTCTTCCGGGTCGCCAGGGCGATCAGCCACCTCAGGTCGCCGACTGCTCCTGCTGCAGGCCCGGATCGCCTCCCGGGATAGCAGGCACTCCAAAGCCGTCGCCCCTCCGATCGTTCTCCAGAGCGGCGGGCTGTCTGATGACGCAGGCCCCACAGCCCGCCCTGGGATGGCGGTAGCGGCAGCCCTTCCTCTTGCAGAAATGGCCACGCCCCCAACGCCCTTCCTCCCCCGGGCCAGTCAGAATCGGCCCGCGGGCCGGAAGATGCCCAGGTCTGATCTACATTGATGAAGGAATGCCATTTGACCTCACTTGAACTTGCCATGGCTCAATGCTATGAGATCTCCCATGTTGTCATTTCGATAGAGAAGGTTCAAGACCTTATCAAAGTTTCTCTGGAAACGTTACGGTGTCCTTACTTTGGCCTCGAAGAAATTTTTGGCCCCTTTGACCCCTTCCGTCGAGACGTCGATCTCCGACAGCCGGGCCAAGGCATGCAAGCCACTGTCTTCTTCCAACTCTCCAGCGGCGGCTTTGCGGAAAATCAGGAGAAACTGAAAGACGGCGAGAAGGAAGGGGAAAGAATGCAAAACAGAGTGAGTTCCATTGCAACTGCACAACTGCTGGAGGTCAAGGGATCAACAGGCCTCCAAGCTCAATTTCGGTCCTCATAAAGACCGACCTCTTATGATTCCTCATTCGGTCTTACCTCTCGGAAGGAGAGCTTGCCATCAAAGTCTTCATCTACCTCCTTGATCATGTTCTTCAGCCCAAGGTGCGTCTGAGGAGCGCCAAGTTTCTCCATCATCAGTTTCAGCTCCATCAGGTCAATGAAGCCATCTTTCCCTGCGTCATACCTACAAATCCAACCAAGAGAACAGAGTTAATTTTCAACTAAAGTGAAGAAGACCACATTGAGAAAAGTCAGGAAAACTGGCTGCTCGATCAACAACTCATGAGTCAGAGGCCTAATCCAATGATAGTGTGAAAACAGACCAATTGGAACACTTGGGGTCTACATCTGTGTTGAGTCAACTACATTGGCCCATTCTAGTTGACCCAACTATTCAACTACTGGTCTACTTGTATTAACTCAATTATCCAACCATTGGCCCATTCTAGTTGACCCAACTATTCAACTACTGGTCTACTTGTATTAACTCAATTATCCAACCATTGGCCCATTCTAGTTGACCCAACTATTCAACTACTGGTCTACTTGTATTAACTCAATTATTCAACCATTGGTCCATTCTAGTTGATCCAACCATACAACCATTAACCCACTCTAGTCAGCTCAACTGTCCAACCACTGATCTCATATCGACTCAACTACCCAACCACTCTTGTTGACTCAACTATCCAACCACTGGCCCACTCTAGTTGACTCAACTATCCACCCACTGGTCAACTCATGTAAACTCAACTATCCAACCACTGGTCTAATAATATTGACGCAACCACCCAACCACTGGCCCACTCTAGTCAGCTCAACTATCCAACCACTGGTCTTCTCATATTGACTCAACTATACTACTACTGGCCCACTCTAGTTGACTCAACTATCCAACCACTTTAGTTGACTCAGCTATCCACCCAGTGGTCTACTCATGTTAACTCAACTATCCAACCACTGGTCTAATAATATTGACTCAACCACCCAACCATTGGCCCACTCTAGTCAGCTCAACTAGCCAAACACTGGTCTTCTCATATCGACTCTACTCAACTACCCAACCACTCTTGTTGACTCAACTATCCAACCACTGGTCTTCTCATATTGACTCAACTATCCTACTACTGGCCCACTCTAGTTGACTCAACTATCCAACCACTTTAGTTGGCTCAGCTATCCACCCACTGATCTACTCATATTGACTCAATCACCCAACCATTGGCCCACTCTAGTTTACTCAATTATTACTCAAGTTGACTCGCCTATCCAACCACTGGTCTCCTCATATTGGCTCAACTATCTAACCAGTGGTCCACTCTTGTTGACTCAACTATCCAACCATTGATCTACTCGTATTGACTCAACTACACAACCATTGACCCACTGTAGTTGACTCAACTACCTAACCATTGGCCTACTCTAGTTGTCCCAACCATTGGTCCACTCTAGTTAACTCAACTATCCAACAATTGGTCTACTCACGTTGACTCAACTATCCAACCATTGGTCTACTCGTATTGACTCAACTACGCAACCACTGACCCACTGTAGTTGACTCAACTACATAACCATTGGCCTACTCTAGTTGTCCCAACCATTAGTCCACTCTAGTTAACTCAACTGTCCAACAATTGGTCTACTCCATCCTACTCCTGGTGTTTGTTGCAGTGTGGGGAATGGGATTTTAATTGGGGTTTTATAGTGGTTTTTACTGTGTTTTATGTTTGTTGCTATGTTTTATTGCTATTTGAACTCTGTAAACCGCTCTGGGCTCCAGAGAGAGCGGTATATTAAGTGGAACTAATAAATAAATAAATAAATAAATAAATAAATACTCACGATGACTCAACTATACAACCCATTAACTCAAGTACCCAACACTAGCAGTTTGACACCACTTTAACCACCATGACTCAATGCTATGGGATCTTATGGAGTTGTAGTTTGAGGTAGCATCAGCCCTCTTGGGCGAAAGAGGCAAAAGGCCTTTGAAACGACAACTCCTGTGATTCCACAGTAGTTTAAGTGGTGTTAAGTGGTGTTAAACTGCATCCAGTTTGCAGTGTCCTCCCATGATTTGAGCATGTCTTTGTGGACAATGTGAAGGTCATTGAACATTGGTTCGAGGAGCCTCCTCGAGTGGTGAAATTTCCCCCGGTTTCTTCCCTTGGTACACAAATGGCCCGCCTTTGGCTTACAAAATTATCAGTGTGGAATAATAAGACTTAAATGGCGTTTCCTGCAGGAAGAACAAACATACAGTCTGGGCTGATCTGGTGCAAGCAAACTCTTGCCGACCCACCAAAGACTGTATTTGCTTTTCTCTCCCTGAAAAGACGTGGCGTGGTTACTGATTAATTTGAGGCACGGAGCAGAACGGCACCTTCCATTCTTTTCATTTTCTCCTTCCCCTTTTTTTCCAAGCCGGCGGTATTTTATTTCCAACTAGCTGAGGACCCGGCGGTGCCCGGGTTAATTGAGAAAGGCATTGTGTGGCAAGGTTGGTCTTTATGATTTGGTTATGTGGCTTGCAGTGGTCTCTGGAAGTTAGTGAGGGTACTGCAAGGTCCATGGTCTTTCCAAACTGCACCAGGATGTAGAGTGGGTCATGGGGGCTCTGTGTGCCAAGTGTGGTCTTGATCACTCATTGGATGAGGGTTGCAGCAGTCTCAGAAAATGAGTGAAGGTACTTCAAGTCCCATCATCCGTGGTCCCCCATTCTCCAAACTGCACCAGGATGTAGAGTGGGTCATGGGGGCTCTGTGTGCCAAGTGTGGTCTTGATCAGTCATTGGATGAGGGTTGCAGCAGTCTCTGGGAGTGAATAAAGGTACTTCAAGTCCCATCATCCGTGGTCCGTCCCACTCAAAACTGCACCAGGATGTAGAGTGGGTCATGGGTACTCTGTGTGCCAAGTTTGGGCCTGGTCTGTGATTTGTAGGGTCTGCAATGTTCTGTGGGAAATGAACCAGGTGAAGGTACTGCAAATCCCATCATTTGTGAGCCATCCTGCCGTAAACCGCAGCAGGTTTGTAAAGTGGGCCATTGGGCCTCTGTGTGCCAAGATTGGTCCTGATTCATCATTGATTTGGGCCACAGTGCTCTAAGGAAGTGAATTAAAGTACTGCAAGTCCCATCATCCATGGTCCATCCTCCCTCAAACTGCACCAGGAGGTAGGGTGCATCTTGGGGGGGGGGGGGTCTGTGTGCCAAGTTTGGTCTTGTTCTGTCATTGTTGGGGGCCTAGTCAGGAAAATCAAGTTGAGGAAGCCTTGCTGTCAATTTTGGGCCTGGTGTGTGATTTATAGGGGCTACAGTGTTGTTTGGGAAGTGAATCAGGTGAAGGTACTGCAAATCCCATCATTCGTGGCCCCTCCTTCCCTAAACCACACCAGGTAGTGAAGTGGGCCATTGGGCCCCCGTTTGCCAAGTTTGGTCCTGATCAATCATTGCTGTGAGCCGCAGTGGCTGACTGCCTGAGGCCTTTCCTTTTCCCTCTGCATTACCTTAGAATGTTGGAATGTAGATGGCCAATCAGAGTCCTTTATGCAAATACTCCCTCAGTGGCAACCAATCCCCTCTGTCTGTTGCCTTAGAATGTTGGAGTTCTGAGGCTGGCCAAACAGAGTCCTTTATGCAAATAATCCCACAGTGCCAACCAATCGAAACGCTGCCACATATTCCTCCGCACCTCCCGCCGGCAAACACTGACTTTTATTATATACATAGATTACGATTGCATCCGAATTGTAAAAACGAATGCAGTTTGACACCACTTTGACTCCGGTGGCTCAATGCAATGGAATCCTAGCAGTTGTAGGTTGGCTGGAAAATCAAAAGTCCTTGCAAAGTTACATCTCCCAGGATCCCGTAGCATTGAGCATGAAATCCCGTCTCCGAAATAGGCTTAAAGACACCGATTTAAGGTAGAAAGCCTGGATTTTTAATACAAATAACCCAGTTCTTTGCAAAATAGCACAATGGGGAACTTTAGCCGAGGAAGGTCGCAAGAGCGTAAATCAGTAAGCATGTTATGTAATGGGATTTGTATCGGGTGACCGGCTCCAAAGCACACTTTCCTTGTCCTGAGGGGGAAAGTAAGAAGGTGGCTTAGGTCCCTAAAAAATGAATCCTGCTTTGTGGAGACTACAATTCCCAGGGTGGGAGGGGGTAGCCTGCCCTTCTCTCAGCAGTTCTTATGTCCTTCTGCTCTGTCCTTCTATCTAAACCCCCTTCCTGGGTGTTTAAATCGCTTTTTTCGTCAGTCCTCCAGCCCCTCTAGGAGTCCCGGTCTGGATCTCTCTATGGTTCCGGCTCCTTTTTCTCTTCCTGGAAGAAGCCTTTCACTCTAATTAGGCTCCAAGCATGGAAAGGCCCCGATTTGACTGTGAGTTATGTCTGCAAAGCTATTTTGGAGGGGGAATTTTTCCTGTTGGGTGGGCATCCGAAATATTTACTAATCTAACGAAATTTTGGGCCCAGAGAGTGCGGAAATGAAAGTCCACTTCCGGGATTGGCCCTGCGAATCGTATAAACTTGAAAGTCCCATACATACGAATCCCTTCCGATTTCTTTTCATTTTCATAACTTTTTTCTCATGCCTACTGGCGATCCCTGCTTGCTCAAAGACAGCAACATTCGTCACATAGTCGGTCCAGTGTATATTTAGGATTGTGCGGAGACAGCGCTGATGAAAGCGTTTGAGGAGTCGTAGCTGTTGGCGACAGGTGACCCATGTTTCAGACCCATATAGGAGAGTAGACAGAACGATAGCTCTGTACACACTGATTTTGGTGCGTTGCATCAGGTGCTTGTTGCTCCAGACTCTTTTGTGAAACCTTCTGAATGCACTCTATGCCTTTGATAATCTGTGATCTATCTCTTTGTCAATATTGGCGTCTGAAGAGAGGTAGGTGAACTGCTGAACGGACTTAAGCACAGATTTGCCTATGCTGACGTGGGGATGATGGTGTTCTTCCTGTGGTGCGGGCTGGTAGAGGACTCCCCTTTTCTTCAGGCTGACTTCCAGCCCAAACAGCTCTGCAGCTCTTGCAAAGCAGGATGTGAGGCGCTGCAGGGCTGCTTCTGAATGGGCGACAAGGGCAGCATCGTCAGCAAAAAGCAGCACACGGACTAGATAGTTTAGACCAGTGTTTCCCAACCAGTGTGCCATGGCACACTAGTGTGCCGTGAGCGATCATCAGGTGTGCCGTGGGAAATTGGAACCTCAATACCCTTTCTTCCCCCTTTTTCTTCTCCACTCGGGCTCCCCTCTTCCCAGCCTCGCTCTGCTCGCTTTGCTCTGGGGCGAGTCTGCGCAGTAGCGCCCGCACGGGTCACGTCTTCCTCCCTCCCCCTCCCCCCACCCCTCTTGAACACGCTCACGCTGCCCCTTCGGATCAAATGGCGGCAGAAGTGGCAGTGTAGAAGAAAAAGTAAGTGTTGGGCAGGAGGGGGAAGAAAGGGCGCGAAGGGGAAGGGGGAGGAAGAGGTCTCTGTCGAAAGCTGGCATGGGCAAACTTGGACCTTCCAGGTGTTTTGGACTTCAACTCCCACCATTCCCACCAAGTTTGGTTCAATTCCATTGTTGCAAGAGTTCATGATGCTCTTTGATTGTGTGTTACCTGTAAATCCCAGAAACCGTAACTCCCAAATGTCAAGGTCTATTTTCCCCAAACTCCATCTGTGTTCACATTTGGGCATATTGAGTATTCATGCCAAGTTTGGTCTTGATCCAACATTGTTTCAGTCCACAGTGGACTCTGGATATGCGTGAACTACAACTCCAAAACCCAAGGTCAATGCCCACCAAACTCTTATAGCATTTTCTCTTGGTTATGGGAGTTCTGTGTGGGAAGTTTGTGTCTTTCTGCCATTCCTGCCAGGATATCTCTGTTGTGTTCATCGAAACAGGCCCAGGTTTCACACTGAGTGTATAAATACATTTAAAAACATATTAACTACATGTATTACTGTGTTAGAGTGTCATTAGAGTGTCATTAGAGTGTCATATATATGTTGTGTTCATCGAAACAGGCCCAGGTTTCACACTGAGTGTATAAATACATTTAAAAACATATTAACTATATGTATTACTGTGTTAGAGTGTCATTAGAGTGTCATTAGAGTGTCATATATATGTTGTGTTCATCGAAACAGGCCCAGGTTTCACACTGAGTGTATAAATACATTTAAAAACATATTAACTATATCGATTACTGTGTTAGAGTGTCATTAGAGTGTCATTAGAGTGTCATATATATGTTGTGTTCATCGAAACAGGCCCAGGTTTCACACTGAGTGTATAAATACATTTACAAACATATTAACTATATGTATTACTGTGTTAGAGTGTCATTAGAGTGTCATTAGAGTGTCATATATATGTTGTGTTCATCGAAACAGGCCCAGGTTTCACACTGAGTGTATAAATACATTTAAAAACATATTAACTATATGTATTACTGTGTTAGCGTGTCATTTTGTGTCATTTTGGTTGGTGGTGTGCCCCAGGATTTTTCAAATGTAAAAAATGTGCCAAGGCTCAAAAAAGGTTGAAAAACACTGGTTTAGAGCAGAGGTCGGTAACCTTTTTACTCAGAGAGCCATGAAAGCAAAATATTTGGGTTTTTTTCCCCGTGAGAGCCATATATATAGAGATAGCGCGCGCACGCGAGTGCCTGGGCAAACTTGGGCCCTCCGGAGGCTTTGGATTCCCAACTCCCACAATTCCTAACAGCCGGAATTGTGGGACTTGAAGTCCAAAATACCTGGAGGGCCCAAGTTCGCCCAGGGCTGATGTTTCGCAATACAGCGAAATGGGGTGAAAGGAAGGAAAAAATGCCCCTCTTCCTTTCATTCCGGGACAGAGGCTTCTGGACGTATCACCGGCCTGTGAGGGAGTGAAAGGCGTGGCCCACCTCCCACCCCGCTCGCTCACCTTGCCGGCGACTTGGCCCAGCCTCACGATGCACAAGTTGGCAGAGGCGGTGAGGGCCTCTCCTCCCCGGAACCCCACCGCCCCAACGCAGGCACATCCACGCCGCCCCCCTCTCTCGCGGAACACGAGCTCAGGGGCGAGGGCGGCTGCGCAGTGTGTCCCGACTCGCGCAGGATAGGGCAAGAGGCAACAGAAGCAGGGCAACAGCAATTTCACCGCTGCCTCCTCTGCCCGCGGTGGACACAGCGGAGAGTCGGCTGGCCCCACCTCCAGCGCTCCATGCCGGCTCTCAGCTACACAGGCGAGAGCCCGGATACAGAGCTTGGCGCTGGCCCCGCCTCCAGCTGAGCTGCGCATGCGGAATTTGGGGAAGGAGAGCAAAGGCCGTGCGCGCAGCTCTCCATTCTGGCTCTCGCCTGCGCACGCGGAATTTGGGGCAAAGGCGCAAGTGAGCCATAAAAAATCATCGAAAGATCCAGATATGGCTCGCGAGCCATAGGTTCCCGACCCTTGCTTTAGTGTCTTAGTACGAGCCCTCAGACGGCTTAAGTTGAACAAGCTACCGTCAGTATGATAGCGTATATCAGTGTTTCCCAACCAGTGTGCCATGGCACACTAGTGTGCCATGAGCGACCATCAGGTGTGCCGTGGGAAATGGGAACCTCCAACACCCTTTCTTCCCCCCTCCTGCCGAACACTTTTTCTTCTCCACTCGGGCTCCCTTCTTCCCAGCCTTGCTCTGCTCGCTTGGCCTCGCTTTGCTCTGGGGCGAGTCTGCGCAGTAGCGCCCGCACGGGTTATGCCTTTCCCCTCCCCTCCTGAACACGCTCACGCTGCCCCCTCGGACCAAAATGGCGGCAGAAGCGGCAGTGTAGAAGAAAAAGTAAGTGTTGGGCAGGAGGGGGAAGAAAGGGCACGAAGGGGGAGGAAGAGGTCTCTGTCGAAAGCTGGCATGGGCACACTTGGACCTTCCAGGTGTTTTGGACTCCAACTCCCACCATTCCTAGCAGCCTCAGGCCCTTTTCCTCCCCCCCCCCCCAGTCATTTAAGCAGGAAAGGGCCTCAGGCTGTTAGTAATGGTGGGAGTTGGAGTCCAAAGCACCCAGAGGGCCGAAGTTTTCCCATGCCTGTTTGAGGGACCTTAAAGTGGTGAGCCTCCTTCCAAGATTGTGATTCTGGATAGAAAACAAACAACAACATAACATGACATTGTTTGAGTCCACAGTGCTCTCTGGGTGTAGGTGAACTACAACTTCCAAACTCAAGGTCAATTCCCAAGCAAACCCTTTCAGTACTTTCTGTTGGTAATGAGAGTTCAATATGCCAAGTTTGGCTCAATTCCATTGTTGCAAGAGTTCAGGATGCTCTTTGATTGTGTGTTAACTATAAATCCCAGAAACTAACTCCCAAATGTCAAGGTCTATTTTCCCCAAACTCCATCTGTGCTCACATTTGGGCATATTGAGTATTCATGCCAAGTTTGGTCGTGATCCAACATTGTTTGAGTCCACAGTGCTCTCTGGATATAAGTGAACTACAACTCCAAAACCCAAGGTCAATGCCCAGCAAACTCTTATAGCATTTTCTCTTGGTGATGGGAGTTCCGTGTGGGAAGTTTGTGTCTTTCTGCCATTCCTGCCAGGATATCTATGTTGTGTTCATCGAAACAGGCCCAGGTTTCACACTGAGTGTATAAATACATTTTAAAACATATTAACTATATGTATTACTGTGTTAGAGTGTCATTAGAGTGTCATTAGAGTGTCAAATATATGTTGAGTTCATCGAAACAGGCCCAGGTTTCACACTGAGTGTATAAATACATTTAAAAACATATTAACTATATGCATTACTGTGGTAGAGTGTCATTTTGGGTCATTTTGGTTGGTGGTGTGCCCCAGGATTTTGTACATGCAAAAAGTGTGCCGCAGCTCAAAAAAGGTTGGGAAACACTGCTCTCTACTTCAATGTTTCAGCCAATTCCCCTCCAGATTTGGGTCCAGAGACCCAAAGTAGTCCCAACTGTCATGCTATGCAGTAAGTAGTCAGGCAATTTGAGATCCTACCCGAGAACATTAAATGGAATAGTGGAAACTTTGGGAACGTCCTCGGCTCCCATGCCATGCTTTGGGCAATATTTTTACTCCCCATTTTGGGAATATTTCAGGCCGGTGGGAGACGTGCCAGGCCATGAAATGGACCCCGGGGAGGTTTTAATGTCTCTTCCTTAAAAACGGAGGCCACGCTTGTCGATATTTATCTATTTGTGGTTGCTTGCGGTCCAAAGCATTTGGCAGATAGGGATCCACTGAATGCCAAGGAAATCAGGCTGGCTCGAAGTGATAAGAGGGAGAGGTGGAAAATCTCCTCTTTTCATGTGTCCTTTAGGAAACTATAAGATTTCCCTATGGGGGTTAGGGTTAGAGCATCATAAACGAGTGCATTATAGAGTGTACTGAATTGCTCTAACGCAGGTGTCGGGAACCTATGGCTCGCGAGGCAGGTGTGGCTCTTTTGATGATTGCATCTGGCTCGCAGGCCCCAACATGAGCAAAAACACCCAAACAAAAAGGCTGGATGCCGGGTCGCAGGCCCCTCCCCGCCCAAGGAGTTTCCGGAAAGTGGCCCTGGGCCGCGGAAAAGCCACGTGGCGAGCCCTACTGGGCCTGAAACCCACAGCTAGGGAGGCGGGGAGGACCGGGGTAGGACGGGTCCGCATGGACGGTGGACTGAGACCCTCTCCAGCCCAACTGGAAGCCACAGGCCCCTCCCCGCCCGAGGAGTTGACGGAAAGCGGCGCTGTGCCGCGGTAAAGCCACATGGCGGGACCTACTGTGCCCGAAACCCACAGCTAGGGAGGCGGGGAGGACTGGGGTAGGCCGGGCCTGCATGGATGGCGGACTGAGACCCTCTCCCGCCCGTCCGGAAGCCACAGGCCCCTTCCCGCCCAAGGAGTAGCCGCAAAGCGGCCCTGGGCTGTGGAAAAGCCATGTGGCGGGCCCTACTGGGCCTGAAACCCGCAGCTAGGGAGGCGGGGAGGACCGGGGTAGGACGGGTCCGCATGGACGGCGGACTGAGACCCTCTCCAGCCCGACTGGAAGCCACAGGCCCCTCCCCGCCCGAGGAGTTGACGGAAAGCGGCCCTGTGCCGCGGTAAAGCCACATGGCGGGACCTGCTGTGCCCGAAACCCACAGCTAGGGAAACGGGAAGGACCGGAGTAGGCCGGGCCTGCATGGACAGCGGACTGAGACCCTCTCCCACCCGACCGGAAGCCGCAGGCCCCTCCCCGCCCAAGAAGTTGCTGGAAAGTGGCTCTGGGCAGTGGAAAATGCCGTGTGGTAGGCCCAGGGCCCGAAACCCGCAGCTAGGGAGGCGGGGAGGACTGGGGTAGGCCGGGCCTGCATGGATGGTGGACTGAGAGCCTCTCCCGCTCGACCGGAAGCCGCAGGCACCTTCCCGCCCAAGGAGTTGACGGAAAGTGCCCCTGGGCCGGGGAAAACGTTGTATGGTGGACCCCACTGGACCTGAAACCCGCAGTGAGGGATGCGGGGAGGACCGGGGCAGGCCGGGCCCATGTGGATGGCTGGCCGAAACCTTCCCCCACCCGACCAGAAGCCAAGCCAGGGCCAGTGGCAAGAAAGGGGGGAGGGGCAGGCATAGACCCCTGCGCACCCCCCCCCTTAACAGAGAGAAAAACGGCCAAAAGCCAGGAGCCGGGCCGCAGGCTGCGGAAAAGCCCCGCTGGCCCGGAAACCCGCAGCTAGGGAGGCGGGGAGGACCGGGGTAGGCCGGGCCTGTGTGGACGGTGGACTGAGACCCTTTCCCGCCTGACCGAAAGCCGCAGGCTCACCCGACCAAAAGCCGCAGGCCCCTCCCTACCCAAGGAGTTGCCGGAAAGTGCCCCTGGGCCGTGGAAAACGTTGTGTGGTGGACCCCGCTGGGCCCGAAACCCGCAGCTAGGGAGGTAGAGAGGACCCGGGCAGGCCGGGCCTGCGTGGACGACAGACTGAGACCCTCTCCAGTCTGACCGGAAGCCCCAGGCCCCACCCATCCGAAAGCCACAGGCCCATTCCCACCCAAGGAGTCACCGGAAGGTGGCCCTGGGTAATGGAAAATGCTGTGTGGTGGGCCCAGGGCCTGAAACCCGCACCTAGGGTGGCGGGGAGGACCGGGGTAGGCCGGGCCTGTGTGGACAGCAGACTGAGACCCTCTCCCGCCCGACCGGAAGCCGCAGGCCCCTCCCCGCCCAAGGAGTTGCCAGAAAGCAGCCCTGGGCCATGGAAAACGTCACGTGGCAGACCCTGCTGGGCCCAAAACCCACAGCTAGGGAGGCGAGGAGGACCGGGGTAGGCCGGACCCGCGTGGACGGCGGACTGAGACCCTTTCCCGCCCGACCAGAAGCTGCAGGCCCCTCCTCGCCCAAGGAGTTGCGAGAAAGCGCCCCTGGGCCGTGGAAAACACTGTGTGATGGGCCCCGCCGGGCCCAAAACCTGCATCGAGGGATATGGGGAGGGATATGGGGAGGACTGGGGTAGGCCGGACCTGCGTGGGCAGCAGACTGAGACCCTCTCCCGTCTGACCGGAAGGTGCAGGCCCCTCCCCGCCCAAGGAGTTGCGAGAAAGCGCCCCTGGGCCGTGGAAAACACTGTGTGGTGGGCCCCACCAGGCCCAAAACCTGCATCGAGGGATATGGGGAGGGATATGGGGAGGACTGGGGTAGGCCGGACCTGCGTGGACGGCAGACTGAGACCCTCTCCCGTCTGACCGGAAGTTGCAGGCCCCTCCCCGCCCAAGGAGTTGCCGGAAAGCGTCCTTGGGCAGTGGAAAACGCCTTGTGGTGGGCCCAGGGCCCAAAACCCGCACCTGGGGTGGCGGGGAGGACCGGGGCAGGCCGGGCCTGCGTGGACGGCAAACTGAGACCCTCCCCATCCCGACCGGAAGCCGCAGGCCCCGCCCGCGCAAAAGCCACAGACCCCTCCCCACCCAAGGAGTTGCCGGAAAGCAGCCGTGGGCTGGGGAAAACACCGTGTGGTGGGCCCAGGGCCCGAAACCCGCACCTAAAGTGGCGGGGAGGACCAGGGCAGGCCGGGCCTGCGTGGACGGTGGGCTGAGACCCTCCCCGAATAATTTTCTGGTTGGGGGTCACCACAACATGAGGAACTGTGCTAAGGGGTCACGGCATTAGGAAGGTTGGGAAACAATGATTTAGGGAGTTTTCCTAATAGTCTCCGTGGCTCTTGTAGTTTGAGGCCTGAACCACATCCGCAATTCTAAGGACCCGCTTCCTTATATTTCTCGGAAGGAGGAGGATGTGGAAAGGACCTTCGGCAAAATAGGTTCTTGGGTCACGTCCGATTTGTCCCATTCATTCATGAGTCTCCATTGGGAGGAAGGCAGGATAGAAATCAAGATGATGATGATGATTAGCTTTTTTTTCTTTACCATATTGAATACCCTTTTCCTTTTCGCTCCATTATTTAACCCATTCACATTCCAAGTCAGACATTTTTTTTCCGGCTATATGGCCATGTTCAATCTAGAAGCATTCTCTCCTGACGTTTCGCCTGCATCTAAGGTAAGCATCCTCAGAGGTTGTGAGGTCTAATAATAATAATAATCTTTATATAAACCCCGCCACCATCTTCCCAATGGGGACTTGGGGTGGCTTACATGAGGCCAGGCCCAAACAACAAATTACAATAAAATCAAATCAAAAGCATCAACAATAACACAGCAAAAAATACAAACATATAAATAAAAAACGATGGAATAATAATACTAATAATACTAATGTTAACAACAACAACAACAAAGAGTAGCTACGGCAGACCTCGAAGAAGAAGACGGCATATATATACAGTATACGCTATCGTACTGATAGCTTGTTCAACTTAAGCCGCCTGAGGGCTCGCACTAAGTCTCTAAACTATCTAGTCCGTGAGCTGCTTTTTGCTGATGATGCTGCCCTTGTCGCCCAATCAGAAGCAGCTCTGAAGCGCCTCACATCCTGCTTTGCAACAGCTGCAGAGCCATTTGGGCTGGAAGTCAGTCTAAAGAAAACGGAAGTCCTCTACCAGCCCGCACCACAGGAAGAACACCATCATCCCCACATCAGCATAGGCCTAACATCCTGCTTTGCAACAGCTGCAGAGCCATTTGGGCTGGAAGTCAGCCTGAAGAAAATAGAAGTCCTCTACCAGCCCGCACCACAGGAAGAACACCATCATCCCCACATCAGCATAGGCCTAGCATCCTGCTTTGCAGCAGCTGCAGAACCATTTGGGCTGGAAGTCAGCCTGAAGAAAACAGAAGTCCTCTACCAGCCCGCACCACAGGAAGAACACCATCATCCCCACATCAGCATAGGCCTAACATCCTGCTTTGCAGCAGCTGCAGAACCATTTGGGCTGGAAGTCAGCCTGAAGAAAACAGAAGTCCTCTACCAGCCCGCACCACAGGAAGAACACCATCATCCCCACATCAGCATAGGCCTAGCATCCTGCTTTGCAGCAGCTGCAGAACCATTTGGGCTGGAAGTCAGCCTGAAGAAAACAGAAGTCCTCTACCAGCCCGCACCACAGGAAGAACACCATCATCCCCATATCAGCATAGACCTAGCATCCTGCTTTGCAGCAGCTGCAGAACCATTTGGGCTGGAAGTCAGCCTGAAGAAAACAGAAGTCCTCTACCAGCCCGCACCACAGGAAGAACACCATCATCCCCACATCAGCATAGGCCTAGCATCCTGCTTTGCAGCAGCTGCAGAACCATTTGGGCTGGAAGTCAGCCTGAAGAAAACAGAAGTCCTCTACCAGCCCGCACCACAGGAAGAACACCATCATCCCCACATCAGCATAGGCCTAGCATCCTGCTTTGCAGCAGCTGCAGAACCATTTGGGCTGGAAGTCAGCCTGAAGAAAACAGAAGTCCTCTACCAGCCCGCACCACAGGAAGAACACCATCATCCCCACATCAGCATAGGCCTAGCATCCTGCTTTGCAGCAGCTGCAGAACCATTTGGGCTGGAAGTCAGCCTGAAGAAAACAGAAGTCCTCTACCAGCCCGCACCACAGGAAGAACACCATCATCCCCACATCAGCATAGGCAAATCTGCGCTTAAGTACATTCAGCAGTTCACCTGCCTGGGAAGCGTCATCTCTTCAGACGCCAAGATTGATAAAGAGAGAGATCACAGATTATCAAAGGCATAGAGTGCATTCGGAAGGCTTCACAAAAGAGTCTGGAGTAACAAGCACCCGAGGCAAAGCACCAAAATCAGTGTGTACAGAGCTATCGTCCTGTCTATTCTCCTCTATGGGTCTGAAACATGGGTCACCTATCACCAACACCTACGACTCCTCGAATGCTTTCATCAGTGCTGTCTTCGCACAATCTTGAATATACCCTGGACCGACTATGTGACGAATGTTGCTGTCCTTGAGCAAGCAGGGATCACCAGCATTGAGGCCATGCTATTGAGAACACGGCTGCGCTGGGCAGGGCACGTCTCTAGGATGGAGGACCACCGCCTCCCAAAGATACTCCTCTATGGTGAACTTGCCACGGGTCAGCGCAAGAGAGGCGCCCCCAAAAAGAGATATAAGGACTCCCTGAAACAACATCTCAGGCTCGGCCATAATGATCACCAACAATGGTCCACCCTGGCCTCACATCGGGAGGCATGGAGACGCATTATCCACAATGCTGCGGCCTCTTTTGAGAAGACACGCCGAACGGGTCTCGACAACGCAGAAAGAACCGCAACTTGGAAACAACATCACCCAAGGAGACTTTCTGCTGGGATGGAGAGAGAAAGAGAAAAGGAAAAGTGAAAAAGAAGGGGAGGGAGCGGAGGAGACGCGAGAAGGAAGGAGAAAGACAGGGAATGAATGAAAAAGGAAGCAAAGGAAGAGAGAAAAAGAAGGAGAAGGGAGAAAACAAGGAGGGAAAGGGAGGGAAGGAAAAAGGAAAGAAAAAGGAGGGAAGGAGAAAGGAAGAAAGAAAAGGAAGGGGAGAAAGGAAGAAAGAAAATGGAAGGAAGATGGAAATAGAAAGAAAAAGAAGGGAAGGAGGGAGAAAGAAAGAAAGAGTGAAAAAGGAGGAGAGGGAGGGAGGGAGGAACAAAAAGAATGAAAAAGGAAGAGAGGGAAGCAAAAAGAAAGGAAAGGAAGCAAGGGACGGGGGGAAAACAAGAGGGAAGAAGGGAGGGAAGAAAAAGGGGAAAGAGAAAGGAAGAAAAATGGAGGGAAGTAAGGAAATGAAGGACGGAAGGAAGAAAGGAAGGGAGGGAGAAAGAAAGGAAGAGAATGGAAGGAAAGACATAGAGAGAAAAAGAAGGGAAGGAGGGAGAGAGAGAAAGAAAGAAAGGAAGAAAGGAAAATGAAAAAGGAGGAGAGGGAGGGAGGGAAGGAAGGAGAAAGAAAAAGAAGAAATAAAAAAGGAAGAGAGGGAAGAAAGAAAAAAGGAAACGGAGGGAGGGATGGGAGAAAAACAAGGGGGAAGAAGGGAGGGAAGAATAAAGGGAAAGAGAAAGGAAGAAAGAAAATGGAGGGAAGGAAGGAAGGGAAGGAAGGAAGAAAAAGGAATGATGGGAGGAAAGAAGTAGAGAGAAAAAAGAGGGAAGGAGGGGAGAGAGAAAGAAAAAAGGAAGAAAAAGGAAAAGTGAAAAAGAAGGGGAGGGAGGAGAGAAGGAAGGAGAAAGACAAGGAATGAATGAATGAAAACGGAAGCAAAGGAAGAAAGAAAACAAGGAGGGAAAGGAAAGAAAAAGGAGGGAAGGAAGGCAGTAAGGGGAGAAAGGAAGAAAGAGAACGGAAGGAAAGAAGTAGAGAGAGAATGAAGGGGAGGGAGAGAGAGAGAAAGGAAAAGAGAAAAAGGAGGAGATGGAGGGAGGTAGAAGAGGAAGGAAGGAAGGAGAAAGAAAGAATGAGTAAGAGAGGGAAGAAAGAAAAAAGAATGGGAAAAAAGGGAGGGACGGGAGAAAAACAAGGGGGAAGAAGAGAGGAAAGAGAAAGAAAAAGGAGAAAGGAAGAAAGAAAATTGAGGGAAGTAAGGAAAGGAAGGGAGAGAGGGAGGAAGAGAATGGAAGGAAAGAAGTAGAGAGAAAAAGAAGGGAAGGAGGGAGAGAGAGAGAGAAAGGAAAAGAGAAAAAGAAGGGGGAAGGAGTGAAGAAAGGAAAGAGAAAGAAAATGGAACGAAAAAGGAAGGAAGGCAGGAAGGAAGGGGAGAAAGGAAGAAAGAAAATGGAAGGAAGATGGAAGGAAAGAAGTAGAGAGGAAAAGAAGGGAAGGAGAGAGAGAGAAAGAGAAAAAGAAAGGGAAGGAGGGAAGGAATGAAGAAAGGAAAGAGAAAGTAAAAGAAGGAATGAAAAAGGAAGAAAGGAAGAAAGAAATACGAAGGGAAAGGAAGGGAGGGACGGGAGAAAAACAAGGGGGAAGAAGAGAGGAAAGGGAAAGAGAAAGAAAAAGGTGAAAGGAAGAAAGAAATGGAGGGAAGTAAGTAAAGGAAGGAAAGGAAAAGAAGGAAAGATGTAAGGAAAGAAGTAGAGAGAAAAAGAAGGGAAGGAGAGAGAGAAAGGAAAAGAGAAAAAGAAGGAATGAAGAAAAGAAAAAGAAGGTATGAAAAAGGAAGAAAAAAGTAGGGAAAGGAAGGAAGGGAATGAAGGGAGAAAAACAAGGAGGGGAAAGGGAGGGAAGGAAAAAAGAAAGACAAAGGAGGAAAGGAGAAAGGAAGAAAGAAAGGGGGAAAGGAACAGAGGCAAAGGAAAGCTGTATCCTCTTAGTCTTTTAATCCCGCGGCCTCTACACTGCAGCGTGACCCCAATTGACCTGCTATGGGATTGTGGGAGCGGGGGCCTCCGTGCCAGCACTCCGCAACAGTTCCAAGTGGTGCCAAACCCAATCCGTTTGCAGTGTGTAGATGGGCCTTGTAAACAAGCCGCGGCTAAGTAAGTGGGCAGGCGCCTTCCCGTCTTATTCCGATCGGTGACTAATCCCCGGCCGCCCACGGCAAACGAGGCTCCGGCTCCGCTCTCGAGATTAATCCCTGCGATTCTCCCCTAAAAAGCCGATTAGGGTTTGTAGATCCTCGAGACGAGCAGGGACGTTCGGACCCTGGGTCGCAAACAATGGTGGCCTTTTCCCTTTTTGGGCCAATCCTGTCCCAAAAAGGCCCGCCAGGCTCTCTCTCAGAGGAATCGATCACCAACTACTGTATATTCCGATCAGCAACTATATTCCAATCAGCAACTATATTCCGATCAGCAACTATATTCCGAACAGCAACTATATTCCGATCAGCAACTATATTCCGAACAGCAACTATATTCCTAGCAGCAACTATATTCCGATCAGCAACTATATTACGATCAGCAACTATATTCCGATCAGCAACTATATTCCGATCAGCAACTATATTACGATCAGCAACTATATTCCGATCAGCAACTATATTACGATCAGCAACTATATTCCGATCAGCAACTATATTCCGATCAGCAACTATATTCCGATCAGCAACTATATTCCAATCAGCAACTATATTCCGATCAGCAACTATATTCCGAACAGCAACTATATTCCGATCAGCAACTATATTCCGATCAGCAACTATATTACGATCAGCAACTATATTCCGTAGGAGTTGGGGGACTCAACACGAGCAACTGTGGATACTGGCAGGCTTTCGGGGTGCTTGTCCTGGGAATCTGGGAGTTGTAGTTCACCCTTACCCAGAAAGCACTGAACCCAGCCGACGTTGGGTCTGCACCAAACTTGCCACACAGACCCAACATGTGGGGGTGAATGACCTTGGATCTGGGAGTTGGAGTTCTCCCATATCCAGAGGACACTGAACCCGGGGGACTTTGGATCTGGGCCAAACCTGGTACACAGACTCAACATGGACAACTTTGAATACTGGTGGGGTTTTGGGGCACGATTTTGGGAATTGCAGTTCACCCACGTCTGTATGCATTTTCTAATAATAGCACTATTAATTATTATTACTATTATTAATAATTATAATTGTTAATAATAATCCCCGCCTTCTGGCCATGCTCAGGGGCTTCTTTTCCTTATAATAGCATTATTGATTATGTGCCCTCTGATTATTGGTTTGATTATGTGCTCATTATTGATTGGTTTGATTATGCGCACATTATTGATTATTGATTGTTTTGATTATGTGCACATTATTATTGATTGGTTTGATTATGTGCTCATTACTGATTGGTTTGATGTGCACATTATTGATTGATTGGTTTGATTATGTGCTCATTATTATTGATTGGTTTATGTGCACATTATTGATTGGTTTGATTATGTGCACATGATTGATTATTGATTGGTTTGATTATGTGCTCATTATTGATTGGCTTGATTATGTGCACATTATTATTGCTTGGTTTGATTATGTGCTCATTATTGGTTTGATTATGCACACATTATTGATTATTGATTGGTTTATGTGCACATTATTGATTGGTTTGATTATGTGCACATTATTGATTGATTGGTTTGATTATGTGCACATTATTGATTGATTGGTTTGATTATGTGCTCATTGATTATTGATTGGTTTGATTATGTACACATTATTGATTGGTTTGATTATGTGCACATCATTATTGATTATGTTCTCATAAACAACAACAGCAAAGACTGGCCTTTTTCTAAGAAACAGAGCTATAAATGACCAAACTGATATTAAATAACACCCCAAAACAAAGAGTGCCTTTCTCAAATAACCCGGGCAAATATAATCTCCTGGAGGGGTTTGGGAGGGGAATGACCAGCCCGTACAGGAGTTGTAGTGCACCCTGCATCCAGAGACATTGCTAAACTTCCCAAAGCAATGCCTTTCTCAAGTTACCCGGGCATCGTCGGGTTGACCTGTCACTAAGGAGGCTGTCCAGACCTTGAACCGGTGCTTGGCCGCTGTGTCGGACTGGATGAGGGCTAGCAAATTGAAACTGAATCCAGACAAGACAGAGGTCCTCCTGGTCAGTCGAAAGGCCGAACAGGGCATAGGGTTACAGCCTGTGTTGGATGGGGTCACACTCCCCCTGAAGACGCAGGTTCGCAGCCTGGGAGTGATGCTGGACTCATCGCTGAGCCTGGAACCCCAGGTCTTGGTGGTGGCCAGGGGAGCTTTTGCACAGTTAAAGCTTGTGCCCCAGCTGCGCCCGTACCTTGGGAAGCCTGACTTGGCCACGGTGGCCCACGCTCTGATTACATCCTGTATAGACTACTGCAACGCTCTCTACGTGGGGCTGCCTTTGAAGACTGTTTGGAAGATCTAAATGGTCCAAAGGGCGGCAGCCAGGTTGCTGACTGAGGCGACATACAGGGAACATACCCCCTCCCTGTTGTGTCAGCTCCACTGGCTGACACAACTCCGAGCCCAATTCAAGTCCATCTCCGAGCCCAATTCAAAGTGCTGGTTTTAACCTTTAAAGCTCATACGGTTCTGGCCCAACTTACTTGTCCGAACGCATCTGCCTCTACGTCCCATCTCGCAGCCTACGATCATCTGGGGAGGCCCTGTTCTCGCTCCCGCTAACATCGCAAACGAGGTTGGTGGGGACGAGAGACAGGGCCTACTCAGTGGTGGCCCCCCGCCTATGGAACACACTCCCAAATGAGATAAGATTGACACCATCCCTCTTGGCAGTTTAGGGGGAAAAAATTAAAATCGTGGTTATGGGACCGGGCCTTCAGGCACCTTATTGGACATTGACTGGAATGGCATTGCGGCAGATGACACTGTGGTTTGAGCGAATGTTATTTATTTTGGCTTTTTAATGATGATGTAGTTTTTAATTGCTTATGTATATGACTGCTACTATATTGTTGTATGTGTGGTGTAGCGGCCTCGTACCGCTGCGAACGTAAGCCGTCCTGAGTGTAGAGAAGTGACGGGGTACAAGCATCAAAAATAAATAAATAAATAAATCTAGATAAATAAATTAAAAAAACAAATAGAAAACATCAATAAATATAAATAAATAAAAATAGAGAAATATAAATAGATATAAATAAATAAAAATAATAAATAAATAAAAATATAAAAATAGAGTACTATAAATAGATACAAATAAATAAATAATAAATAAAAATAATAAAAATAAATTAATAAAAATATATATAAATAAATAAATAAAAAATAAATATAAAAATAAATAAATATATAATAATATAAATAAATAAAAATATAAATAAATAAATAAATATAAATATAAATGAATAAATAAATAAAAATAATAAATAAATAAAAATATAAAAATAGAGTACTATAAATAGTTACAAATAAATAAATAATAAATAAAAATAATAAAAATAAATTAATAAAAATAAATATAAATAAATAAATAAAAATAAATAAATATAAATAAAAATAAAAATATATATATAAATAAAATAAATAAATAAAAATAATATAAATATAATATAAATAAATATAAATAAATAAAAATAAAAAATAGCAAATCTTGCAATAGTTTTTCTCAACCAATTCAACAGACTTTGTGGCAGAGCTGCTCCTAGCTCCGTTGCAGCAAACCGCCCAAAGGAAGCTGTGCTTCCCCTTTTCTCAGAATTTCGAAACATTTCGACAACACAGGACGCAGCAGATGTCCTAAGCATGAAAGCGGTCGTTTTTTCAACACCAGAGAAAATCGGAATTTGAATGCGAAGCAGAGCCAGCCCTGGTTTGGATTTGGAGGGGGGACCGCCAACCAAAAACGGGTCCAAAGACATCTACCGTATATACTCGAGTATAAGCCGACCCAAATATAAGCCAAGGCACCCAATTTTACCACCAAAAACTGGGAAAACTGATCGACTGTGTCACCTTAGAATGTTGGAATGTAAATGGCCAATCAGAGTCCTTTATGCAAATACTCCCTCAGTGGCAACCAATCCCCTCTGTCTGTTGCCTTAGAATGTTGGAGTTCTGAGGCTGGCCAATCAGAGTCCTTTATGCAAATAATCCCACGGTGGCAACCAATCGAAACGTTGCCACATATTCCTCCGCACCTCCGCAAACACTGACTTTTATTATATACATACCGTATTTTTCGCACCATAAAGGCGCACCGGATGATAAGACGCACCTAGATTTTAGAAGAAAGAAAATTGGAAAAAAATATTTTGGGCCAAAAAGTGCTTCAAGCGCCGGGCCCACTTTTTGGCCCAAAATATTTTTTTCCAATTTTCTTCTGGAAGGGTGGACCCTCCTCGGCGCCTCCGCCATCCCTAAGCCTTTTCCTTGGCCGCCTCCTCCTCGGTCCCGCCTCCTCCTCCGCCTCCTCTGCCTCTGCCACCGCCTCCGCCGCTTTCGCTTTTACGCCCTTCCGCTTTTAAGCCCTTTTCCGCCGCCCTCCCGCCGCCGCCACCTCCCTTTGCCGCCGCATGCGCAGTAGGTCCCAAGCGTGCCTCACGCGTCTGACGTCTGACGCTGGCGCTGACGCAGGCACGCCTGGCGCACCTGCGCCAGACATCAGACGCGCCAGACGCGCTTGGGACCTACTGCGCATGCGCGGCGGCGGCGAGGGAGGCGGCGGTAAGTGGCGGAGGCGTCGGAAAGCGGCGGAAATGGGCGAGGGAGGCGGCGGAAAGCGGCGGAGGCGGCGGAAAGCGGCGGAAAGGGGCGAGGGAGGCGGCGGTAAGTGGCGGAGGCGGCGGAAAGCGGCGGAAAGGGGCGGAAAGGGGCAAAAAAGCGGCGGAAAGGGGCGAGGGAGGCGGCGGAAAGCAGCGGAGGCGGCGGTAAGCGGCGGAGGCAGCGGGGGGGTGGGCGGCGGGCGGTGGCGGAGGCAGAGGAGGCGGAGGAGGAGGCGGGACCGAGGAGGAGGCGGCCAAGGGAAAGGCTTTCTATCGCCTCCCCCCCCCCCTTCGCTCCATAAGACGCAGCTGATTTTTCCTCCTACTTTGGGAGGAAAAACTGCGTCTTATGGTGCGAAAAATACGGTAGATAGATAGATATATCGCCATCAATCAAAATCCCTCTCATCTATCTAACATCTATCCATTATATTACACACTCACACATATACACACAAATAACTTCTCTCTCTCATTACTTATTATTATTACTATTATTATTATATAATTGTTAATAATAATCCCCACCCTCCGCCCATGCTCAAGGGCCCCTTCCCTTTCCCTAATAATAGCATTATTGATTATTGATTATGTTGATTGCATTATATTATTATTTTTCCCCATCCATGCCCTCTGCCCATGCTCAGAGGCCCCTTTTCCCAATTAAAATAATAATCCCCTGCCCTCTGCCCATGTTCAAGGGCTGCCTTTCCCAATCATAGTAGTAATAGTAGTAGTAGTAGTAATAATAATAATAAATAATCCCCATGCACAGTAGGCCCCCTTCCCTTTCCCTAATAATAGCATTATTGGTTATGTTGATTGTATTATATTATTATTTCCCATCTCTGCCCTCAGCCCATGCTCAGGGGCCCCTTTTCACAATAATATTACTAATAATAATAACAATCCCCTGCTCTCTGCCCATGCTCAGGGGGCCCTTTTCACAATATATTATTACTAATAATAATAACAATCCCCTGCTCTCTGCCCATGCTCAGGGGGCCCTTTTCACAATAATATTACTAATAATAATAACAATCCCCTGCTCTCTGCCCATGCTCAGGGGGCCCTTTCACAATCATATTAATAATAATAATTACAATCCCCTGCTCTCTGCCCATGCTCAGGGGGCCCTTTTCCCAATAATATTATTACTACTAATAATAATAATCCCCTGCCCTCTGCCCATGCTCAATGGCTGCCTTTCCCAATAACAACAGTAGTAGCAATAATCTGTATCTGTATCTGTCTGTATATATAATAAAAGTCAATGTTTGTATGTGTGTATGTGTGCGGAGGGCGGACGGATATGTGGCAGCTCTCTGATTGGCTCCTACTGTGGGATTATTTGCATAAAGGACTCTGATTGGCCAGCCTCAGAACTCCAACATTCTAAGGCAACAGACAGAGGGGATTGGTTGCCCTGAGAGAGTATTTGCATAAAGCACTCTGATTGGCCATCTACATTCCAACATTCTAAGGTGACGCAGAGGGAAAAAAAGAAAGGCCTCCGGCAGTCAGTCACTGCGGCCCACAGCAATGACGGATCAGGACCAAACTTGGCAAATAGGGGCCCAAAGACCCACTTCACAACCTGGTGTGGTTTAGGGCAGGGTGGGCCACGAATGATGGGATTGGCAGTACCTTCACCCGATTCACTTCCCAGACAAGACTGTAGCCCTTACAAATCACAGACCAGGCCCAAAATTGACAGCAAGGCTTCCTTAACTTGATTTTCCCGAGTAGGCCTCAGCTCATGGGACATTGTGAATGGCCTGAATTGACAGAAACCTACCTTGGCACACAGAGCCCCTATGACCCACACTACATTCTACTGCAGTTTGGAGGAGGGTGGACCATGGATGATGGGATTTGATGTACCTCCATGGATTATGGGATTTGTAGTACTTTCAAACCCTTCATTCCCCACAGACCACTGTGGCCCAGAACCAACAATCAAGACCAAATAAAGAGCCCCCATGACCCAACTTGGCAGTTTTAGAGAGGGCGCCCCATGACCCATTCACTCCATCCTGTGACTCCAGTTTAGAAGACTTGGCACACAAAGCCCCCATGACCCACCATGGATGATGGGACTTGAAGTACCTTTGCAAATTTCCCGAGACTGCTGCAACCCTCATCCAATGACTGTTCAAGACCAAACCTGGCACACTGAGCCCCCATGACTCACTCTACATCCTGGTGCAGATTGGAGGAGGGTGGACCATGGATGATGGGACTTGAAGTACCTCCACTCACTTCACAAGACCGCTGCCAATCTCATCCAATGACTGATCAAGACCAAACTTGGGACACAGAGCCCCCAAGACTCATTCTACATCCTGGTGCAGTATCAAGGAGGATCGACCACGGATGATGGGACTTGAAATACCTCCACTCACTTTCCAAGACTGCTGTGACCCTCATCCAATAACTAATCAAGACCAAATTTGGCACACAGAACCCCTGTGACCCACTCTACATCCTGGTGCAATTTGGAGGAGGATGGACCATGGATTATGGGACTTGAAGTACCTTCACTCACTTCCTGAGACCACTGCAAGCCAAATAAACAACTGATAAGGACCAACCTTGGCACACAATGTCTTTCTCAAATAACCTGGGCACCGCCGGGTCCCCAAGCTAGTAAATAATAATAATAAATAATCCCCTGCCCTCTGCCCATGCTCAGTGGCTGCCTTTCCCAATAATAGCAGTAGTAGCAATAAATAATAATAATAATTAATAAATAATCCACTGCCCTCTGCCCATGCTCAGTGGCTGCCTTTCCCAATAATAGCAGCAGCAGTAGTAGTAATAAATAATAATAATAATAAATAATCCCTTGCCCTCTGCCCATGCTCAGTGGCTGCCTTTCCCAATAATAGCAGCAGCAGCAGTAGTAATAAATAATAATAATAATAATAAATAATCCCCTGCCCTCTGCCCATGCTCAGTGGCTGCCTTTCCCAATAATAGCAGTAGTAGCAATAAATAATAGTAATAATTAATAAATAATCCACTGCCCTCTGCCCATGCTCAGTGGCTGCCTTTCCCAATAATAGCAGCAGCAGTAGTAGTAATAAATAATAATAATAATAAATAATCCCTTGCCCTCTGCCCATGCTCAGTGGCTGCCTTTCCCAATAATAGCAGTAGTAGCAATAAATAATAGTAATAATTAATAAATAATCCACTGCCCTCTGCCCATGCTCAGTGGCTGCCTTTCCCAATAATAGCAGCAGCAGTAGTAATAAATAATAATAATAATAATAATAATAAATAATCCCCTGCCCTCTGCCCATGCTCAGTGGCTGCCTTTCCCAATAATAGCAGTAGTAGCAATAAATAATAATAATAATTAATAAATAATCCACTGCCCTCTGCCCATGCTCAGTGGCTGCCTTTCCCAATAATAGCAGCAGCAGTAGTAGTAATAAATAATAATAATAATAAATAATCCCCTGCCCTCTGCCCATGCTCAGTGGCTGCCTTTCCCAATAATAGCAGCAGCAGTAGTAATAAATAATAATAATAATAATAATAAATAATCCCCTGCCCTCTGCCCATGCTCAGTGGCTGCCTTTCCCAATAATAGCAGTAGTAGCAATAAATAATAATAATAATTAATAAATAATCCACTGCCCTCTGCCCATGCTCAGTGGCTGCCTTCCCAATAATAGCAGCAGCAGTAGTAGTAATAAATAATAATAATAATAAATAATCCCTGCCCTCTGCCCATGCTCAGTGGCTGCCTTTCCCAATAATAGCAGCAGTAGTAATAAATAATAATAATAATAATAAATAATCCCTGCCCTCTGCCCATGCTCAGTGGCTGCCTTTCCCAATAATAGCAGTAGTAGCAATAAATAATAGTAATAATTAATAAATAATCCACTGCCCTCTGCCCATGCTCAGTGGCTGCCTTTCCCAATAATAGCAGCAGCAGTAGTAGTAATAAATAATACTAATAATAAATAATCCCCTGCCCTCTGCCCATGCTCAGTGGCTGCCTTTCCCAATAATAGCAGTAGTAGCAATAAATAATAATAATAATAATAATTAATCCCCTGCCCTCTGCCCATGCTCAATGGCTGCCTTTCCCAATAACAGCAGTAGTAGCAATAATAATAAGAATAAATAATAATAAATAATCCCCTGCCCTCTGCCCATGCTCAGTGGCTGCCTTTCCTAATAATAGCAGTAGTAGCAATAATAACGACAATAAATAATAATAATAAATAATCCCCTGCCCTCTACCCATGCTCAATGGCTGCCTTTCCCAATAATAGCAGTAGTAGCAATAATAACGATAAATAATAATAATAATAAATAATCCCCTGCCCTCTACCCATGTATGGCTGCCTTTAATAATAGTAGTACAACAACAACAATAATTAATAATAATAATCCCCTGCCCTTTGCCCATGCTCAATGGCTGTCTTTCACAATAATAGCAGTAGTAGTAATAAATAATCATAATAATATATAAATAAATAATGACCGTCTTTCCCAATAATAGCAGTAGTAGCAATAATAAATAATAATAATAATCCCTTGCCCTCTGCCCATGCTCAGTGGCTGCCTTTCCCAATAATAGCAGTAGTAGCAATAATAATAAATAATATTTAATAATAAATAATAATAATAATGTCTTTCCCAATAATAGCAGTAGTAGCAATAATAAATAATAATAATCCCTTGCCCTCTGCCCATGCTCAGTGGCTGCCTTTCCCAATAATAGCAGTATTAGCAACAATAATAAATAAATAATATTTAATAATAAATAATAAATAATAATAATAATCCCCTGCCCTCTTCCCATGCTCAGGGCCCCCTTCCCTTTCCCTAATAACAGCCTGATTGGTGACTGATGAGGTGCCCTCTGCCCATGCTCAGGGGCCCCCTTGAGGAGAGGGAGAGGGAGGGGGGGCACTCACTGCCGGAAGAGCCTCTCCATGTCCTTGATCTGCTTGCGGGAGAACTCCTTGAATTCGGTGTAAGGGCTGAAGACGCGGTGGGGCGAGCCCGGGGTGGGCGGCGAGTCCGAGGAGGAGGCCCCCCCGGCCCTCCGCTGCAGCAGACGGGCCCCCAGCTCGCTCTGCTCCCCGTTGAGCCCCCCACCTTCCTCCTCCTCGCCCTCCAAGCATCCTCCTCCTCCTTCCTCTTCCACCCGGAGCCGCCGGCTCAGCTTGCCCGCCAGCTCCTCCGTCGCCATCCTCGCTCGGGAGAGAAAGGAAGGAAGGAAGGAAGGAAAGAAGAGAGGATGAAGGAAGGATGGATGAAGGGAGGGGTGAAGCCACGGCCCCGCCCAGGCCTGCCACGTCACACTCCACCCTCCCTCCTTTCGCAATGACTCCCGAGGAAGCAGGCGACTCAAGTCGGGCTTTTCTCGCCATTGCTTTTTTGCGACTTCCCTTTTCTCTTCCGCTGTGCGAGGAAGGAAGGACCGGGGCCCAAGGGGGTGGCCTCCCTGGAAAGAGGAAGCGATGGGCTTCCTTCCTGGCTATTTGGGTTTTTCTCTGGAGGAAGTCTACACGAGTGAATTTGGGTCCCAAGCTGTGCCCCCCCCTCCATCCAATGCAATAGCTATTAGGTCCATCTTTGCTTTTTTGCGACTTCCCTTTTCTCTTCCGCTGTGCAAAAAAGGAAGGACCGGGGCCCAAGGGGGTGGCCTCCCTGGAAAGAGGATGCGATTGGCTTCCTTCCTGGCTATTTGGCTTTTACTCTCGAGGAAGTCTACACGAGTGAATTGGGTCCCAAGCTGTGCCCCCCCTCCCATCCAATGTAATAGCTATTAGGTCCATCTTTGGCTGCCTGGTTCTAACTCCTAAGTAAGTCCATAGAGATGGATTTGGTGTCATTTCAAAGAGGAAGCGATTGCCTTTCTTCCGGGCTACTTGACTTTTACTCTGGATGAAGTCTACACGAGTGAATGGGGTCCAAAGGTCTCCCCCCTCCATCCAATGCAATAGCTATTAGGTCCATCTTTGGCTGCCTGGTTGTGACTCCGAAAGAAGTCCATTTGGTGTCAGTGCAAAGAGGAAGCGATTGGCTTTTTTCCTGGCTATTTGACTTTTACTCTGGAGGAAGTCTATATGGGTCAATGGGGTCGTAAGCTGTGCCCCCCCCTCCATTCAATGTAATAGCTATTAGGTCCATCTTTGGCTGCCTGGTTCTTACTCCCAGAAAAGTCCATAGGGATGGATTGGGTCTCAATGCAAAGAGGAGGCGATTGGCTTCCTTCCTGGCCATTTGACTTTTACGCTGGACGAAGTCTACACGAGTGAATAGGGTCCCAAGCTGTGCCCCCCCTTCCATTCAATGTAATACCGTGTTTCCCCGAAAGTATGACACTCCCGATTGTAAGATGTATCGGGGGTGTCAGGGGTCGGCTAATGTGGCGTAATGAATGTAAGCCGCCGTCGCCTCACCCTGAACCGGCCCATTGGCCGCGGCACACCTCCGCGGCGCACCTTCCTGCCAGGCCTCCAAGGAAGGGAGGGGAAGAGCCCCAGAGGCGTGGCAAAGCGGCGCTGCGTCAGAGTGACGTTGCCGCCGCCGCCTCTTGCTCTTTCTCCCTCCCTTCCTTCGTCCAGAAAGCTGTGCCGCGGCCGATGGGCCCGGGTGCGGTGCCGTGACGGCGGCAGCAGCGGCGGCGTGGGCGTGGCGACGGGGTACGTCTTAGTTTATAGAAGACGTACCCCGAAAGTAAGAAGTAGGGGGACTTTTCGGGGGGGAAAGAAAGTAAGACGCTGTCTTACTTTCGGGGAAACACGGTAGCTATTAGGTCCATCTTTGGCTGCCTGGTTCTTACTCCCAGAAAAGTCCATAGGGATGGATTTGGTCTCAATGCAAAGAGGAAGCGATTGGCTTCCTTCCTGGCTATTTGACTTTTACTCTGGAGGAAGTCTACACGACTGAATTGGGTCCCAAGTTGTGCCCCCCCCCGCACGCGCATTTAACGCAAAGCTATTAGGTCCATCTGTGGCTGCCTGGTTCTTACTCCTAAATAAGTCCATAGGGATGGATTGGGTCTCCTCCCATAGAGGAAGCGATTGGCTTCCTTTCTGTCTATTTCACTTTTACTCTGGAGGAAGTCTACACGAGTGAATGGGGTCCAAATATCTCCCCCCTCACCCTTCCATCTAATGCAATAGCTATTAGGTCCATCTTTGGCTGTCTGGTTCTTACCAGTAAAGAAGTCCATAGGGATGGATTCAGTCTCATCCCAAAGAGGAAGCGATTGCCTTCCTTCCTGGCTATTTGTCTTTTATTTATTTATTTATTTATTTATTATTGCGGCTTTTATGCCGCCGACTCCCAGGGGCTCGCGGCGGCTCACCGCAAAGGTTAAAAACATCAGTATCAGCATAACATTTAAAACATTTAAAACAGCGGCAGTAGCATTAAAATACAACATTAACATTAACAGGTAGCCATAAGCAACATCACACCAGAACAAGACATAGCAGCGTGTCGTAGGGGAGCACGTGGGCTTACTCACTGAAGGCCTGCCTAAACATGTGAGTTTTGCAGGCCCGTCTAAATGGGAGTAAGTCCCTCAGGGCGCTGGTTCCGGCCGGCAGGGCGTTCCATAGCGTAAGAGCTATAACCGAGAACGCCCTCCGGCGGGTAGATGTCAGGTGTGCCGACTTTATTGTTGGTATTACCAAAAGGTTGGCATCTTCGGATCGGAGTGGCCTCGAGGGGCAGTAAGGGGTGAGGCGGTCCCTCAGATACGCTGGCCCCAGGCCGTATAAGGCCTTAAAGGTAAGAACCAACATTCTGGAGGAAGTCTAGGAGCAGGCAGGGGCGGTCTAAGGTAATTGTAAATGGTAGGCGAACATTATTTTGGTGCCCCCCCCAAAAAACATTATTTTGCCGCCCCCCATGTAAAACAAATATACAATTATAATATCACAATACCATTAGTAGTATTATATTGTATCAATGTACTGTATATACAATATATTATACCAGGGCTGTCAAACTGGCGGCCCGGGGGCCGTATACGGCCCCCAGCCCCTTCCCTGTGGCCCCCTAAGCTTCTTATGAATTCCCTCCCTGCATTTCCCCTTAGTAAAAGATTATATTTGATTGTATGGATGCCTCTTATGAATTGTAAGTAAATTGGAGCCGGGGGAGGGGTGGGGGCGGGGGCGGAGCCGGGGCAGAGCTGGGAGCGAGGGCAAACCCTTCGGCCCCCCAGGTCATCAGTGACTGGAATTCAGGCCCCTGGGCCAGTAGAAGTTGGACAGCCCTGTATTATACCGTACTCATACTATATTATATCGTAATTATATTATACTACATTACAATATAATTATATTATAATATATTGACATTATAATATAATGTAACATTCTATTATATTATTATTATAAAATAATAAATTTATTTATTTAAATAAAACTATCCTCTACTAAATATTTTCATGACTCCTATAAAACTCACTAACCCAAAATAAAGTAAAATAAAATATTATATACTACTATTTTGTACAATACCACTATACTGCTATATTGTTTGTAATATTACATGTAATATAAAATATATCAGGATTCTATTGTTATATTGTATTTGTATTATATTGTATGACAATATTAAGCAGAACTGTATAATAATCAACAAGAAATGCAATGTAAATGCATCAAAATCAGAATATTTTACCTACCACCTGTCTCATAATTCATAGGAGTCTCCCATAAGTCCAAAATTAGGATCCCAATGTAAATGTAAATAGAAAAACAGCCAAAATGTTCAAATGAGGTTGAATAGAGGCAGCGCGGCCTGGGCAAACTTGGGCCCCCCTCCCCTCCTCTAGGTGTTTTGGACTCCAACTCCCACAACTCCTCATAGCCTCAGGCCCCTCAGGTCTAGACAGAAATAGAGCCGAAGAAAGGAAGGAGGGAGAGAAGAGGTCACAGAGGAGGAGGAGGAGGAAAGCCCTTCATTCATTCCTTCACTTACACTTCCTTCACTGATTCTTTTCTCCTTCCCTGCAAACGCGCGCGTGCGGCGGAGACAAAGGGAGAGGGGAAGCACTCCCTGCCTGCCCGATAGGGAGTGCTTTGCTTACAGGCTTCTGCGCAAGGGAGCTACTGGGCATGCACGGAGGTTTTCGCGCATGTGCAGTTGCTCCCGCGCTCAACTTCAGCTCCAGAGCAACTGCGCCTGCGTGAAAACCTCCACGCGTGCCCAGAAGCGGCGTCGGAGCGCACAAGGCCGGGGTCAAAAAGCAGGCAGCTGCAGCACTGTCTGGGGAACATCGGCAGGGCCAGGAGGGCGCCCCATGCGGCCAGGATGGCGCCCCCTTCCCAGATGGCGCACTAGGCGGCCGCCTACTTGGCCTATCTTGTAGGACCGCCCCTGGGAGCAGGTGTGCCCCAGGATTTTGTAAATGTAAAAAATGTGCCGCTGCTCAAAAAAGGTTGAAAAACACTGTCCTAAAGAAATCCATAGGGATGAATCGGGTCTCATCCCAAAGAGGAAGCGATTGGCTTCCTTCCTGGCTATTTGACTTTTACTCTAGAGGAAGTCAATATGGGTAAATGGGGTCTCAAGCTCCCCCCCCCCCTCTTCCATCCAATGCAATAGCTATTAGGTCCATCTTTGGCTGCCTGGTTCTTACTCCTAAGTAAGTCCATAGAGATGGATTGGGTCTCATCCCAAAGAGGAAGCGATTGGCTTCCTTCCTGGCTATTTGACTTTAACTCTGGAGGAAATCTACACGAGTGAATGGGGTCCAAAGGTCTCCCCCTCCATCCAATGCAATAACTATTAGGTCCATCTTTGGCTGCCTGGTTCTTACTCCCAGAAAAGTCCAAAGGGATGGATTTGGTCTCAATGCAAAGAGGACGAGCCTTCCTTCCGATTGTCCTTTTTCCCCTTCGAATGAATCGTGCCCTGGCCATTTGACGTTTTAGTCCTCTCAATTGGCTTCCTTCCTGGTACGCCTAGCCTACGAATGAATGGAGTCCAAAGGTCTCCCCCCTCCCCTTTCCATCCAATGCAATAGCTATTAGGTCCATCTTTGGCTGCCTGGTTCTTACTCCTAAGTAAGTCCGTAGAGATGGATTTGGTCTCGATGCAAAGAGGAAGCGATTGGCTTCCTTCTTGGCTATATGACCTTTACTCTGGAGGAAGTCTACACGAGTGAATTTGGGTCCAAATGTCTCCCCCCCACCCACTTCCATCCAATGCAATAGCTATTGAGTCCATCTTTGGCTGCCTGGTTCTTACTCGTAAATAAATCCATAGGGATGCATTGGGTCTCATCCCAAAGAGGAAGCGATTGGCTTCCTTCATGGCTATATGACTTTTACTCTCGAGGAAGTCTACACCGGTGAATTGGGTCCAAAGGTCCTCCCCCCCCCTCCATCCAATGTAATAGCTATTAGGTCCATCTTTGGCTGCCTGGTTCTTACTCCTAAGTAAGTCCATAGAGATGGATTTGGTCTCAATGCAAAGAGGAAGCGATTGGCTTCCTTCCTGGCTATATGACTTTTACGCTGGAGGAAGTGTATACGGGTCAATGGGGTCGCAAGCTGCGCCCTCCCTTCCATCCAATGCAATAGCTATTAGGCCCATCTTTGGCTGCCTGGTTCTTACTCCTAAGTAAGTCCATAGAGATGGATTTGGTCTCATCCCAAAGAGGGAGCGATTGGCTTCCTTCCTGGCTATTTGACTTTTACTCTGGAGGAAGTCTACACGAGTAAATTGGGTCCCAAGCTGTGCCCCCGGCGTGCATTTAATGCAAAGCGATGAGGTCCATCTTTGGCTGCCTGGTGCTTAATCCTAAAGAAGTCCATAGCAGTGGATTTGGTCCCAATGAGAAGAGGAGGCGATGGGCAGGCCCGGATTACCCATAAGGCCAACCTAGGCGATGGCCTAGGGACGCTAGCCGAGGTGGGGTGCAGCTCACGGACAAAAAAAAAGTGAAACAAATAAAACGCAACACGTTTCACCCACCCTCCCTCAGCCCCTCCCATAGATGTCTATGAGAGCGGGCCCTGTCTTGAAGACTACACTTCCCATCATGCACGTCTCTCCGCTTCTGCCTCCCTCCCTGCAGGAGAAAGACTACGCCTCCTGGCATGCCCTAGGGGCGTGGCCGGATGGCGGAGAGAGAGAGCGGACTCGCGGGGATTGCGGAGGGCGCCGAGGAGGATCCGCCCTTCTGGGCAGGCCGCGCTTCGAGCAGGTGAACGCCAGGGCCGCCGCGCTACGGGGCCCGGGAAGGCCTGGCCGGAGATGCAGTCGCTCCTTCAGGGAGCCCGCGTCGCTTGCCTCAGGTGGTCCCGCCCTCTCGGCGCCATCCCGTCCCCTCATTGGCCCCGCTGGGTGTCAGTCTCCCATTTGTATTCCCGCCCTTGGGAAAGCGCTTCTGTGATTGGCTCCCGCTGATAGCGAGCCCCATAGAAAGCCCATCTCCATCTTTGCTGGTTTGGCCTGCAGCAGTTGCTCCATGCCCATTTGAGTCAATCAAGATGGAAAATGTGGCCAACTGCCGCTGCCTGATCTCCCCCACCCTTCCGTGCCTGCCTCTTTTGCTAAGCCTCACACAGTAATCCATGTCCCAACACAGAAAGCAGGAAAAATTGCAACATGGCCTATTCATAGCAATGCAATGTGTCCTTTACATTGCCAGATGAGAAATCAACACTTATCTGCTACTTTGGAAATTTCCCTCTATGAGACTACTGGTTTTCAAATACACATCAAACAGTTGAACTTTCCCCATATCATATGAACTGACTTAAGCAGACTCTTACCAATGAAAATACCCTTTTTATGAAAATAGAAGCCCCTGGACGGAACCCTGTTTGCAAGCATGTTCCTAAGGAATGACCTTCACTCCATCAAAGGTTAATTTCTGACTCACTCATTCTCCCTAGCAAAGGGGTGGGGGTGGGGGATCCTGTTACTTTAATGACATGATTGATGTATCTTCTGGAATTTATGAAATGTCTGAGAAACTGTATAAGAGTATTATTATTTCCTTTTCCTTCTATCCTTGTATTTTAAATTGTAACTTCTAAATGTTTTCTCTTGATGAAATGTACTTTGTAACAAAGGTGAGTCATCCTGCCTGTAAGGAGCCCCAAACATTTAGGAAGAATCCGGCAAAAGCCTTTGCAAGATTGAAGAGTGCTAATTAGGGATCAATGGTTATTTCAAAAGACAGGAAAAGCCACCTGGCCACATCCTTTGTATAACATGGAGGGTCGTTTCACAACCTTTTTTGAGCCGCGTCACACTTTTAATATTAAAAAAATCCAGGGGCACACCGCCAACCAAAATGACACAAAATGACACTCTAACACAGTAAAGAACGGCCGGGGGTTGGTGGCCTGCTGGGAGCAGCTGCTGGGAGTGCCGAAGCGGGGGAGGGGGCAGAGCCAGACTACCCCCGGCTTCACCTCTCCCAGCAGCTGCTCCAGCCGTTAGGGGGCAGTGCCAAGCCAGCCATGCCCCGCCCCTCCCCCAGCGTCAGCTCTCCTACAGACCACGCCATGCCCCGCCCCTCCCCCCAGTTTCAGCTCTCCTACAGGCCACGCCATGCCCCGCCCCCCCCCCAGCTTCAGCTCTCCTACAGGCCACGCCATGCCCCGCCCCTCCCCCCAGCTTCAGCTCTCCTACAGGCCACGCCATGCCCCGCCCCCTCCCTCCAGCTTCAGCTCTCCTACAGGCCACGCCATGCGCCGCCCCCCTCCCTCCAGCTTCAGCTCTCCTACAGGCCATGCCATGCCCCGCCCCTCCCCCCAGTTTCAGCTCTCCTACAGGCCACGCCATGCCCCGCCCCCGCCCCCAGCGTCAGCTCTCCTACAGGCCACACCCTGCCCCGCCCCTCCCCAGCTTCAGCTCTCCACAGGCCACGCCATGCCCCGCCCCTCCCCCCCGGCTTCAGCTCTCCTACAGGCCACGCCATGCCCATACCCCTCCCCCCAGCTTCAGATCTACTAAAGGCCATGCCCAGCACCGCCCCCTCCCCCCAGCTTCAGCTCTCCTACAAAGTAGGAGCATGAGTGGTGGACGGGCTTCAGTGGGCGGGGTTCCTCCACGCGGCTTCAGAGAGTCATAGTGGGAGTCATGGCGGATTGGAGGCTGGCTGGGGAAATGGCCAAAGGAGCCTCCCCCAGTCCCTTCTTTTTTCTTCGCCACTGCCCGGCCCTTCCTCCTCCCCAAGCAGCAGGAGTTCGGCAGGAGGAGGGGAAGGAAGGGGAGCAGAGAGCTTTCTCGCGGCACAGCAGGAGGTCCGTCACGGCACACTAGTGTGCCACGGCACACTGGTTGGGAAAGACTGACATGGAGGGTCGTTTCACAAGACTCAAACCCAGGACATAGCCAAATTGCTACACATATTTACTTAAGAAAGATCCTACAAATAGAACACGCCACTTAGGAAATGACAGACGGCCAGACCCATGACCCAAAACCATGAAAACCATTTATTCCAAGGACCCAAACAATAGGTGGTAAGATTGCAGGACTGCAAGGGGTCTTCCCTTGCCAATCAGACATGCTATAATCTCAAAACTTCATTAACACGTCTATTAATTGATCAGGGATTCCTCTGTGACCCAGGAAGAGCCCTGTCTGTTTAGCCTCACATGGAAAATCCCACAATCTCTCACACATTTACTAAACAAAGAAAAACCATCAGAAGTGCATGCTACTGCCAGGAAATGTCATTAATTTTTCATCACCACACAAAGATAGCCAAACATCACCAGATTTAGGATTTCCTCCTTATCAATGAAACTTCATTAACACATCTTAATCTTCAAAACCATGACTCATTATTCCATCCATCCCCCCCCCCCTTCCTCCCAATTGGCTTAGACCCACAGCCAATTGAGACAAGCGGGCAGTTTGAAAACTGTTCTGTTTTGGAAAAAGTATAAAAACGTATGTATTACATGAATGCTTTGTACTAGCATTGCCGAAGGATCGCGGTTAGTACCTCATTTCCAGCTGGATGAATAAAAAACTCAGTGGCTTTTCTTCAACCTGGTGAGGTCTTTATTGGGAAATTTAGGGAAAGGGATTGATTGGTTGGCTTCCTTCCTCACCAGGCCATTTTAGACCCTCTTTGGTGAGTCTAACTGGTCTACCTTCAAGGCAAGACCCCCAAAATTTCTGTTCGTTACCACCGCTTCCCTTGACTCCTCTTCGGGGGCGGTGCTTCTGTCTTAGCGTCCAAAGTGTGGCCTAGGGCGCAAAAAGGTGTCAATCCGAGCCTGCTCTCAAAGGAAGTGTATACGAGTGATTGTGGTCCAAAGGTCTCTCCGTCGCTTCCATCCAATGCAAAGCTATGAGGTCCATCTTTGGCTGCCTATTGCTTAGTCCTAAAGAAGTCAATGGGGATGGATTTGGTCTCAATGGGAAGAGGATGCAATTGGCTTCCTTCCTATCTGACATTTACTCTTGAGGAAGCGCTACAAAGCGGAATCCATGGCGAGTGTGGAGAAGAGCAAATCACAGACCACTTACTACAATGCAGCCCGAGCACTGCCACATGGGTCTTTTCCAACCCAACAATCATAATAATAATAGATAATAATAATAGATAATAATATAATAGTATTTCTGTCTTCCTTTACGCAGGAGGGGGGTGGACTGGATGGCCTTTGAAGGTCCCTTCCAACCTTATGAAAATATTATTATTATTAATATTAATATAATACTTATAATAATAGATAATAATATAATAGTACTTCTATCTTCCTTTACGCAGGAGGGGGATGGACTGGATGGCCTTTGAAGGTCCCTTCCAACCTTATGAAAATATTATTATTAATATTAATATTAATATAATAATAATAGATAATAATATAATAGTACCTCTATCTTCCTTTATGCAGGAGGGGGATGGACTGGATGGCCTTTGAAGGTCCCTTCCAACCTTATGAAAATATTATTATTATTATAATTATTATATTAATAATAATAGATAATAATATAATAGTACTTCTATCTTCCTTTATGCAGGAGGGGGATGGACTGGATGGCCTTTGAAGGTCCCTTCCAACCTTATGAAAATATTATTATTAATATAATTATAATAATAATAGATAATAATATAATAGTACTTCTATCTTCCTTTACGCAAGAGGAGGATGGACTGGATGGCCTTTGAAGGTCCCTTCCAACCTTATGAAAATGTTATAATTATTAATATAATAATTATAATAATAATAGATAATAATATAATAGTACTTCTATCTTCCTTTATGCAGGAGGGGGGTGGACTGGATGGCCTTTGAAGGTCCCTTCCAACCTTATGAAAATGTTATAATTATTAATATAATAATTATAATAATAATAGATAATAATATAATAGTACTTCTATCTTCCTTTACGCAGGAGGGGGATGGACTGGATGGCCTTTGAAGGTCCCTTCCAACCTTATGAAAATATTATAATTATTAATATTAATATAATAATAATAGATAATAATATAATAGTACCTCTATCTTCCTTTATGCAGGAGGGGGATGGACTGGATGGCCTTTGAAGGTCCCTTCCAACCTTATGAAAATATTATTATTAATATTAATATAATAATATATAATAATATATATAATAATATATTAGTAATTTTATCTTCCTGGACTGGATGTCCTTTGGAGGTCCCTTTGAACTATGAGAATAATAATAATAATAATAATATATTAGTAATTTAATCTTCCTGCCTGGCAGAAGTGATAACTGGATGGCCTTTGGAGGTCCCTTTGAAGTATGAGAATAATAATAATAATATAATATATTAGTAATTTAATCTTCCTGCCTGGCAGAAGTGGGTTGGACTGGATGGCCTTTGGAGGTCCCTTTGAACTATGAGAATAATAATAATAATAATAATAATATATTAGTAATTTAATCTTCCTGCCTGGCAGAAGTGGGTTGGACTGGATGGCCTTTGGAGGTCCCTTTGAACTATGAGAATTAATAATAATAATAATAATAATAGTAGTAATTTAATCGTCGTGCCTGGCAGAAGTGGGTTACTGGATGGCCTTTAGGTCCCTTTGAACTATGAGAACAACAACAATAATAATATAATATATTAGTAATTTAATCTTCCTGCCTGGCAGAAGTGGGTTGGACTGGATGGCCTTTGGAGGTCCTTTTGAACTATGAGAATAATAATAATAATATAATATAATATATTAGTAATTCAATCTTCCTGCCTGGCAGAAGGGGGTTGGACTGGATGGCCTTTGGAGGCCCCTTTGAACTATGAGAATAATAATAATATAATATATTAGTAATTTAATCTTCCTGCCTGGCAGAAGTGGGTTGGACTGGATGGCCTTTGGAGGTCCCTTTGAATTCTATGAGAATTATTATTATTATTAATAATATTAATGGATAATAGTAGATAATAATAAATTAGTAATTTTATCTTCCTGCCTGGCAGAAGGGGGTTGGACTGGATGGCCTTTGGGGATTCCTCTGGTTCTATGGGTCTCCATCTGTGAAATCCCATAATCCTCTGCTTGTGCCAATGCCTAAAGGGGGATTACGACCAACCGACCGACCTGGCAGAGCTGGGTCACTGAGGACAAATAACACTGAGTGCCAACTCTGCGTGTTGGGCTTTTGAAAAGAGATAGTATTCTGGATGGCCATGTGTTGCGGGGACTGTGATGGTGCTTCCCTTGCAGGAAGGCAGAAGAAGGGGGTTGGACTAGATGGCCTTTAGAGGTCCCTTCGATTATCCTGTTGTGCTTTTTGGCCTGAATAATGCACCTGATGGATCATTTCTGCTTCTCTTCTTTGGCTGCCTTTATTGAGAGTGGAGATAATTGCTCTTTTAATTAATCAATTAATAGGGGGGGCAAAGGATGCCCAGAGGTGCCCCCTTGGCAAGGGCAGCCAAGCCCTTCTGTCCATAGGGCGCAATTAAGCAAACAGGCGGCTGCAGATTTCCATCCTTGGGAACAAACAGATGGGCAAAATGTTCCCGAGTTTTGCTCGGCTTCGAAAGGTCAGGCTTTGTCCCCAAGTAAACCCTTTGGAGAAGGCATTTTCTCTCTTCCTCTGAGAAGAAGGCCCACTACACAATATTTCCATTTTCTTTCTTCCTTCTGCTCCTTTCATTACTTCTCCTCTCCTTTATTTCCTTTCTATTTCTCCTTCCTTTCTCCTTTCTCCAGCTCTGAGAAGGCCCGTTAGACCAGTGTTTTTCAACCTTTTTTGAGTCGCGGCACACTTTTTACATTTACCAAATCCTGGGGCATACCACCAACCAAAATGACACAAAATGACACTCTAACACAGTCATACATATAGTTAATATGTTTTAAAATGTATTTATACACTCAGTGTGAAACCTGGGCCTGTTTCGATGAACACAACATAGATATCCTGGCAGGAATGGCAGAAAGACACAAACTTCCCACACAGAACTCCCATAACCAAGAGAAAATGCTATAAGAGTTTGGTGGGCATTGACCTTGAGTTTTGGAATTGTAGTTCACCTATATCCAGAGAGCACTGTGGACTGAAACAATGTTGGATCAGAACCAAACTTGGCATGAATACTCAATATGCCCAAATGTGAACACAGATGGAGTTTGGGGGAAATAGACCTTGACATTTGGGAGTTATAGTTTCTGGGATTTATAGTTAACACACAATCAAAGAGCATCCTGAACTCTTGCAACAATGGAATTGAACCAAACTTGGCCTATTGAACTCTCATTACCAAAAGAAAGTACTGAAAGGGTTTGCTTGGGAATTGACCTTGAGCTTGGAAGTTGTAGTTCACCTACACCCAGAGAGCACTGTGGACTCAAACAATGTGATGTTATGTTGTTGTTTGTTTTCTATCCAGAATCACAATGTTGGGAAGAGGCTCACCACTTGAAGGTCCCTAAAACAGGCATGGGAAAACTTGGGCCCTCTGGGTGCTTTGGACTCCAACTCCCACCATTCCTAACAGCCTGAGGCCCTTTCCTGCTTCAGTGGCTGAGGGGGGGGAAAGGAAAAGGGCCTGAGGCTGCTAGGAATGGTGGGAGTTGGAGTCCAAAACACCTGGAAGGTCCAAGCGTGCCCATGCCAGCTTTCAACAGAGACCTCTTCCTCCCCCTCCCCCTTCACGCCCTTTCTTCCTCCTCCTGCCCAACACTTGCTTTTTCTTCTACACTGCCGCTTCTGCCGCCATTTTGATCCGAGAGGGCAGCGTGAGCGTGTTCAGGAGGGGAGGGGGGAGGGAAGAAGACGTGACCCGTGCGGGCGCTACTGCGCAGACTCGCCCCAGAGCAAAGCTAGGCAAAGCGGGCAGAGCGAGGCTGGGAAGAAGGGAGCCCAAATGGAGAAGGAAAAGTGTTCGGCAGGAGGGGGAAGAAAGGGTCTTGGTGGTTCCCATTTCCCACGGCACACCTGATGATCGCTCACGGCACACTAGTGTGCCACGGCACACTGGTTGGGAAACACTGCGCTAGACAATATCTCAATTTTCTTTCTTCGCCGCATCTCCTTCCTTCCCTCTCTTCCCTTTCTATTTCTTTCTTTCTTTGCCTACTTTCTCCCCTCTCCTGCTCTGAGACGGCCTCCTTCCTCTCACTCTTCCATTGCTTCCCGTTCCCTTTCCTTCCCATCTTTTTCTCCTTCTTTCCTTCCTTCTCTGCCTACTTTCTCCAGCTCTGAGAAGGCCCACTACACAATCTCTTGACTTTCTTCTACCCCTCCTATCCTTCCTACCCTCTCTTCCCTCTCCATTTCTTTCCTTCTTTCTTTCCTTCTTTCTCTTCTTCCTTCCTTTCTTTCCTTCCTTCCTTCTTTCCTTCTTTCTTTCTTTCTTTCTTTCTTTCATTCCTTCCTTCTTGAGATGTATATATACATATACACACACAGACACATATATATATATATATATACAGATGTATATATATAGACACACACAAACACATGAGATGTATACACACATACACACACACAATATATATACGCACACAAACACATCCACACACACATCCACATGCACATGGGAGATGTACACACACACTTAGGCACTATATATATATATATATATATATATATATATATATATATATACTCAAACATATATATACACACAGAAATATATACACAGAAATATATACATACGCACATATATGTACATATATACACACATACAGACTGATATATATATACACACACAAACACATGCACATATATACAACACACACATATATACATACACACATATATACACACACATGCACATGAGAGATGTACACACACAGACACACAATATATATATACACTCAAACATATATACACACAGAAATATATATACACACATATATACATATACATACACTCAAACATATATACACACAGAAATATATATACACACATATATACATATACACACATATACACACATATACATACACTCAAACATATATACACACAGAAATATATATACACACATATATACATATACACACATATACACACATATACATACTCAAACATATATACACACAGAAATATATATACACACATATATACATATACACACACATCTACATGTTCATTATAGATGTATACACACACATAGACACATAAGATATACACACACAAACATATATATATACACACACACAGATATATATACACACATATACATACACATATATACACACAGATATAAATATACATATATACACACATATATACACACACATACACATACAGACTCATATATATACACACACACACAAACACATGCACATATATACAACACACACACATTTACATACACATATGTGTATGTAAATGTGTGTGTGTTGTATATATGTGTGTATATATGTGTGTATATATGTATATTTATATCTGTGTGTATATATGTGTGTATGTATATGTGTGTGTATATATATATCTGTGTGTGTATATATACACACACATCTACATGTACATTATAGATGTATACACACACATAGACACATAAGATATACACACACACACATCCACATGCACATGAGAGAGATATACACACACATAGACACCCGATATATATACAAACACATACATGCAAACATATGCATATACTGTATATACACACAGGTACATATATGTGCACATGCACATATGCATGTGTGTATATGTGTGTATGTGTTTGTATGTTTATAATGAGCCACCTGTGGGGATCCCAGGGCAATGGCAACCTCTTCCTTGCTATCAGGCTCTTGCAAGGTCTCCCTTTCCCCACATCGATTAGGAGCGTTGGCTTTCCACCATGTGTTGCTTTCCCTCGCTCCGAGCTTGGCACGGATCCCTCTGAGCAAGGAACAGGCATGTGCAAGGAACATTTGAAGGCACCAAGACACTTCGAGTAGGTATTTGGAGCAGCCATGCCTCTCCAGGTGAGAAGTGGAGCACCTGGTGGGGACTCGGACCTTGAGAGAGGCAGGCCGTATCTCAGCGTCTTCCCCTTGGCGGGCCAGCAAGGCCGTATCTGGCCCCCTGGTCAGCTCTCCTCGGATATAAGGGCTCCATTCAGAGCCCGACTTCCCCATTGTACCCACCACTTGCAGCCATGATCGCCGTCCTCTTAACCGTCCTGGCGCTGGCCTCTGCGGGTAAATAATGCATCCGGGGGTCACCACGTTTCTCCGGACATGGCCACCTTTGGGCATCTCCGAAGGCGAATAATAATAACAGAAAAATGAGCCACGAGTTCTTTTGACAGATTTCTCAAGGACTTTGGTTCAAGAGAGATGCCAGGGCCCCATACTAATACTGCTAGTAGTAATACTACTAGCAATAATAGTGTTAATAATAATAGCAATAGCAATAGTAGCTCTAGTAGTAATAGTGACAGCTGTAATCGCAATTGTGATAGTGGTAATAGTAGTAACAGTGGTACTAGTAGTAACAGTACCAGTAGTAACAGTAACAGTAGTAGTAGTAGTACTACAATAGTAGTAACAGTAACAGTGGTAGTAGCAATAGTGATGGTACAGCGGTAGTGGTAATAGCAGCAATAGTGCTCATAGTAGTAATAACAGTAGTGGCAATCGTGATAGTAATAATGGACACAATAATAGTGGTAATAGTAATGATATTGGTATAGCAATACTGATGTAATAATGGTGGTAAGAATGGTAATAATAGGAATAATAATAGTGGTGGTAATGACAATAAAGGCAATAGTGGTGATAACAATAATAGTAGTAATGGTAGCATAGCAATGGTAACAGTAATAATAGCAGTAAAAGTGGTACCATTAATGGTAGTAATAGCAGTAACAACAGTAGTGATAAAGTAATAATAGCAATGGAAGTAACAGCAGTAATGGTGATAGCAATAATAGTAGTAATGGTAGCGATAATAGCCATGATAATTGTAGCATTAGTGGCAATATTAATGTTAATAGTAGTAACAATAGTAGTGATAAAGTAATAATAGTAATAGCAACAATAATAGTAATAGTAGTAATACTGATAATGGTGATCACAGTAATGGTAGTAATGGTAGCAATAATAGCAGTGTAATAGTAATAGCGGTAATAGTGGTACCATTGGTGGTGGTGGTAGTAGTAGCAACTATTACTAAGTAATAATAGCAACAATAGCAGTAATAGCAATAGTAGTAGTAGCGGAAATGGTGATCACAATAATGGTAGTAATGGTAGCAATAATAGTAAAATTTATGGTAGTAATAGTAGTAACAATAGTAGTGATAAAGTCATAATAACAATAGTAGTAATAGTGATAATAGTGATAGCGATAATAGTAGTAATGGTAGCAATAATAGCAGTGGTAATAGTAATAATAGTGGTACCATTGATGGTAGCAATAGTAGTAACAACAGTAGTGATAAAGTAATAATAGCAACAATAGCAGTAATAGCAAAAGTAGTAATATGGAAACGGTGATCACAATAATGATAGCAATGGTAGCAATAATAGCAGTAAAATTTATGGTAGTAATAGTAGTAACAACAGTAGTGATAAAGTAATAATAGCAATAGTAATAATAGTAGTAATAGCAATAGTAGTAATAGTGATCATGGTGATAGCGATAATAGTAGTAATGGTAGCAATAATAGCAGTGGTAATAGTAGTAATAGTAATAATAATAGCAGTAATAGTGGTACCATTAATGATAATAATAGTAGTGATAAAGTAATAATATTCATAGTAATAATAGTAGCAATAGCTATACTTATAATGGTAATAATAATGATATTAATAGTAGTAATAACATCAACAATAAGTGGTAATAGTAAGAGCAATAATACTGATAATAGTAATAGTGATACTACTAGTAGTAAAATACTAATACTAATAATGTTGATGAATGATCCAAGGTAAGGATGAAAATATACCACAAAGATAGCATTCATATATAGGAGCAAAATTCTAATGCAAAGTAGGCTTGTCAATTAATAATTGATAATTGATAATTGATAATTAATAATTAATAATTAATAATTAATAATTAATAATTAATAATTAATAATTAATAATTAATAATTAATAATTAATAATTAATAATTAATAATTAATAATTAATAACAATAAACAATAAACAATAAACAATAAAAATAAACAATAATCAACTTTATTTATACCCCGCCACCATCTACTCAATGGTGACTCGGGGCAGCTTACATGAGGCCCATCCGCTTGCCTTGTCCTAACGGGTGTTAGGAATTGTGGGAGTTGGAGTCCAAAACACCCGGAGGAAGAGCCAAAGTTGGCCCAGGCCTGATCTGCAGGGTTCCATAGGAGTCTCTTCTCTTTCTTGCAGCCTTCGGTTGTGGAGTCCCGACCTACAAACCCAACCTGTCCAGAGTCGTCGGAGGGGACAATGCCCGGCAAAACAGCTGGCCCTGGCAGGTAAACCAGGCATTAGCTTGAGCACACTATCCAATGATCCCGAGGATAGGCTACCCAAAGTAGTGATGAGCTGCAAAATATTAGGAAATTGCGATGGCGCAGTGACGCCGGTAAACGCGAAATTGTGCAATTGCGGATTTTTCGAGATTTACCTTTTCTGTCCTTCCAGGTGTCCCTCCAGTATTCCTCCAGCGGGTCATGGCGCCACACCTGCGGAGGGACCCTCATCGCCAACAACTGGGTCATGACGGCTGCCCATTGCATCAGGTAATGAGGATTGATTGATTGATTTATCACATGAGACGCAAATCGAGAATCAGGCCCGGATTAACACCTTTTTGCACCCTAGGCCACACTTTGGAATTACGCCCCCTTTGAGCCAACCTCTACCACTACTTTTTTCTTCGGCTACTTTGTCTGAGTTCTTTGGGGGGGAAAATACATAAAAGCAAAAGCACCGGGGTCACGTCCGTCCCCCCCCCTCCCCGAGGAAAAAACACACAACCCAAACGCTCGCGGGCAAGGAATGGATGGCTGGCTGCGAGAGGGAAGCCGCGGGGAAGGACGCCCGGCAGGTCGGCGCGCTCTGCCTTCTGAGGACCCCGGGGTTGGGGCTGGGCAAGGGGAAGGCAGGGCTGGGGAAAGAGCGCCCCAACTTCAAGAGGGAGGGAAACTCCGCGGGTCCGGGCGTGGGGAAAGGGAGGGGTCTGGGGGCCCAAGAGAGGGAGGGAGGGGCAGGAGGGAGCACAACACGCAGGGGCGATCCTACCACTAGGCGAAGGATGCCGCTGCGTGGGGCACCATCTGGGTAGGGCGTATTCCCCCGCCCGCCAGACAGCGTCCGGCCGATGTTCCGCGGCCGAAGAGGAGCCCGACAAGTAGTAGCGCTGTTGCAGAGACGCCGAGGAAAGCGGTGTGCTGGAGCGCAAGAAGAGGTTGCTCGTGCTGCTGGTGCGGTAAGAGCGCAGGGAAGGAGACCCCCAGGGAGGAAGAGGAAGCGCCGAGGAAGTGCGAGGAAGAGGAGGAAGCAGCGCCCACGTGGGGGGAGGAAGAGTAGGAGCCCAGCGCAGGGCCGAAGGTGCGGCGGTAGGAGGTGGAGGCATGAAGGAGGCAACACCCCGCGCTGCAAAGAGGCCGCCCTCTGGCTCTTCCCTTTGGCCCTGCATGGCGCCCCGATTCCGCCCTTCTTCTCCCCAAACTTAAGGCGGATTCTGAGACCCCTTTTGCGTCAGCAGAAGGGGTTCTTTCCCCATCCATAATGTTTTGGGGAGGGGGGCGCCAAAATAATGTTGGGGGGGCAAAATAATGTTTTTGGGGGGCGCTAAAATAATGTTTTGGGGGCGCCAAAAAATGTTTTTTGGGGGCAAAATAATGTTTTGGGGGCCAAAATAATGTTTTTTGGGGGCAAAATAATGTTTTTGGGGCGCCAAAATAATGTTTTGGGGGCACCAAAATAATGTTTTTGGGGCGCCAAAATAATGTTTTTTGGGGGCGCCAAAATAATGTTTTGGGGGCGCCAAAATAATGTTGGGGTTGGGGGGCGCCAAAATAATGTTTTGGGGGGCGCCAAAATAATGTTTTTTGTGGGGGCGCCAAAATAATGTTTTGGGAGGCACCAAAATAATGTTTTTGGGGGCGCCAAAATAATGTTTTTGGGGCGCCAAAATAATGTTTCTTTGGGGGCGCCAAAATAATGTTTTTTGGGGGCACCAAAATAATGTTTTGGGGCGCCGAAATAATGTTTTGGGAGCGCCGAAATAATGTTTTGGGGGGGCGCCGAAATAATGTTTTGGGGGCGCCAAAATAATGTTTTGGGGGCACCAAAATAATGTTTTTGGGGGGGCGCCAAAATCATGTTTTGGGGGCACCAAAATAATGTTTTTTGGGGGGGCGCCAAAATGTTTTTGGGGGGGTGCCAAAATAATGTTTTTGGGGCGCCAAAATGTTTTTTGGGGGGCGCCAAAATAATGTTCTCTTACCATTTAAAATTACCTTACACCACCCCTGACAACACGCGGGGAAGCGGCGCCTGACCCCCCTCCTCTCGCCCCAAGCTTAAATCACGACCCTTTCGCCTCGAAACCTCCACCTTGAAAGCCGAGAAACCGAGACTGAGCCCTCTTTAGCAGCCTCAGGATGTGCTTCTCTCCCCTTCTTTCCCTCCCTCCTTCCCGCCCAATCAGGCTCCGCCTCTCCGACACCCCCTCTAGCGCCCCAACCCTCCCCTTCCCCCTCCCTTCGCCTCGCGCCCTATGGGAGGGCCACAGTGTGAGCGAGGCCTTGTGTAGAGCCCGCTCTCAGTCAACTGTAAATCCCAGGGTTCTGTAGGATCCCGCCTTCTCTGGTTCGAGGCCTCAAACGTAGCACCAAGAGGGCCACAACACCGAGGGTGGCAGGACCCCGGAGCCCTCGCTTCTCCCTCCCTTCCTCACCCACCAACACTGGCAGGCCCCTCAGAGGCTCGCTCGCTTACTTATCCTCGTTGTCGGACATCTTGACGCAAAGAGGCAGTGCGCGCGCAACACGAACTCCTGCTTAAGCAAGCATCTTCCACGGGCGGGACTACTTCCGGCGTAGGCCTTGATGTCTGCGGAAGCGGGCAAGGCAGCTGCTTGCCCTGGTGACGAGCCACCGGCCTGGATCCGTCCCTGATAATTTCCAGCGCCGTCTCGAAGCCGTTACTGGATGGCTGCGAGCCAGTAGGTTGAGGGTGAATCCAGCGAAGACGGAAATCTTGTGGCTTGGTCGCCCGGGTGATGGGGATGTCCAGCTTCCGACCCTGGACGGTGTGGCGCTACGCCCATCGCCTCTAGTAAGTGATTTAGGACAAAACAATTATCCATTGTCGATCTATTGTGTCTAAAGCCAGACTGCTCTTCCACCAAGATTCCATTTTCAGTTACCCACTCCTCCAGTCTACATAGAAGATACTTTGCATACATTTTGGCCACAATATTCAATAAACTGATAGGTCTGTAGTTGGCGGGATTTTTCTTATCTCCTTTTTTGTGAATGGGGATAATGATCGCCATATTCCAACCCTTTGGTATATATCCTGTATCATTTATATATGAAAATAAACCAGCTAAAACAGGGGCCCACCAGGCCTTGTAGGCTATAAACAATTCCGAAGGCAGATAGTCATCTCCCGGGGCCTTGTTACGTTTCAGAGAAGTAATAATATTTAGAATTTCTTGTTCCGTGACCGGGGGCCAGAGAGGTAAATTAGTCAACCCATCCAATTCCTGGGTGGATTGCCTAGAAGGTAAGTTATGGGAGGAGAACAGCTGCCCATAATACTCTTCCCACACATTTGCTGGGATTGGGTTATCAAAATCAGCCTTCCTTTCTTTTAGGACGCCCGCAACCTTATGCCAAAAAGCACTGAATTTTTTTACCAGCCGCTGCAAGCTCCAATCCTTTCCATAATTGTTCATTGTAATTGTTCTTTTTCAGTCTAATTAGTTTTTTATAATTTCGCCTTAGCAGCAGCATGTTGGCCTGGAAATGTGGGGCTGTATTCCTTTTCATTAGTCTTATAGCAGCCTTGAGCTGTTTTTTAACCTTATGACATTCCCTATCAAACCACAGAACAGAAGAACCCTTATTATCCCTACGTATAATTTTGGTAGACATAAGTTCTTTAAGTTTGCCACAAATGTTGGCGAATGCTCTGTCTATTGCAGGCCAGTCCTGGGAAGGAGTTTTAATGGTTATGGCCCATTTTGTAAAATCGTCAGAGTCGATAGATTTTTGGATATTGTCTAGGTTGACACAGGGCCATGCCAGACGTTTGTTTTACAGAGCGTTGCCTGCGATAGCGGGCCTAAATCATTTGGAGGAATACAAGAAGGCAAGATTGCTAACTGAGTACTGACCGGTTGGTGGTCAGAGTCCTCCATAGTGTGCACTTTATGGTGAGAAAAAAGATTGACTTTATCGGAGGATACGCAGATGAAATCCAAGGAGCTGCTGTGAAGATTAGCGTGAAAAGTGAAGGGATAAGGAGATAAGACATTCGAACCACCTAATAGTCTCAGGTTGTTTTTACAGATTAAGGAACTGGACTCCCAGCTGACGTCTCCATGGCCAGCAAATCTGCCTTTTTCCATCTTAGACAGGCGAGGCGGCTGGCCCCCTATCTATCCCGGAGCGACCTGGCCACGGTGATCCAAGCCACGGTCATCTCGAGACTGGACTACTGCAACGCACTCTACGTTGGCCTTCCTCTGTCGGTGACCCGGAAGCTCAGGCTGCTGCAGAATTCTGCCGCCCGACTCCTGTCTGGAACACCAGCTGGCAGTCACATAACACCTGCCTTGCAGGACCTGCACTGGCTGCCAATTGAGCACCGGATCACTTTCAAAGTGTTGGTTCTTACCTTTAAGGCCTTACACGGCTTGGGGCCAGCGTACCTGAGGGACCGTCTCTCCCCTTATTGCCCAATGAGATCACTGCGGTCAGAGGGTGCCAACCTCTTAGACGTTCCCTCGGCGAGGCTTGTGCGTCTGACAGCAACCCGTAGGAGGGCGTTCTCCGTCATTGCGCCCACTTTGTGGAACGCCCTCCCGGCGGAAATACGCGCTATTCAGGACTTGCTCCCCTTTAGACAGGCCTGTAAGACCCATCTCTTCAGCCATGGAATCAGGGGACAGGTCTTGTCCTGGATTGGAACCTGGCTAAACTGTAGGAAACAAAGGGTGGTAATAAACGGACATTTCTCTGGGTGGAAAGAGGTGAGAAGTGGCGTACCCCAAGGTTCAGTTTTGGGTCCGTTACTTTTTAATTTATTCATTAATGATCTGGATGTAGGAGTGAATTGTGAGGTAGCAAAGTTTGCAGACGACACTAAACTGTTCAGGGTAGTTAAAAACGAAACTGACTGTAAAGAGCTCCAGAAAGATCTCTCGAAATTGAGTGAATGGGCAACAAAGTGGCAAATGCATTCTAACCTAAACAAGTGTAAAGTCATGCACATCGGGGCAAAGAACCCCAAATATACCTACAAATTGATGGGGTCAAAGCTTTCCGAGACAAACCAGGAAAGGGATCTCAGGGTTTTGGTGGACAGCTCAATGAAGATGTCAACCCAGCGCAGCAGCAGCGAAAAAAGCAAATTCTATGCTTGGCATGATCAGGAAGGGAATCGAAAATAGGTCGGCAAATGTTGTATTACCTCTCTACAAATCGATGGTAAGGCCACATTTGGAGTACTGTGTACAATTCTGGTCTCCGCACCTTAAGAAGGATATAACGGAACTGGAAAAGGTACAGAAAAGGGCAACAAGAATGATCCAAGGGATGGAGCGGCTCCCTTATGAAATCAGGTTGCAACGCCTTGGTCTTTTCAGCCTTGAAAGACGGCGTCTAAGAGGTGACTTGATCGAAGTGTATAAAATCATGCATGGGATAGAAATGGTGAATAGAGAAAAAATATTTGCTTTGTCACAAAACACTAGGACTAGAGGGCACTCCCTGAAGCTCCAAGGTAGGAAAGTTAGGACTAATACAGGGAAATATTTCTTCACCCAGAGGGTCATTGGGTTATGGAACTCACTTCCAGAGGAGGTTGTGACAGCTGTCAGCCTGGACAGCTTCAAGGCAGGATTAGACAGACTCATGGATACCAAGTGTATCGGCAGTTACTGAAAAGGACATTCAAGTGCCTCCTCGGAGTTGGTTGAGGTAGGCAGGATTTCCCTGGGTACTGGTTGTGGGGGGTCGGGAGCAGGTCAGGTTTTGCCCTCCCTTCTGCTCGAGATCCCCGTGTACAACTGGTGGGACACTGTGTGACACAGAATGCTGGACTAGATGGGCTGAGGTCCGATTCAGCATGGCTCTTCTTATGTTCTTATGTTCTTTCGCCAGGCTTTTGACCTGTAGGCCTGCCCTTCCGTGGCCCTTCTGTTTTAACTGTCATCTGTGGTGATGTGTTTCACCTCAGATTTTTAACTACTGTACTATTTTAGTCGCCGATCGGTTGTTGTTTTACCACTGTTGTTTTTTTTTTGCGCTTGTACGGCTTTTGTGAGCCGCCCCGAGCCCCTCCGGGAGTGGCGGCATAGAAGCGTGATTAATAAAATAAATAATAATAATAAATAAGCGCGAGGGGGAAGTGGCGAGGAGGGCGCTCCTTAGGCAGAAAGGAGGCAGCAGGTGGTCCCCTCTCGAGATTTGAAAATAACAATACACTCCCACAAGACTGGGACGGGGATTAGGCAGCATTTTTATTTGTTTCAACATTTATTTATTTGGGGGGTGGGGTCTGTGATCTGCACCCCCCCTCGTCTTGCGCCCCTAGGCCATGGCCTAGGTTGGCCTTATGGGTAATCCGGGCCTGTCGAAAATGCAATTATAATGTATTCAAAACCACAAAGTTCAAAAACTTGGCATGATACTAAATGTCCTTTGATCAGAAACTGGCCAGTTGGGAGTGCCTCTGGTGTCGCTGCGAGAAGGTCCTCCGTGGTGCATGTGGCGGGGCTCAGGCCGTATTGTAGTCCGTGGTCTGTGGTTTCCTCTTCTCCACACTCGCATGGCGTGGACTCCACTTTGTGGCCCCATTTCTCAAGATTGGCTCTGCATCTCGTGGTGTTAAGTGTCTTCCAAGTCGCCCAATCTTCTGTGTGCCCAAGAGGGAGTTTCTCATCCGGTATCAGCAACTAATTGAGGTTCCGGGTTTCAGCCTGCCACCTTTGGGCTCTTGCTTACTGAAGTGTTCCCGCAAGTATCTCTCTCGGTCTCAGGAAGCATTTTCTATTGAGGCTGTTTGAAATGCAATGGGAGATTTTAAGGGGTGGATCTTACACTATGCAAACTACGCGGCCGAGTAGGGCACCACATGTTCAGGGGCGCATCCGGCTGCCAGGTTCCGCACATGTGCATTTGGTGCAGCGCAAGCAGGCTGGAGACGCACCAAATGCGCATGCATTCCGCTCTTCTCACCCCGAAGGGGACTCAGAGCGGATTACAGTACACATACTTTGCAGACAATCCCTGCAGTTCAACAATGACATATATAGACGAACATACTACACATAGACAAACAGAGGCAAACTTCTGGCCACCAGGGGGAGCTGACGCATTCCTCATCTTCCTCAGCGTCCCTTTGTTGTTCCTTCCGATTTCCATAAATCAGTCAAAATTTGCCTCCCCACTTTAATGTGGTACCTTTATCTCCTACTTGACAGATGCAACTGTCTTTCGGGCTGCAACGGTCGACAGCAGGCTACACTTAAGGTCGAGCACTCACCTCGACTCAGGCAGGCCTCGAACTCATGACCTACTGGTCAGAGAGATCTTATGCAGCTGACACTTAGCCAGTTGCGCCACATTCCCGAAAATTAATAATAATTTTCATAACTATTAAAATTTTCAGTAGCATCTTAGTGAAGATGGAAAGAGTTTAATTCTATTATTATTATTTGTTTATTTATATCCTGCTTTTTTCTCTCCATCTTATATTGATGCTGGGTGTTTGTTTTTGGATGAACTATACAATGATAATAATGAGAATAAACATAATGATAATAATAACTATAATTTCTGATGGCGAAAATAATGACGACTATAGTAATAATGCTGAATTATCTCTTACTTTTTCTCTAGTTCAGCCCGCACCTATCGCGTTTACCTTGGGAAATACAACCTCGCCGCCAGCGAGTCCGGATCGGTTGCCATTTCCCCCGAAAAAATCATCGTTCACTCCAAGTGGGACTCCAGCAGCGTTTCCAAAGGGTAACCTAGGATTGAGATACACACACACACACACACACACACAGACTTGAAAAATGAACCTGTTCTAACCTGTTCTAGCCTTTATGATATAAACGGACATACATACCTATTTTGGTTGAGATAGATGGATGGATAGATAGACAGTCAGGTCGGTAAGTCATTGGATAGATAGATAGATAGATAGATACTGTAGATAGATAGATAGATAGATAGATCAGTAGACTGAGAGATAGATAGATACATAGATACATAGATAGATAGATACATAGATAGATAGAGATAGATAGATCAGTAGACGGATAGGTAGATAGATGATAGATAGAGACAAATAGATAGATAATTGGTTGTTTGTTAGATGGATGGGTGAAGATATAGAAATATATAAATAGATAGAAAGGTCAGTAGATAGAGAGAGAGAGATAATTGGTAGGTTGATGGATGGGTGGATACACAGAGAGATAGATAGATAGATAGATAAGGAGGATAGTCGATCGACAGATAGATAGGTCAGTGGATGGACAGAGGAATGCATGAATAAATAGATAGATAGATGGATGGATGGATGGATGGATGGATGGGTAGATAGATAGATAGATCGATCAGTGGATGGGTTGATAGATAGATCGGGAGGTCGGTGGGTGGATAGATAGATGGACAAGATAGATGTAAGACAGATCGATCAGTGGATGGATTGATAGATCGGGGGTCAGTGCATGGATAGATAGATAGATAGATCAGTGGATAGGTGGAGGGATGAATAGATAGATAGATGGATGGATGGATGGATAGGGAGGACAGTTGATAGACAGATAGATCAGTAGGTCAGTAGATGGACAGAGGAACGCATGAATAGATAGATAGATAGATAGATAGGGAGGACAGTCAATAGACAGATAGATCAGTAGGTCAGTGGATGGACAGAGGAATGCATGAATAGATAGATAGACAGACAGATCGATCAGTGGATGGATTGATAGATGGACAAGATAGATGTAAGACAGATAGATAGATCAGTGGATGGATTGATAGATAGATTGGGGGTCAGTGCATGGATAGATAGATAGATAGATAGATAGATCAGTGGATAGGTGGAAGGATGAATAGATAGATAGATGGATGGATGGATGGATAGGGAGGACAGTTGATAGACAGATAGATCAGTAGGTCAGTAGATGGACAGAGGAACGCATGAATAGATAGATAGATAGATAGATAGATAGATAGGGAGGACAGTCAATAGACAGATAGATCAGTAGGTCAGTGGATGGACAGAGGAATGCATGAATAGATAGATAGACAGATAGATCAGTGGATAGGTGGTGGATGGATTGATAGATTGGACAAGATAGATGTAAGACAGATAGATAGATCAGTAGGATGGATTGATAGAGGAATGGGAATAGACAGACATGGATAGATAGATAGATAGATGGATAGATAGAGTGGACAAGGTGGATGGATGAATAGATAGATAGATGGATGGATGGATGGATGGATAGGTCGTAAAGTTGATAGACAGATAGATCAGTAGGTCAGTAGATGGACAGAGGAAGGATGAATAGATAGATAGATGGATGGATAGATAGATAGGGAGGACAGTCAATAGACAGATAGATCAGTAGGTCAGTGGATGGACAGAGGAATGCATGAATAGATAGATAGACAGACAGATCGATCAGTGGATGGATTGATAGATGGACAAGATAGATGTAAGACAGATAGATAGATAGATCAGTGGATGGATTGATAGATAGATTGGGGGTCAGTGCATGGATAGATAGATAGATAGATAGATAGATAGATCAGTGGATAGGTGGAAGGATGAATAGATAGATAGATGGATGGATGGATGGATGGATAGGGAGGACGGTTGATAGACAGATAGATCAGTAGGTCAGTAGATGGATAGATGGATGGATAGATAGATAGATAGGGAGGACAGTCAATAGACAGATAGATCAGTAGGTCAGTAGATGGACAGAGGAACGCATGAATAGATAGATAGATAGATAGATAGACAGATCGATCAGTGGGTGGATAGATAGATGGACAAGATAGATGTAAGACAGATAGATAGATAGATCAGTGGATGGATTGATAGATAGATTGGGGGTCAGTGCATGGATAGATAGATAGATAGATCAGTGGATAGGTGGAAGGATGAATAGATAGATAGATGGATGGATGGATGGATAGGGAGGACAGTCGATAGACAGATAGATCAGTAGGTCAGTAGATGGACAGAGGAACGCATGAATAGATAGATAGACAGATCGATCAGTGGGTGGATAGATAGATGGACAAGATAGATGTAAGACAGATAGATCGAGGGTCAGTGCATGGATAGATAGATAGATAGATCAGTGGATAGGTGGAGGGATGAATAGATGGATGGATAGATAGATAAGAAGGACAGTAGATAGACAGATCAGTAGGTCAGTAGATGGACAGAGGAATGCATGAATAGACAGACAGACAGATCAGTGGATGGATCGATAGATCGGGAGGTCAGTGGGTGGATAGATAGATGGACAAGATAGATGTAAGACAGATATATCAGTGGATGGATTGATAGATTGGGAGGTCAGTGCATGGATGGATGGATGGACAGATAGATAGACAGATAGATACACTCGTAGGTAAATGGATGGACGGATGGATGGACAGACGGGTGGGTAAATAGATCAGCATTTTCTTCTCCATGCTTACATATCCACCAATCCACGAATCCTTCTCTCACCCAAACAGGAATGATATTGCCCTCATCAAGCTCTCCAAAGCGGTCACCCTGAGCGACAAGATCCAGCCGGCCTGCCTCCCAAAAGCCAACAGCATTTTGGGTCAAAACGCACTCTGCTATGTCACCGGATGGGGCCGACTGCAGAGTGAGTATCCTCGACCCACAGAAACCAGGGCGCAAAGGGAGCCCCGAGTGGTCTCGGTCCTGTGTACAACTCTTGAACAGTCGGCGCACGGTCGGGAGGCCTTGGTGGGCCCTCAACTCTTGGTGTCTTTGGGTTCTTGCAGCGGGTGGCACCTTGCCGGACATCCTGCAGCAGGGCCGCCTCTTGGTGGTGGACCACGCCACTTGCAGCCAGTCCAGCTGGTGGGGCAGCACCGTCAAAGACAGCATGGTCTGCGCCGGAGGAGATGGAAAGATCTCCAGCTGCAATGTGAGTCCCGTCCTGCTGCCTCTATGCTGTTTTATCTTGGGGTCTCTAGGTCTTCCAGGTCGATTCTGTGCTGTTCTTGGTAGGGCTGCCTTGGTTGTTAGCAGAGGTGAAGGAAGAAAGAGTAAAACACACGCAACACCCTTGCTAGGTACAGGCCCGGATTACCCATAAGGCCACACTAGGCCATGGCCTATGGGCACAGGCCTAGGGGGGCGCCAGATCAAGCACCAAAAAATATTGTTCAAAGAAAACCGCAACGTTACGTGCGGCATGATGACTCTTCTCTCTCTCTCTCTCTCGGGGAGGGGGAGGGGGCTGAGGGGGAGGCGGGGCGGGGGAGGAGGGAATGGCGTCCCCCCTCGCCATCGCCCCCACCCCCTTGTCAAGGAAGGAGGGCGCGAGGAGGATGAGGCGGACGGAAGCCCCGCCCCCAAGGCCGCTGGCAGGCATGCACGCGCGGCAGGAGGGCGCCCCTGCCTCCCCCGCCATGTTCCTGGGTGCCGCGCATGGCCGGCAGCGGCCCCGCAGGCTTCCCTTCTTTCCTCCTCCTACTCGGGACCGCTTTCCTTGACTGAAGGAAGGCAGTCGCGGGGAGGAAGAAGAGGTAAAGGGAAGCCCCGCCCCCAGGGCGCTGCCGGGCATGCCCAGCAGCGCCCTGGGGGCGGGGCTTCCAAAGTGTGGCCTAGGGTGCCAAAAAGAGGTAATCCAGGCCTGGCTAGGTAACCACGTGAATTCAATCCTATATCGGATTGAAAGAGAAGGAAAGGGTGAAGGGGAGAAAGGAAGGAAGAGGGAGAATGGTGGAAAGAAGGAAGGGGAGAGAGGTAGGGAAAAGGAAGGAGAGAAGGGAAGGGTGAAGGGGAGAAAGGAAGGAAGAGGGAGAATGGAGGAAAGAAGGAAGGGGAAAGAGGGAGGGAAAAGGAAGGAGAGAAGGGAAGGGTGAAGGGGAGAAAGGAAGGAAGAGGGAGAATGGAGGAAAGAAGGAAGGGGAGAGGTAGGGAAAAGGAAGGAGAGAAGGAAAGGGTGAAGGGGAGAAAGGAAGAGGGAGAATGGTGGAAAGAAGGAAGGGGAGAGGTAGGGAAAAGGAAGGAGAGAAGGGAAAGGTGAAGGGGAGAAAGAAAGGAAGAGGGACAATGGAGGAAAGAAGGAAGGGGAGAAGGAAAGGGTGAAGGGGAGAAAGGAAGGAAGAGGGAGAATGGTGGAAAGAAGGAAGGGGAGAGGTAGGAAAAGGAAGGAGAGAAGGAAAGGTGAAGGGAGAAGGGGGAAGAGGGAAGGAAAGGGAGAGGAAAGGGTGAAGGGGAGACAGGAAGAGGGAGAATGGAGGAAAGAAGGAAGGGGAGAGGGAGGGAAAAGGAAGGAGAGAAGGAGAAGGGAAGGAGAGAAGGAGAAGGAAAGGGTGAAGGGGGAGAAAGGAAGGAAGAGGGAGAATGGAGGAAAGAAGGAAGGGGAGAGAGGGAGGGAAGAGGAAGGAGAGAAGGAAGGAAGGGGAGAGAGGGAGGGAAAATGGAGGAGAGGGGGAAGGGGAGAAAGGAAGGATGAAAAGGAAGGAGAGGAGGAAAGGGTGAAGGGGAGAGGGTGGAAAGAAGGAAGGGGAGAGAGGTAGGGAAAAGGAAGGAGAGAAGGAAAGGGTGAAGGGGAGAAAGGAAGGAAGAGGGAGAATGGAGGAATGAAGGAAGGGGAGAGAGGTAGGGAAAAGGAAGGAGAGGAGGAAAGGGTGAAGGGGAGAAGGGAAGGAAGAGGGAGAATGGAGGAAAGAAGGAAGGGAGGAGGGAGGGAAAAGGAAGAAGGAAAGGGTGAAGGGGAGAATGGAAGGAAGAGGGAGAATGGTGGAAAGAAGGAAGGGGAGAGAGGTAAAGAAAAGGAAGGAGAGAAGGAAAGGGTGAAGGGGAGAAAGGAAGGAAGAGGGAGAATGGAGGAAAGAAGGAAGGGGAGAGAGGTAGGGAAAAGGAAGGAGAGAAGGAAAGGGTGAAGGGGAGAAAGGAAGGAAGAGGGAGAATGGAGGAAAGAAGGAAGGGGAGAGAGGTAGGGAAAAGGAAGGAGAGGAGGAAAGGGTGAAGGGGAGAAAGGAAGGAAGAGGGAGAATGGAGGAAAGAAGGAAGGGGAGAGAGGTAGGGAAAAGGAAGGAGGAGGAAAGGGTGAAGGGGAGAAAGGAAGGAAGAGGGAGAATGGAGGAAAGAAGGAAGGGAGAGAGGGAGGGAAAAGGAAGGAGAGGGGGAAAGGGTGAAGGGGAGAAAGGAAGGAAGAGGGAGAATGGAGGAAAGAAGGAAGGGGGAGAGAGGTAGGGAATAGGAAGGAGAGAAGGAAAGGGTGAAGGGGAGAAAGGAAGGAAGAGGGAGAATGGAGGAAAGAAAGAAGGGGAGAGAGGGGAGGGAAAAAGAAGGAGAGAAGGAAAGGGTGAAGGGGAGAAAGGAAGAGGAAGGAAGGAAGGAAGGAAGGAAGAGGGAGAATGGAGGAAAGAAGGAAGGGGAGAGAGGGAGGGAAAAGGAAGGAGAGGAGGAGAAGGAAAGGGTGAAGGGGGATGAGGAATAGGCGGCAATGGAGTCGCGGCGCATTTGCGTTAGTCCTCCCCGCTGCATGCTGGGAAACCGAGGCCCAAGCTGCTCTGGAGAGCCAGATGCAATCATGAAAAGAGCCACATCTGGCTCCCGAGCCATAGGTTCCCGACCCCTGTCTTACACCGTCAAATGCCTCCAACTTGACTCGAACCATCGTAGCTCTATGCTAGAGGATTCCGGGAGCTGTAGTTTCACAAGGTCCAGTGCCAAACTCCTGCTCCCAGGATGCCGTTGCATCTCAGCCCCTCTTCAGGTCACAAAGTCCTCCTCTTGAACCTTTCTGCTGTGCTCCGTTTTGTCTAGCAGAGACTGGCAGAGCGAGCTTTCGATCCTCTTCTCAGATCCTCCAATTCCTCCGGTCTCAATCTTCCTTTGATTTAGTCTTCGGGAAGCGCATTCTGTGTGTAACCGCTATTCCTTTTCGCAGGGCGATTCCGGGGGTCCCCTTAATTGCCAGACCTCCAGCGGGAAGTGGGAAGTTCACGGCGTGGTCAGCTTTGGGTCCGCACTTGGCTGCAACTATTACCGCAAGCCCTCCGTCTTCACCCGGGTCTCGGCTTTCAACGATTGGATCGATAAGGTGAGCGGTGACAGGCTCTGGGGTCGTTCTTCCTCAAGATACATCAAGGGGAATATAGTGTCAATCCTCACCTTCCCCCCGCTTTGGGGTCTTTCCCGTTGCAGGTGATGGCATCGTATTGAAGCGACACGTGCAGAAACCTACCAGAAATCCCATCCAATCAGTGGCGGGAATGGAACAAACCCTCTACAAATGGGGAAAGTGGCACGCTATAAGCACTCAACCAAGAACAGGGTAATAAGCAAACCAAAATTACACAGTAAAAAACCCTATATGTTCAATATCAACCTAAAGCATAACTTTACCATGAAATAATAAAGTCCGCCTGGTATTTGATCTGTGTCAGTGTTCATTTTTTAATGTCCAAACCCAGGAGTATGCTTCCAGTAAAGCTTTGAGTTCAATCTATCTATGTATATAAAAAGAGAGAGTCCGTTTTTGACGCTCATAGACAAACTATAAGTCCCAGAACCACGATACTTGACAACAGTCACAAACATACCTGCAGGAACATTCGTGGGCGCAAAAAACCGGACCTAGATCCCTCACAACACCCCCAAACACGACCCCCTCAAAACCGGCAACCTTCCTCCCACCCCGCCCTCTCCGCTGCCAGCGCGCACGTTTAGAACGTTCGCACATACAGCCCGAACAACAATAACTCTACAGGGAGCCACGCGCCCGCTCAAAACCAAACCGCACGATCCTCACCCCCTTCCCCCACACACACACACACCACACCTCAACCCTCCCCACAACCCCAAAACAACCTGGACACAACACACACTCCCCCCCTCCCCCACGCACCTGGCGGCAGAACAACCGATCCAGAACAACCGAACCACTGCACATGGCGCCCACAAAGCCGCGCCTATGCACACACACGCGCGCCGCAACAAACCCCCCACCTTCCCACACACACGCGCGCCGCAACAAACCCCCCAACCTCACACACACACACACACACACCCTTTCCCGCCAACCCAAAGCAAGGCAAAACAACACACCCCGGCCCCTTTTTGCGTCCCCAAAGCCCCGCAAAAAAACACCCCTCGCCCCTTTCTCACCAAACGAAAAACGCCTCCTCCGCAAATTCCCAAGGCGGCGTGGAGGAGGAGGCAAAGGAGGAGGAAAGGGCCGCGAGGGGGACTGGATCATAGCCTCGGTGGCTGCGATCCTGCTCTCCTCGCTGCTCTTTCCTCCTCCTCCGGCTTCTCGGGATCGGGCCCTGGTGGCAACGGAGGCGGCGTGGAGGAGGAAAGGGTTGCGGGGGAGGGGGGGAATCGTAGCCTCTGTGCATGGCTGCGACCCTGCTGTTTTCGCTGCTCTTTCCTCCTCTTCAGGCTTCTCCTCCTCTTCGCCGGCTTTTGCTTTCTCCCGCCCACCTCTGGTGGGATCGGCCCTGCCAGCACCGGAGGCGGTGAGGAAGAGGAGGAGCCGGAAAAGGAGGAAAGAGCCGCGAGGGGCCCGGACAACCGTAGCCTACGATACTCCTCGCGGCTCCTTCCTGCAGCGAAAACAGCAGGAACGCAGTCATGCACAGAGCCTACGATCCACACACACACACACACACACACCCCCGCGACCCTTTCCTCCTCCTCTGCCTCCTCCTCCACGCCGCCTCCGTTGCCGCCAGGGCCCGATCCCGGGCACCTCTCTCTCCTGCACGCCACGCCCTCCTCCCTTGAGTGAAGGAAGGAGGGCGGGGATAGAGGGGACACAGCTGCCCGATCCCCTGCCAGCGCATGCGACGCAACGGAAGGCGCCTCTTTCCCATCCTCTCCCGCCCCTCCTTCCTTCAATCAAGAGGAGGGCGGAGAGAAGAGGGGGAAAGCGCCTCACGCACGGCACCAGTTCCCGGCTGTTTCCCTCCTCCCCGCCCCTTCCTTCATTCAAGAGAGCAGGGCGGGACGAGCAGCAGAAAGAGGTGCCCGGAAACAGGACAGCTTTCCTGCCGCCTCCACCGGGATCGGGCCCTGGCAACGGAGCCGGCACAGCGAAGAGAGAGAGAGGGGGGGAGGAGTGAAAGAGAGGGGGGAGTGACAGAGTGAGAGAGGGGGGGGAATGAGAGAGAGGGGGCAGGGAGTGAGAGAGTGAGGGTGAGTGATAGAGAGAGAGTGAGGAAGAGAGGGGGAGTGAGTGAGAGGGGGGAGATCGAGAGGGTGGGAGAGAGAAAGAGGGGGAGTGAAGAGGGGGAGTGAGAGAAAGAGGGGGAGGGAGTGGGAGAGGGAGGGAGTGATAGATAGGGATAGAGAGATAGAGTGGTAGATAGAGAGAGATTGGGTGATACACACAGAGTGAATACAGAGAGATAGAGAAACACAGAGAGCGAGTGATAGAGAGAGTGTGTGATGGAGAATAATATACAGAGAGAGAGACAGTGATAGATAAGGATAGATAGAGAGACAGACACAGGAAGTTAGAGAGAGAGAGAGATAGATAGATAGGGATAGAGAGAGAGAGAGAGAGAGAGAGAGAGATAGACAGAGAGACACAGAGAGAGACACAGAGAGAGAGAAGGATGGCACAGCAACGCGTGCCGGGTTCAGCTAGTGTATATATATAAAAAGAGACGGTCCGTATTTGACGATCATAGACGGCCACACTATAACCCCCAGAACCACAAAACCCACCAAACACATTTCCACATACCACAAGGTACAATCGTGGCACAAAAAACCCGCACTACATACCTCCCGAGACCCCTAAACCCGACCCCCAAAAATCACCATGCAAACCTATGGAGGGATCCGGCCGCGATCCAAAGCCAGCCCGACCAAGCGCCACATCTCTCCCACAATACACCAGGGAGGCAGCTCCACTGGGTGAACCCCAGCCCCTCGCCCTCAGTGGCTTCAGGAGCTTTGGGTGGGCCTCTCCTGACCCTCTCCGCCGCTTCTCCGGGCGACCGGGGCACCGAGAGACCCAAAAATAAAAAACACACAAAAAACTACAAATACAAATGGCGCCCGAACCACTTCTGGTCCGGGCGAAAACACTCCGCCGGAAGTTGACCCTCACAAAAAAGGCCCCGGCAGAAAACACAAACAAAATTACATGCCTAATACACTAAGCGGAAGTCCCGCCCCTTAAGGCCAGAAGTCCTCCACAACATAATGGCGGCCGCCAGGGACCACCCGCGGCCGCGTGGAAGGCTCCGGAGGGGGTTCAGGTGGCCACCACGCTCCTCTTCCGCCCCCTTCTCGCTCTCCTCTGCCGCCTCCCTCCTGCTCCGTGAAGAGAACGGTGAAAGGGGCCCGCGCAATCGCTCTCCCTTCGCCCTCCTCTTCTGGGAGCGGAAGGGAGGCGGCGGAGGAGAGCCAGAAGGGAATGGACGAGGCGAATGCGCCGCAAACGTCCACCTGGCAAGCGTCCCCCTTCGGCCCCCCCACTTCGACAGAGAGGTGGCGAAGAAGGACGAACAGGGACCAGAAGAGACGGACATGGAACAGACAGGCAAGCTTCCCAAAAAAAACCTAGACACCCATAATAATAACAAACAACAAAAAAAACCTGCACACACCCACACCCACACATACATATCTATACACACAAATAAACACATACATATATATACCCACACAAATATATACAAACACCAATATACGCACATACACATATATATACACACATATATACACATACACATACATACACAAACACATAATAACAGACACACACATACCCCCAAAGATAAACACACCTATATGTACACACACACAAATAGGAACATAAATACACACACATGCATACACATATATACACACACAAAACACATACTCACATCATTTTCCAACCCTTACATCCTAAGACTTTCCCGCATCTCCTACATAGGGCATAGCAACACGTGCCGGGTTCAGCTAGTCCAGTGTATATAATAAAAGTCAGTGTTTGCGGTGTTGCGGTGGGAGGAATATGTGCCAGCGTTTCGATTGGCTGCCACTATGACATTATTTGCATAAATGGCACTGATTGGCCAGCCTGAGAACTCCAACATTCTACGGCCCCAGACAGAGGGGATTGGCTGCCACTGAAATGATATTTGCATAAAAGACTCCGATTGGCCAACCACATTCCAACATTCAAAAGTGACTCAGAGGGAAAAAGGAAAGGCCTCAGGCAGTCAGCCACTGCGGCCCACAGCAATGACGGATCAGGACCAAACTTGGCAAACAGGGGCCCAATGGCCCACTTCACAACCTGGTGTGGTTTAGGGCAGGATGGGCTACGAATGATGGGATTTGCAGTACCTTCACCTCATTCACTTCCCAAACAACACTGTAGCCCCTATAAATCACAGACCAGGCCCAAAATTGACAGCAAGGCTTGATTTTCCTGACTAGGCCCCCAACAATGACAGAACAAGACCACACTTGGCACACAGACCCCCCAAGATGCACCCTACATCCTGGTGCAGTTTGAGGGAGGATGGACCATGGATGATGGGACTTGCAGTACTTTAATTCACTTCCTTAGAGCACTGTGGCCCACACCAATGACGAATCAGGACCAAACTTGGCACACAGAGGCCCAATGGCCCACTTTAGAAACCTGCTGCGGTTTACGGCAGGTTGGCTCACAAATGATGGGATTTGCAGTACCTTCACCCGATTCATTTCCCACAGAACATTGCAGCCCCTACAAATCAGAAACCAGGCCCAAACTTGGCACACAGAGTGCCCATGACCCACTCTACATCCTGGTGCAGTTTGGAGAACGGGGGACCATGGATGATGGGACTTCCAGTACCTTCCCTCACTTCCAGAGACCGCTGCAACCCTCATCCAATGAATGATCAAGACCAAATGTGACACACACAGCCCCCATGACCCACTCTACATCCTGGTACTGTTTGGAGTCCCATGGCCAATGGGACTCGCAGTACCTTCACTAAGTTCCTGAAACCACTGCAAGCCACATAGACATCTAATAGGAACCAATCTTGGCACACAATGCCTTCCTCAAATAACCCGGGCACCGCCGGGTCCTCAGCTAGTGTTCCATATAAGGACCAAACAACAAATGTCTTCTGTTACTCCTGGTTAGAAATGTTCAACATAAATCTCTGGTATATATTCCAATACAGAGGATTAAATTGTAACCATAAATCCATAAGTTGTGCACGATCCACAAGTAGGGTTATAATCCACAAGTATGGAACAATATAGTTCAGTCAAATAAGGTCACCATAAATCCTCTGGATAATACAAAATCAAAAAGAAGGTTTGTAATCCATGAGTACAGGTAAGTCAAACTAGGCCGACTAGGACGTATCTACATAAGGACCCTTCTTTATCAAGGCCGCTCGACATCCAAGTTGAAACCTTCAGTACATGAGCTCTCTCAAGGCGGAGAATATGAGTAATATAATCGATCTGTATTGAAACAAAACATACTATAATACTATCTTGAGTAACCTTATACAGCAACTTATATATAAGAACATCATAATACTTGTAATCTATAGAGAAACAAACATTAAGGACATACCTAGTCCGTAGAGATAACCACTTCCATCTATGGAATCAAATTGGCAAATGCAAGGTAATACCTAATCCCTTAGCTTAAATACATTCCTGATTCTCTATTTTACAGGTGCAGACGTTTATTCACATGAGAAGGTCGTTGATTCTTAACCTTTCATTTAAACCGAAAGGCGTTTCGGTTTCTAATTTGCTGATCCAGCATGATTTGGCTCTGCTAAGAAACTGATCTACATTGCCAAGCCAAAAAACCGCAGAGTCCGGACCATGAGTAAACCGTTTACAATGTAAATATAAAGGGGAATCCTCTGATAATTGGCAGACGTGAGAGCAGTGCTCACTTATCCTATTTCTCAGAATCCTTTTTGTCTCGCCCACGTAAATAAACCCACATGGGTACTGAAGTCCATATACGCATATTTCTGTATTGCACAAAAATAAATCATTGAATTTGTGAGAGCGCGATATTCCTGGACTATATATATCCCTGTCTGAGTAAACATATCTGCATTGGGCGCAATGGCAACATTGATGCGTTTTTGATGTGAGACTGCTCTTTTGAGTGGGTCTACATAATTCTGTATGCACAATAATGTCTTTAATATTTTTTTTGATCTTTTGTGAGCAATAATTGGTGGTTTGGAAAGACCTGGAATATCCTGTAGGAGAGTCCAGTATTTGTTGATTACTTTTCTGATTTGATTGGTATGTTTCGTAAGTACTAACGGCCAAACGATTCTTTACAGAGGAGTTTTCGTTGTGGTTTTCAAAAGTTTCTCTCGAGGAACACTATCCGCTTTGATCTTAGCTGTAGATATGATGGATTCCGGGTAGCCTCGTTCTGTAAGTTTTTGCATAAACGATTGGAGTTCTTGTTGATAGTGGATTTGGGAAGATGAGTTCCTTTTAAGACGGAGTATTTGTGAGAATGGTAGATTTCTCTTGAGACTGTGGCTATGAAACCTAACAAAGTGGAGTAGGGAATTTCTATCTGTTTGTGAAAACATTTGATCATTAATTCTCCATTCTCAACATGTATTTATTTATTATTTGGACTTGTACGCCGCCATTCCCCGAGGGCTCAGAGCAGCTTACATATACTGTCATGTCCAAGAAATTGATAGAGTTGAGACTTGATCCAATTGAAAATTTGATTGATGGTTCCCACGAGTCCATCCACACTTGGAGATCATGCACAGGGCTGTTACGGGCTAAAATGAGGAAGACGTCATCAATATAGCGTGAGTAATGTTTGCTCTTACCCGCTATTGGATTATTTGTGACGTCATATATATATCTATTTTCCAAATAACTCATGTATAAGTTGGCGATTGTTGGGGCGATGGGCCTGCCCATAGCCACGCCCCCTGTTTGCAGAAAGTACTGTCCATTAAAAGAGAAATAATTTTAATCGAAGATGCAGTCCATCAGTTCTAAAAGGAAATTAGTAGGTGATAAATCCGCATTGTGAATCGATTCAAACTCATCCATTAACACATTCCTCGCCTGTTCAAGAGGCATGTTTGTATATAGAGAATTTACATCTGCAACAATCAATTGATCACCCTCTTCAATCTTAGGTTTGATTTTATTAATAAAGTCCCTCGTATCCTTTATATATACTGGTTTGGTCTGGACCCTCAGTTGTAACAGGGAATCCAGGTATATCACTAAGGGTTGTAATAGTCCTCCAGTACTTGAGATAATTGGTTGGCCAGGGACAGGAACTATTTTTTAAATGACTTTTAGGTAAATGGAACAAACCCTGTAATAAATATGTTAATAATAATGCAAACCTTCTCCAACTGCTCAGGGAGTATGTTTGGGATTTGTGGGTTTTGTTTGGCTTTTATTGTCCCATTTGAATTGAAATGGAAACACATGCACACCCACACAAAAAAAACCCTCCATCATCATGGATTAATAATAATAATTATTATTTATTTATATCCCGCCCCATCTCCCCAAGGGGACTCGGTGCGGCTCACAAGAGGAAACAATGTACATAATATCAGTCACACTTACAATCCAAAAAAGCTTACATCAAAACAAAACAAATCAATAAAAGTCAAATCACAATACATAGAAGAAAAATAAATTCAGACTCCTGGGATCAACCCACACTGAAACTGCAAGTCCGATCGCATAGAAACACGACCAATATTGCATAGAAATATAGGATAGGTATGAAAAATGTATTGCTTTTGACACCCAAGAGATGATGTTCCGTTCCATTTTCTTATACGTACACTACACTTGCATGTATGGCAGGGTGTCATTCTCTGCTTAAAAATAAGCAATTAAACCCAAATAAAAGGAAGGGTTATGGGCCCAGAATGAGCAACTCTTACAGCAATTCGGTACTAATAACATGCATTGAAAGGGTGGGAGTGAACATATTGAGGTCTTCAAAGAGAAGAACAACCCCCTTTCAACCAGGCAGGAAGGCACAGTCAAAGCCCTCCCAATAGATGGCCATCCAGTTTCAAGTAAAAAAAAACAACTCCAAAGAGCTGTGATCGCTACAGAAATGGAAGCGCTGGTGCTGTTCAGGTGGACGGACTGTGGTTAATTCTATAATTTGCTGGTAGACTTGCAATCATGACCGCTACACTGGATACTATAATTTGCTGATAGAGAGAAAACCTCATTTATACATGTAAATATTATATGAAACTTATGATTGTGCATCGTACAAAACTCTACTAAGGGGTCGGTTCAACCTCCCATTTGCGAAAGAAACTGAAGGACCATGTCGCAAAAGCGCAGAAAGTTTGGAAGAGTAAAATCGAGGTGGATAACGGCAGCTCCAAATGCAGCCACTAGATGGCACCAAAGTCACCCTTTCGTTCTATTCATCGATATGGCAGGATTTCTCCTCTCCAATATGGAAGGCACATTCATCGGACCCTAAAGAAGAACGGCTTCCGGAGGAAGTTGAAAGAGCCGGGCATTTGCTTGAAGGTGCCTTTGGCTGAGACAGAATTGCCGACCTGGGTCAAAAGAAAGGGATCAAAGTCAGAATTATGATATCATCCTCGGATGCATGCTTTAGTAAATGAATCTATTCAGGAAATGTTTCTTTCCCTTTCCTCCTTCTTTGGAGACTTATAAGGAAGCAGAACATTTTAATTGGGGAGGTGGTTCAGGCCCCAAAATGTTTCTTCCTCAAACAGCAAGAGCCATAAAGACTAATAGGAAAAAAATCCCTAAAAGGTCCTTGGTTGGTTATGGATCTGAACCCAGGAGCCCAACCTTAAAGAGGCAGCGCTTACTCGGACAAGCATATCGAGCAGGTGTTCCGCACGGGCGAACTCTTCCAGGACTTGGTCCAGGCTTTCGATGTACCAGGAGCCAGTCAACCGATCCCTCCAGGACACAAACCCTAAAAGAAGAAGGATAGACCCCCAATTAAATATATGTATACTAGCTGTACCCGACACGGGTTGCTGTGCCCTATCTTGGAGATGCAAGGAAGTCTGAGTATGTAAGGGTTGGAGTTGTTGTTAGTTATGGTGTTGTTGGGGTCATGGCTGTGTTGTTGTTGGTTGTTTTGGTGGGTGGGATGTTGGAGTCCTGTGGAGTTGTTGTTGTATGGTGTTGCTGGCGTTCTGCATTGCTTGTGGATATACAATGTTTTTTGTGTTTCCGTCTGCTGTGTTGATGTAGAGGTTGATGCGTGTGTGGGTGGGGTTCTTTGGAAGTGAGTGGAGGTACTTGAAATCCCATTATCCATGGTGTGTCCTCCTCTAATCTGCAGTCGGATGGAGTGTGGGTCATGGGGTGCATTGTTTGCCAAGTTTGGTCTTTATCGGTCTTGGTTCTGGGACACAGTGGTCTGTGGGGAATGATGGGTTTTGAAGTACTAAAAATCCCATTATCCATGGAGGTACTTCAAGTCCCATAATTCACGGTCCACCCTCCTCCAAACTGCAGTAGAATGCAGCGTGGGTCATAGGGGCTCTGTGTGCCAAGGTAGGTTACTGTAAATTCAGGCCATACACAATGTCCCATGAGCTGAGGCCTAGTCAGGAACAGCAAGTTAATGAAGCCTTACTGTCAATTCAGGCCATACACAATGTCCAATGAGCTGAGGGCTAGTCGGGAGAATCAAGTTAATGAAGCCTTACTGTCAATTCAGAGCGTAAACAGCATTCCATTAAGTGAGGCCTAGTCAGGGAAATTAAGTTAATGAAGCCTTACTGTCAATTTTGGGCGTGGTCTGTGATTTGTAGGGGTGTAAATTTTCTGTGGGAAGTGAATTGGGTGTTTGTGTTTGTGCCTCAGCGCTTTGCCTTATCCTCCTCTGACAGTTTATTATGGGTCGGAATGTTCATGTTGGCTGGCCATTACTGGAGTTATGCAAATCCGCCCTTATTGGCAGCCAATCATGTTGTCAGAATGTAGAGGCTGGGAGAGTCGTTGGCAGCCCCGGAGTGTGTTGGGTAATGTAGGGTTTTTTTTACTCGTTGTTTTGGGGGCCTTTTAGGTTTTGGGGGGGAAAGTTTATTTGCTACAAACCTGCCTTGTCTGAGGCCTATTTCTGTTGGCAAGTTTGGTGTCTCTGCGTTGTAAGGTTTCTCTGTTTGGGACGGTCGTTCCATGACGACTCTTCCTTTATATATATAGATATTATTAAGAAGCCATATATGTGTATACAAAGGGATAAGCCTTAGTACAGTGTTTCCCAACCAGTGTGCCGTGAGCGATCATCAGGTGTACCGTGGGAAGGGTGGGGGGAAGAGTCTAATGGGTTGAAGTATAAAAACCCTAAGAAACCTACCTCGATAAAGGCACAAAATTACAAACACCCCCCCTCCCCACCCGTTGTCTACTTGGTCTCTCCCTCTCCATGCATTGGAAGGCCCGCCTCTCTTTCCCCAAGTAGAGACCTCCTCTTGCCTCCTGGGGGTTCTGTGTGGGAAGTTTGGCCCAGTTCTATCATTGGTGGGGTTCAGAATGCTCTTAGATTGTAGGGGAACTATAAATACCAGCAATTACAACTCCCAAATGTCAAGGTCTATTTCCCCTGAACTCCATCTGCGTTCATATTTGGGCATATTGAGTATTCATTTCAAGGGTGGTCCAGGTCCATCATTATTTCAGTCCACAGTGCTCTCTGGGTGTAGGTGAACTACAACTTCCAAACTCAAGGTCAATTCCCAAGCAAACCCTTTCAGTACTTTCTGTTGGTAATGAGAGTTCAATATGCCAAGTTTGGTTCAATTCCATTGTTGCAAGAGTTCAGGATGCTCTTTGTTTGTGTGTTAACTATAAATCCCAGAAACTGTAACTCCCAAATGTCAAGGTCTATTTTCCCCAAATTCCATCTGTGTTCACATTTGGGCATATTGATTATTCATGCCAAGTTTGGTCCTGATCCAACATTGTTTGAGTCCACAGTGCTCTCTGGATATAGGTGAACTACAACTCCAAAACTCAAGGTCAATGCCCACCAAACACTTATAGTATTTCCTTTTGGTTATGGGAGTTCTGTGTGGAAAGTTTGTGTCTTTCTGCCATTCTTGCCAGGATATCTATCTTGTGTTCACCGAAACAGGCCCAGGCTTCACACTGAGTGTATAAATACATTTAAAAACATATTAACTATATGCATTACTGTGTTAGAGTGTCATTTTGTGTCCTTTTGGTTGGTGGTGTGCCCCAGGATTTGGTAAATGTAAAAAAATGTGCCACGGCTCAAAAAAGGTTGGGAAACACTGCTCTATGGGCAGCTAAACCAGGAAATCCGAACTGGATGGCCCCCCACAAGAGAGGGTCTTCCTCCAGGGGCAAACCAAGAATGGGCAACCTGGAAGTCCCTGAACAGACTCAGAAGCAGAGTGGGCAGATCAAAGGACAACCTGACCAAATGGCACTGCCTAGAGGAATCCCACACTGTGTGTGACTGTGGAGCACAACAGACAACTCCGCATCTGTATGCTTGTCCACTGTGCCTAGCTTCATGTACAGAGGAGGAATTGTTGGAGGCTACAGACAATGCCGTTGCTGTTGCCCGTTTTAGGTAAAAAAAAAAAAGCTGCCTGCACACCTTCTATTTTTATCAGTTTTAAACTAATTTATGCAATACTTTTGATACGAAATAAATATTATTATTAATAATAATAGTTATAGTCATATTTCTCTACCTATGTATCTATCTCAATTATATCAATGGCTGGATGGCCATCTGTCGGGAGATCGGGTTGTGTAAAATAATGGGGTCAGATTGGATGGTTTCTGGGGTCCCAACTCTAGGATTCTATGATATACCTGTCATCCATCCATCCATCCATCCATCCATCCATCCATCTATCTATCTATCTATCTATATAATAAAAGTGAATGTTTGCATGTATGCGTGTGAAGGGCGGAAGGATATGTGGCAGCTTTCTGATTGGTTGCCACTGTGGGATTATTTGCATAACGCCTCTGTTTGGCTAGCACCACCAACATTCCGACACTCTAAAATGGCATAAAAATATACTATGAGGCCTGCGCCCTCGATTGGGTGCTAGAATGGGCAAAATTAAAAAACACAGCCTTACTCAATCTGGAGGGACATGACTTAAGAGTAGGGTGGCACGGCTATATGTGGTATAATAGGGCTAGCATTGAAAAAAACTTCAATAACCACTATGTTAGAAAAGCATTGCTAAAAATCTGGAATAAGCACAAGGGAAGATTCTGTGGAAAAATGCCCCTCTGGATTTCCCCCCAGGAAGCTTTCTATAGGACAGGGCTGTCCAACTGGCGGCCCTGGGGCCGCACACGGCCCCCAGCCTGTTGGCCGGCCCCATGCCCCCGGCCGCCATTTTTAATTTAAATGGCGGGCGGGGAGGGGAGGCGGGGCAGGGAGGAGGAAGTGAGCCAGCTCCTCCTCCCTGCACCGCCCTCTTTTTCCCCCTCGCCGGCGCCGATGCAAACCGGTTTGCATCGGCACCGGCGAGAGAGGGACAAGGGCGGTGCAGGGAGGAGGAAGAGAGCTAGCTCCTCCTCCCTGCACCACCCTCTTCTTCCCTCTCTCTCCGGAGCCGATGCCTTGGAAGGGAGGGGGTCCCCCGCGGCGCCTCCCTCCCTTCCAAGGCATCACGGCAGCGGCGAAAACTCCCAGGCTGGCGGGGGAAGCGAGAAGCGGCGCTCGCTTCCCCCGCGAGACTTCCAGGTTTGGGGACGGGTTTTCGCCCAGCTCCTGTGTCTCTCTGCTCAGAGAGACCCAGGAGCCGGGCGAAAACCCTCCCTGAAGCCTGGAAGGCTGGCAGGGGGAAGCGAGCGGCGCTGGAAGGCTCTCGCTTCCCCCACCAGCCATCCAGGAGCCCTCCCTGCCGGTAGGGTTCCCCCTGGGTGACGTTAGGCTGGGTGACGTCAGGCGTCACCCAGCCTAACGTCACCCAGGGAAACCCTCCTGAAAATGGGCGGGCCGTGCAGGAGGCCGGCCACGCCTCTGGGAGTGGCCACGCCCCCGGGAGCAGCCACGCCCCCGGGAGTGGCCACGCCCCCCGCTCACTGATCACCTGCGGCCCCCCGGAAGAAGTTGGACAGCACTGCTATAGGAGACAGCAAGAAAAAAAACCCCTGGCTAACATATAAAGTTCTGTTAAAAAGATCCCCAGAGGGCATGATCTTAAAAGACATGAACGAGCTGAAAGAGCTAGATAGCTCGATGAATTGGCTCCAATATTTCCAAATAAACGAGATATTTTAAAAAGATAAATGTCAGAGGTTTGGAGAGGTAAACACTGACTGGAACAACCTTATGCAGAAAAAAAATAAGAGAATCACATTTATATACAATAAACTCTTGGAGTGGCAGACCGAGGAGGAAAGAGTCAAGACTTGCATGATCCAATTGGCCCAGGACATAGGACACACAATCCCTCTAAACCAGGGGTGCTCAGAATGGTGATCGGGATCACCAGGGTGATCTTCGGGCCTCATCCTGGTGATCTTCAGGCCCCTGACCAGGTTTTTTGCTGTTGGTCCTCTTCACGCGCCCCTGCACGCTGCAAATAAGTCCTCCGTCGTTGCTCCTCCCCGCTCCCTGCTCGCGCGCCACCTCCAAAAGCTCCAGAGTCCCAGAGGCAGAATGGGCCCCCTCGTTTGGATTCCTCCTCCTCCCTCCATCCTTCTCCAGCCACTCAGAGTCGTAGGAGACCAAAGGGGGTGGGCCTGGATGACGCGATGCATGGCTGGCCCCGTGCGCATGTGCAGAAGCGCCCATTCTGCCTCTCTTCTCATGAGCTCTTGGAGGCGGCACGCATGCTGGCGGCGTGGAAACAGGAGCAACGACGGAGGAAGAGAAGAAGATGGACGCTTTGGGGTCATTTCCTTACCGCATCTCAAAGGTCGGTCTTTTTACTTTGGGGTGGGTGCTTGATTGTTCTGTGGCAGGTCTCTTTGTTTATTTTTAATGTTTAAAAATGGCCTTTTAGCTCCAAAGCCTCTCTGCTTGCTTTGTTCCTTGAGAAATATATGTTGGGGAATATGGAAATGTGGGAGAAATGGGGTGGTTGGATGTATTTTTGCATGCCCCTTTGTTTACCTTGCTGCGTATTAAATGGCCTTGCAGTTGAACAGCCCCTCTTCTTACTTTCTGGCTGATAATATGTGTGGTAATATGGCAGTGTGGGGGAAATGGGGTGGTTGGATGTATTTTTGCATGCCCCTTTGTTTACCTTGCTGAGTATTAAATGGCCTTGCAGTTCAACAGCCTCTCTTCTTACTTTCTGGCTGATAATATGTGTGGTAATATGGCAGTGTGGGAGAAATGGGGTGGTTGGATGTATTTTTGCATGCCCCTTTGTTTACCTTGCTGAGTATTAAATGGCCTTGCAGTTCAACAGCCTCTCTTCTTACTTTCTGGCTGATAATATGTGTGGTAATATGGCAGTGTGGGGGAAATGGGGTGGTTGGATGTATTTTTATGCTCTGTTTTATATTGTTGTTATTAAATTGAAATGTTGATGTTTTATAACTTGTTTTTTTATGTAAACTGCCCCGAGCCTGCTGGAAGGAGCGGTACATAAAAATGAATAATAAATATAAATAAATAAATAAGAAAATAGTTATACGTTTTACATTTCTGGGTAGGTGATCTTTGGGACTTGGTTTTTTAATCAGTAGCTCCCATGCTGAAAAAGTGTGAGCACCCCTGCTCTAAACCTTTGGGGAAAAAATGTGGGACAAACACCTCAAGTTCACTTATGCATATGATTTAAAGGAAAATGGCATGAAAATGTTCCACCGGTGGTATTTAACACCGGCAAAATTGGCTAAATACAAGGGTAGCACCAGCAACAAATGCTGGAAATGTAAAAAGGAAATAGGATGGGTTTTTTTCCACATGTGGTGGAACTGTCACAAAGCAAGGAAATTTTGGAAAGGGATCCACAGGGAGATAAAAAATATTTTGGATCTGGACTTAGAGTTTAAACCTGAATTTATGCTATTAGGCTTAATTGATTTTGATTTAGAAGAAAATAAAGAAAAACTTTTTATATATTGTATAACAGCTGCGAGGATGACATATGCGAAGCGATGGAAGGACAATGATACTCCGGGGCTAGCCGATTGGAGAAAGAAACTTGTGGACATAATGAATATGGACTCACTCTCGTTTGCCTTATCAGAGGAGACACATAGAAAAAAGACGGACTGGTCTTCCATAATTACATATCTGGACAAATCTAAAATGAAATGGATGATTGATCCATAACAGCACACATGACCGCTAAACTGTAGGAAACAAAGGGTGGTAATAAACGGACATTTCTCTGGGTGGAAAGAGGTGAGAAGTGGCGTACCCCAAGGTTCAGTTTTGGGTCCGTTACTTTTAATTTATTCATTAATGACCTGGATGTAGGAGTGAATTCTGAGGTAGCAAAGTTTGCAGACGACACTAAATTGTTCAGGGTAGTTAAAAATGAAACTGACTGTAAAGAGCTCCAGAAAGATCTCTCGAAATTGAGTGAATGGGCAACAAAGTGGCAAATGCATTTTAACCTAAACAAGTGTAAAGCCATGCACGTCGGGGCAAAGAACCCCAACTACACCTACCAATTGATGGGGTCAAAGCTTTCCGAGACAAACCAGGAAAGGGATCTTGGGGTTTTGGTGGACAGCTCAATGAAGATGTCAACCCAGTGCGCAGCAGCAGCGAAAAAAAGCAAATTCTATGCTTGGCATGATCAGGAAGGGAATCGAAAATAGGTCGTCAAATGTTGTATTGCCTCTCTACAAATCTATGGTGAGGCCACATCTGAGTACTGTGTACAATTCTGGTCTCCGCACCTCAAGAAGGATATAACGGAACTGGAAAAGGTACAGAAAAGGGCAACAAGAATGATCCAAGGGATGGAGCGGCTCATTTACGAAACCAGGTTGCAACGCCTTGGTCTTTTCAGCCTTGAAAGACGGCGTCTAAGAGGTGACTTGATCGAAGTGTATAAAATCATGCATGGGATAGAAAAAGGTGAATAAAGAAAAACTATTTTCTCTGTCACACAACACTAGGACTAGAGGGCACTCCTGAAGCTCCAAGGTAGGAAAGTTAGGACTAATAAAGGGAAATATTTCTTCACCCAGAGGGTCATTGGGTTATGGAACTCACTTCCAGAGGAGGTTGTGACAGCGGTCAGCCTGGACAGCTTCAAGGCAGGATTAGACAGATTCATGGATACCAAGGGAATCAGCAGTTACTGAAATGGACATCCAAGTGCCACCTCTGTGTTGATGGAGGCAGGCAGGATTTTCCCCGGTACTGGTTGTGGGGGTCGGGAGCAGGTGAGGTTCTGCCCCTCCTTTCTGCTAGAGATCCCCGTGTACAACTAGTGGGCCACTGTGTGACACAGAATGCTGGACTAGATGGGCTGAGGCCCGATTCAGCATGGCTCTTCTTATGTTCTTAAGTAAATATACAACCCACCTGGACTAGAGGAGGTTCGATTTGGCGAACAAGATAACTTTATAGTTACATCGTTTATATATTTCTTCAATTTGTGTGATCAATATTGGACCTATAATAGGGGAATTAGAGAGAGTAGGAAGTACTCATTGTCTGTTTTCTTTTTGTTCGTCGGGGGGTCTATGTGGGGGGGGGGTCTGGTGTTGTATTGTATTTCAAGCAGCCATATGTTGCTGCGTGTGTGTTTTTTATCACTTTGCAAACCAATAAAAACTATATATATAAAATGGCATAGGGGGGTAAGGAAAAGGCCTGAGGCAGTCAGACATGGTGGGAGTTTAAGGCCAAAACAATGACAGAACAAGACCAAACTTGGCACACAGTACCCCTAAGACCCACTCTACATTCTGGTGCAGTGTGAGGGAGGATGGAACATGGATGATGGGACTTACAGTACTTTAACTCACTTCCTTAGAGCACTGTGGCCCACACCAATGACTGATCAAAACCAAACTTGGCACACAGAGCCCCCATGACCCAATCTATAGCCTGCTGCAGTTTGGAGGAGGGTGGACCACAGATGATGGGACTTGCAGTACCTTCAGTAATTTCATGACACCACTGCAACTCCCAATAATGATGGATCAAGGCCAAACTTGGCACACAGAGCCCCCATGACCCACTCTACGTCCTGGTGCTGTTTGGAGGAGGGTGGACCATGGATAATGGGACTCGCAGTGCCTTCACTAACTTCCTGACACCACTGCCAGCCACATAAATCACTGCTAAAGACCAACTAATACGTTTCTCAAATAACCCGGGCACGGCTGAGTCCACAAGCTTGTGTGTGTGTGTGTGTATGTGTGTGTGTTATCATATCCACCTATCTATCTCACTTATAGCTACGGCTAGATGGCCATCTGTTGGGAGGGATCACACTCACCTGGAAATGTGGAATAAGACACTAAGATGTCGCTGGGGGTCGGCAAGCTTGCAACGGCATCTGGCTCATCAGCACTGCCCGGTTGGGTTCGAAAAGGCATCGCATCGGATTCAACCGTTGCCGGATCATTAAAGGACTGGTCCAGATCCACTTGGAAGCCTCGGTCCTTCTCCTCTAGGAAAAGAAAGACACATAATAATACATTATATTATCAAATGGAATAATTGTGGTAATAAAATTATAATATTAAAAATTATTATAAAATATATAATATTATTAATATTATATGTACATACAATATATTACATTATTAGCATAGCACAATATTAGCATTATATATTACTATTTTGTACTATACCAGTATACAATATTATTAGTAATATTACATGTAATATATAATATACAATGTTTATATTATTATATATTACTAGCTGACCCGTGCACGTGTTGCTGTGCCATAGTCTGTGGCTAACCCCTTCTACCCACATGGTGGGAAAGCCCAATCAAAGGACTCTTGACAGATGGCCATTTTGCCTCTTGTTGATAACATTAAGAGACCTTTAGCAGTTTGCTCAGGATGAGCTGGGATTTGTATCTTCCTCTTGTTGTATTGTAGTCCTGTCCCACTGTATTCCCAGGCCTTAGTCAACAAAGTGAATGTTTGTATGTATGTGACTATGTGCCAGCTTTCTGATTGGTTGCATTTGTGGGATTATTTGCATAACGCCTGATTGGCCAGCACCACCAACATTCCGACACTCTAAACAGCCAGAGGGGGGTGGCTCCCAGCCTCTACATTCTAACTGAGGGAGTATTTGCATAATGCCTCTAATTGGCCAGCACCACCAACGTTCCGACACTCTAAACTGCCAGAGGGGGAGGCATGGGGGATCATGGGAGTTGTAGTCCAATTCTTTTTTTGTATTTTTAGTCGTGTTGTTTAATTTTAATTTTTTGGGGGGGTGGTAAACATACCTCATGGGGTTTTGTGTGTAAGTGGGCTAATTTGGTGTGTCTCCCTTGTGTGGTTTTGCTGTCTATAGGCTACTTAGGATGACAGCTCTCTTTGTATATATATATAGATATTGTATTATTATTAGTGTATTATATTACATGATAATATTATATGTATTATATGTATATTCAATATATTATATTTTAGCATAGTGCAATATTAGTATTATATATTATTATATTTGCATTATTAGTTATTATAAATGATATTATGATAAAATAATATATTATTATAAAATATATTAGAATATAATCATATAATCAGTGTTATGAATATATAACAAGGGGCAACAAGTCATGCTTTTATGGTAAGCACTAAATAGGAAATGACATTGATAACCCAGGAACAAAAATCATGTGACATATCATTATAAATAATAGATTATAATAATATATTATGCTATAATATATTTATAATTTTAAAATCATTGTATATTATATAAAAATAACATATTCATAATAGTAAAATATTCTATATTATATAATAGACTATTATATCCTAAAATATTATATAATACTATATAAAATGTTTATATAATATTATATGTTTTAATACTAAAATAATATATATTATATATTTATTTTACTATTCTGATATATATTTATAATGCTAATAATATTATATATTATATAATAATTCATTAAAATGTATGACATTTTATATAGTGTAATAAATAATATATTATTAGTATTACAGATATATACTATATTAATATATACTGTAAATATATAAATATGATGACTTGTTGCCCCTTTCCTGGGTTTTCATTGTTACAGTATATGTTTATATATTATTTTATAATATATATTTATAATACTAAGAATATGTTATATAATCTCTCTCGGCATTACTTTGCGAACGAAGATTCTTAGGAAGGAGTCATCCCACGCTTTTTACAAGAGCATTGATGACTAAAAAGGCCAATCTGAGATAGGCAAGTCTGGTTGCACAAAGCACAGCAGAGAGTCTCCTTGGGTGATGTTGTTTCCAAGTTGCGGTTCTTTCTGTGTTGTCGTTTCTCTTTGAGACCCATTCGGCGTGTCTTCTCGAAAGAGGCTGCAGCATTGTGGGTAGTGCGTCTCCATGCCTCCTGATGTGAGGCCAAGGTGGACCATTGTTGTTGATCAATCTGGCCGAGCCTGAGGTGTTGTTTCAGGGAGTCCTTGTATCTCTTTTTGGGGGCGCCTCTCTTGCTTTGACCCGTGGCGAGTTCACCGTAGAGAGTTCATCTTTGGGAGGCGGTGGTCCTCCATCCTAGAGACGTGCCCTGCCCAGTGCAGCTGTGTTTTCAAGAGCATGGCCTCAACGCTGGTGACCCCTGCTTGCTCAAGGACAGCGACATTCGTCACATAGTCTGTCCAGTGTATATTTAGGATTGTGCGAAGACAGCGCTGATGAAAGCGTTCGAGGAGTCGTAGGTGTTGGCAATAGGTGACCCATGTTTCAGACCCATAGAGGAGAATAGACAGTACAATAGCTCTGTACACACTGATTTTGGTGCTTTGCCTCAGGTGCTTGTTGCTCCAGACTCTTTTGTGAAGCCTTCCGAAAGCACTCTATGCTTTTGATAATCTGTGATCTATCTCTTTGTCAATCTTGGTGTCTGAAGAGATGATGCTTCCCAGGAAGGTGAACTGCTGAACGGACTTAACCACAGATGTGCCTGGGCTGACATGGGGATGGTGGTGTTCTTCCTGTGGTGCGGGCTGGTAGAGGACTTCCGTTTCCTTCAGGCTGACTTCCAGCGCAAACAGCTCTGCAGCTGTTGCAAAGCAGGATGTCAGGCGCTGCAGAGCTGCTTCTGAATGGGCGACAAAGGCAGCATTGTCAGCAAAAAGCAGCTCACGGACTAGATAGTTTAGAGTCTTAGTGCGAGCCCTCAGACGGCTTAAGTTGAACAAGCGACCATCAGTACGACAGCGTATATATATGCCGTCTTCTTCTTCGAGGTCTGCCGTAGGCCTTTGGAGCATCATGCTGAAGAAGATTGTCAATAGGGTTGGTGCTGTGGTTGAGCAACCTGAGCCTGTAGTTGCTACAGGTAGTAATTGGGAAGAGGAGAGTTTGTCAGATATGTCCTTGGAAGAGGGAGGTTTGGGCGCGGGCCTCCTGCAGCTGGGAGAAAGAGGGCTGCAAGTGATGAGCATTTGGAAGAGGCAGAACATAGGAGGAAGGTCCGACAAATACTTAGGGAGCCTACCAGTGATGAGACCTTTGAGGGGTTTGACGTGGAGTTACCCTCAGAAGACAGTGATACTGAGCTGGACTCAGCACTGGTGCAAGATGTCAGGAATGTGTTAAATGCCGAGTCCAGCGAAAGTTCATTTTTTGGTTTTTCCAGTGATAATAGTTGGCCTAGTGGGAATGTGGAATTGGACTGGGGCGCTTTAACTGCAGAGCAAAGATGGAACACACCCAGGGCTGCAGCTGAGGGCACTAGGGCAGATTTGGGTGTGGAGTCTGATGACTCTGATTTGTAAGGGTATAACAGTAAGGCTTGGGGATTTGGGAATCTGCGGTCGGCCAAGGTGTTGCTGTGGGTTGCTGGTTCCTGTATCTTGTAATTTTGTGGATTCGTGTCCTGGTTCTTGATTCCCAGCAAGCTGTGAGTATTTGGGCTGTGTTCATGCTGGGTTCTGGGGGGAGCTGTTAGGGCAGCTCTAGCTGACAGTGTTGCATGTGGGGGGGTTGGGACTTTAATGTGTGCTTTTATGTTTAGTGTCTGCCGCGTCCTGTTTGAACATTTCCTGTGTTGCTGTGAGTGTCTGGTATTGTATAGAGGGTGAAGGGGAGTTTGCTGTGGGTTGCGGGGGTTTTCATGTGTTTGTTTGCATACTCAGCTCCTGGAATGTGAAGCACTCCTTCTTTCCTTCTCTGGACGGGTCTTCGCATCACAGACTACAAGCCGAGTTACAGCTCAAGTTTCGTTTGAAGACGGACGACTCATCTATTTTGCTTTCGGTTTTGGGTGTGGGTTTTTTGGAACACCGGATTGAGGCTATGTTGTGTTAAAAATAAACTGTATATATTTTTACTAGCTTGGTGTTGTCTTGCCATCTGTGGGAGTCGTGACAGTTGGTGCAAGAACACAACCTTGTTTCACTCCATTAGTTATGAGAAAGGGCTCCGAGAGAGCATCACCGTATCTGACTTGACCGCGCTGGCCCTCATGGAGCAGGATAATCATTTTGAGGGATTTGGGGGGGACATCCTAGACGTTCCAGGATCTGCCACAGACCTTTTCTGCTCACAGTGTCGAAGGCTTTGGTGAGGTTGACAAATGTGGCAAATATATAACATGGATAACTCAGGAAAGGGGCAACAAGTCATCATCCAATGGAGGGGGCTAAAAGGAAATAAACCAAATTGTCATTCCACTGATTTTGGATTCTGGAGATATTTAGCTTGGAGAGAGATATGGTTGAACGTCAGGAGGAACACAATGATGCTTGGTCAAAGTTCGCAAAGGCTGCTTCCCGTAACATACGTACGTACCTCCTCCGCATGCCTGGATGAAGAAGATCTTGGGTTTCCCCCGGAGGCTGGGGCAATGGGACCCATCTAAGAAGCTGACAATCTTCTCCACCGAAAGACGGTGGCCGTCTGTGCCGTAAATCCCGCCTGGGAACTGGAAGTGGCTGGTCTGGAACGGACACATAAGACGGAAACCAGAAGCCATACATCAATGCATGGATAATCAAGTTATATATGGGGACCATGAGGGCATCTAGGAGGTCCCCGACATTGGGGTGAGAACAGGTAAGACGTCCACGCTTAGATGGATGTGGCTGGTCTGGAACGGACACATAAGACGGAAAACCAGAAGCCATACATCAATGCATGGATAATCAAGTTTATATATGGGGACCATGAGGGCATCTAGGAGGTCCCCGACATTGGGGTGAGAACAGGTAAGACGTCCACGCTTAGATGGGTGTGGCTGGTCTGGAACGGACACATAAGACGGAAACCAGAAGCCATACATCAATGCATGGATAATCAAGTTATATATGGGGACCATGAGGGCATCTAGGAGGTCCCCGACATTGGGGTGAGAACAGGTAAGACGGCCACGCTTAGATGGGTGTGGCTGGTCTGGAACGGACACATAAGACGGAAACCAGAAGCCATACATCAATGCATGGATAATCAAGTTATATATGGGGACCATGAGGGCATCTAGAAGGTCCCGACATTGGGGTGAGAACAGGTAAGACGCCCACGCTTAGATGGTTGTGGCTGGTCTGGAACGGACACATAAGACGGAAACCAGAAGCCATACATCAATGCATGGATAATCAAGTTATATATGGGGACCATGAGGGCATCTAGGAGGTCCCCGACATTGGGGTGAGAACAGGTAAGACGTCCACGCTTAGATGGGTGTGGCTGGTCTGGAACGGACACATAAGACGGAAACCAGAAGCCATACATCAATGCATGGATAATCAAGTTATATATGGGGACCATGAGGGCATCTAGAAGGTCCCCGACATTGGGGTGAGAACAGGTAAGACGTCCACGCTTAGATGGAGATTACTCAAAGCTGTGAGTCCCCCCTCAGGGGTTGAGAAGAGCAGGGTAAAATGCCATAAATAAATAAATAAATAGATAAATAAATAAATAAATAGATAAATTTTCCAACCTGGCAGCCGTGAGAAAGGATGACCACAAGGCAGCAGTCCATTGAGCTGTGGTCGCGCCTGGCCAGGCACTGCAACTCCATCGCGATGGCCTAGAGAAGATTTCCAAAAGGCTTGCGTTAAAAAAGCCAATGGACAATTTTATTTATTTATTTCGGGATTTTACCCCGCTCTTCTCAACCCCCGAGGGAGGGGGGACTCAGAGCGGCTTACAGTACGGCACAATTCGATGCCCACATAATAACAATATAAAACCCCAAATCCCTTCAACAATTAAAATACATTAAAAATACATTAAAATACAACTACATTAGCACCATACACATTCACTCTGGATTAAAACAATGTTCAGTCCATAACAACATTGGCCATAATCACCCACTTCCATTAAAAACCAATCTAAAATGCTGCCTTGTGCTGGTGTACGAATGCCTGGTCCCACAGCCAGGATTTTACTTTTTTCCTGAAGGCCAGGGGGATGTGGTGGATCGTACCTCAATAGGAAGCGCATTCCACAGGCGGGGAGCCACCACCGAGAAGGCCCTATCCCTCGTCCCCACCAGCCTCATCTGAGACGTAGGTGGGAGCGAGAGCAGGGCCTCCCCGGATGATCTTAGATTGCAAGGTGGGACGTAGCGGCTGATGCGTTCGGACAAGTAAGCTAGGCCAGAACCGTATAGAGCTTTAAAGGTCAAAACCAGCACTTTGAATTGAGCCCGGAATTGGACCGGCAGCCAGTGGAGCTGACACAACAGGGGGTGGTGTGCTCCTGTATGTAGCTCCCGTTAGTAATCTGGCTGCCGCCCGCTGGACTAATTGCAATTTCCGAACTGTCTTCAAAGGCAGCCCCACGTAGAGTGCGTTGCAGTAATCTATTCGGGATGTGACCAGAGCGTGGACGACGGTAGCCAGATCAGACTTCCCAAGGTACAACAAGTGTTCAATAGCGTAGGACAGTGTTTCTCAACCAGTGTGCCGGGGCACACTAGTGTGCCGTGAGCGATCATCAGGTGTGCCGTGGGAAATTGGAACCTCCAGGGGGGGGGGGGGAGAGTCTAGTGTGTTGAAGTATAAAAACCCTAAGAAACCTACCTCGATAAAGGCCCCCTTCCCACCCGTTGTCTATTTCTTCTCTCCCTCTCCATGCATTGGGAAGGCCCCCCTCCCTTTCCCCAAGTAGAGACCTCCTCTTGCCTTTGGGGGTTCTGTGTGGGATGTTTGGCCCAGTTCTATCATTGGTGGGGTTCAGAATGCTCTTTGATTGTAGGGGAACTATAAATCCCAGCAACGACAACTCCCAAATGTCAAGGTTTATTTCCCCTGAACTCCATCTGCGTTCATATTTGGGCATATTGAGTATCCGTGCCAAGTTTGGTCCTGATCCAACATTGTTTGAGTCCACAGTGCTCTCTGGATATAGGTGAACTACAACTCCAAAACTCAAGGCCAATGCCCACCAAATTCTTATAGCATTTTTCTCTTGGTTATGGGAGTTCTGTGTGGGAAGTTTGTGTCTTTCTGCCATTCCTGCCAGGATATCTATGTTGTGTTCATCGAAACAGGCCCGGGTTTCACACTGAGTGTATAAATACATTTAAAACATATTAACTATGTGTATTACTGTGTTAGAGTGTCATTTTGTGACATTTTGGTTGGCGGTGTGCCCCAGAATTTTGTAAATGTAAAAAATGTGCTGCGGCTCAAAAAAAGTTGAAAAACACAGACCTACACGAGTGTTTCTCAAGTGGTGTGCCACAGCACACTAGTGTGCCGTGAGCGATCATCAGGTGTGCCGTGGGAAATTGGAGCCTCCAATACCCTTTCTTCCCCCTCCTGCCGAACACATACTTTTTCTTCTCCACTCGGGCTCCCTTCTTCCCAGCCTCGCTCTGCTCGCTTTGCCTCGCTTTGCCCCGCTTCTGCTGCCATTTTGATCTGGGGGGGCAGCGTGAGCGCGTTCAAGGGGGGAGGGCGGGAGAAAGACGTGACCCATGCGGGCACTACTACGTAGACTCGCCCCACATCTTCCTCCCTCCCCCCACCCGTCCTGAACACGCTAACGCTGCCCCCTCGGATCAAAAAGTAAGTGTTCGGCAGGAGGGGGAAGAAAGGGTATTGGAGGCTCCAATTTCCCACGGCACACCTGATGATCGCACACCTGATGATCGTTCACGGCACACTAGTGTGCCGCGGCACACCACTTGGGAAACACTGATATAGGTCTCGGTTGAAAGCTGGCATGAGCAAACTTGGGCCTTCCAGATGTTTTGGACTCCAACTCCCACCATTCCTAGCAGCCTCAGGCCCTTTTCCTTTTCCCCCCTCAGCCACTTAAGCAGGAAAGGGCCTCAGGCTGTTAGGAATGGTGGGAGTTGGAGTCCAAAGCACCTAGAGGGCCAAGTTTTCCCATGCCTGTTTGAGGGACCTTAAAGTGGTGAGCCTCCTTCCAACATTGGGATTCTGGATAGAAAACAAACAACACAACATACCATTATTTGAGTCCACAGTGCTCTCTGGGTGTAGGTGAACTACAACTTCCAAACTCAAGGTCAATTCCCAAGCAAATCCTTTCAGTACTTTCCGTTGGTAATGAGAGTTCAATAAGCCACGTTTGGTTCAATTCCATTGTTGCAAGAGTTCAGGATGCTCTTTGATTGTGTGTTAACTATAAATCCCAGAAACTGTAACTCCCAAATGTCAAGGTCTATTTCCCCCAAACTCCATCTGTGTTCACATTTTGGCATATTGAGTATTCATGCCAAGTTTGGTCCTGATCCAACATTGTTTGAGTCCACAGTGCTCTCTGGATATAGGTGAACTACAACTCCAAAACCCAAGGTCAATGCCCATCAAACTCTTATAGCATTTTCTCTTGGTTATGGGAGTTCTGTGTGGGAAGTTTGTGTCTTTCTGCCATTCCTGCCAGGATATCTATGTTGTGTTCATCGAAACAGGACCAGGTTTAACATTTAGAAACATACTAGCTTGGGGACCCGGCCCTGCCCGGGTTATTTGAGAAGCGCAGCAGGATGTAGAGTGGGTCATGGGGACTCTGTGTGCCAAGTTTAGTCTTGATCCATCATTATTGGGAGTTGCAGTGGCATCATGAAATTACTGATGGTAGTGCAAGTCCCATCAGCTCTGTGTGTCCCGTCCCCCAAAGTGTAGTAGGATGTAGATTGGGTCATGGGGGCTCTGTGTGCTAAGTTTGGTCTGTATTGGTGAATGGATGAGGGATGCATTGTTTTTCGGAAGTGAGTGAAGGTACTTCAAGTCCCATCATCCGTGGTCCGTCTCACAGTAAACTGCACCAGGCTGTAGAGTGGGTCATGAGGGCTCTGTGTGCCAGATTTGGTGTTGATCAGTCATTGGATTAGGTTTGTAGCCGGATTGGGAAGTGAAGGAAGGTACTGCAAGTCCCATCATCCATGTTCTGTCCCCCTCCAAATTTCAGTAGGATGTAGAGTGGGTCACTGGGGCTCTGTGTGCCAAGTGTGGACTTTCTCGGTGTTTGTTGGGGGCCACAGTGGTCTGTGGGAACAGAGGGGTGTAAAAGTACTACAAATCCCATCATCCATTGTCAGTCCTCCCCCAAACCTCACCAGGACATGAAGGCAGTCATGGGGGTTATGTATGGCAAGTTTGGTCTCGATCAGTGATTGGATGAGGGTTGCAGCGGACTTGGGAAGTGAGTAGAGGCACTTCAAGTCCCATCATCCATGGTCCACCCTCCTCCGAACTGCACCAGGACGTAGAGTGGGTCATGGGGGCTGTGTGTGCTGAGTGTGGTCTGTATTGGTCCTTTTTGGTGGCCTCAGTGGTCTGTGGGAACCAAAGTCTTGGAAAGTACTACAAATCCCATAATACGTGGGTCATGTCATAGGGGTTATGTGTACCAAGTTTGGTACAGGTCCATCACCTGGTCGCTGTGGCCTGTGAAAGTGGTGCCACATATCCGCCCTGGCCTGTGAAAGTGGTGCCACATATCCGCCCTGGCCTGTGAAAGTGGCTGCCACATATCCACCCTGGCCTGTGAAAGTGGCTGCCACATATCCGCCCTGGCCTGTGAAAGTATACCTGGTGTAAAACAGAAAGGAGTAAAAAAATGGGAAAGGCCTGCATGGAATTAGCAGTAAGGTCCAATGAGGCTGGGTGAGGGGCTTTGGGCCAGAATTATTTATATAAGCATTAAAAGGCATTAGAGAAAGGTATTTATTGTTTTCTCTTGTGTCTTTTGAGTGAAGTAGGGCCTTACCTTGTAGAGTGACAGTGCCTGTTCTAAAGATCCTGTCAGAAGCTGCCTTTCTCTGACACTGTGTTGAAGAGGGAAGATGGATGCCTCTTTTGGGCCTATCTGGGAGAAGGGATTTGTAGGGGCTACAATGTTTTCTGGGAAGTGAATTGGGATGCAAATCCCATCATTCGTCGGCCATCCTGCCCTAAACTCTATTTTGGGGCCTGTAATGTTATGGTCTGCTATTGGTAACTTTAAAGGGTGCATGGCAGGCAGCCGTTTTCTAAAAGCTGAGGGGGAGGAGAATACAGGAATCCATTTTGTTTTCACAGAGCCAAGTGGGGAGGGAATGTTGATGGTGCATTTTTCCCCTCAGTGGGAAGAAATCCTGTTGTTTGAATGTAGAGGCCTGGTTTCTGGGATGCTGTTTTTTCCCCTCAGTGGGAAGAAATCCTGTTGTTTGAATGTAGAGGCCTGGTTTCTGGGATGCTGGCTTTTCCCCCTCAGTGGGAAGAAATCCTGTTGTTTGAATGTAGAGGCCTGGTTTCTGGGATGCTGGCGTTTTTCCCCTCAGTGGGAAGAAATCCTGTTGTTTGAATGTAGAGGCCTGGTTTCTGGGTTGCTGGCTTTTTCCCCTCAGTGGGAAGAAATCCTGTTGTTTGAATGTAGAGGCCTGGTTTCTGGGTTGCTGGCTTTTTTCCCCTCAGTGGGAAGAAATCCTGTTGTTTGAATGTAGAGGCCTGGTTTCTGGGTTGCTGGCTTTTTTCCCCTCAGTGGGAAGAAATCCTGTTGTTTGAATGTAGAGGCCTGGTTTCTGGGATGCTGGCTTTTTTCCCCTCAGTGGGAAGAAATCCTGTTGTTTGAATGTACAGGCCTGGTTTCTGGGATGCTGGTTTTTTCCCCCTCAGTGGGAAGAAATCCTGTTGTTTGAATGTAGAGGCCTGGTTTCTGGGATGCTGGCTTTTTTCCCCTCAGTGGGAAGAAATCCTGTTGTTTGAATGTAGAGGCCTGGATTCTGGGTTGCTGCTTTTTCCCCTCAGTGGGAAGAAATCCTGTTGTTTGAATGTAGAGGCCTGGTTTCTGGGATGCTGGCTTTTTTCCCCTCAGTGGGAAGAAATTCTGTTGTTTGAATGTAGAGGCCTGGTTTCTGGGATGCTGGCTTTTTTCCCTCAGTGGGAAGAAATCCTGTTGTTTGAATATAGAGGCCTGGTTTCTGGGATGCTGGCTTTTTTCCCCTCAGTGGGAAGAAATCCTGTTGTTTGAATGTAGAGGCCTGGTTTCTGGGTTGCTGGCTTTTTTCCCCTCAGTGGGAAGAAATCCTGTTGTTTGAATGTAGAGGCCTGGTTTCTGGGTTGCTGGCTTTTTCCCCTCAGTGGGAAGAAATCCTGTTGTTTGAATGTAGAGGCCTGGTTTCTGGGATGCTGGCTTTTTCCCCTCAGTGGGAAGAAATCCTGTTGTTTGAATGTAGAGGCCTGGTTTCTGGGTTGCTGGCTTTTTTCCCCTCAGTGGGAAGAAATCCTGTTGTTTGAATGTAGAGGCCTGGTTTCTGGGTTGCTGGCTTTTTCCCTCAGTGGGAAGAAATCCTGTTGTTTGAATGTAGAGGCCTGGTTTCTGGGTTGCTGGCTTTTTTCCCCTCAGTGGGAAGAAATCCTGTTGTTTGAATGTAGAGGCCTGGATTCTGGGATGCTGGCTAATCAGTGGCTATCAATGCCCTCTGTCTGGTGCCTTAGAATTTTGGAGTGGCGAGGCTGTCCAATCAAAGGACTTTATGCAAATAGCTGCCACATATCCGCCCTTCCGCCCTCCGCATACACACATACACACATACACACATACACACAAACATTCCGTTTTATAAAGGTATACAGACAGATACAGATTAACTATATGTATTACTGTGTTCGAGTGTCATTTTGTGTCCTTTTGGTTGGTGGTGTGCCCCAGGATTTTGTAAATGTAAAAAAATGTGCCACGGCTCAAAAAAGGTTGGGAAACACTGCCCTATGGGCAGCTAAACCAGGAAATCCCAACTGGATGGCCCCCCACAAGAGAGGGTCTTCCTCCAGGGGAAAACCAAGAATGGGCAACCTGGAAGTCCCTGAACACCTTCTATTTTTATCAGTTTTAAACTAATTTATGCAAGACTTTTGATACGAAATAAATATTAATAATAATAATAATAGTTATAGTCATATTTCTCTACCTATGTATCTATCTCAATTATATCAATGGCTGGATGGCGATCTGTCGGGAGATCGGGTTGTGTAAAATAATGGGGTCAGATTGGATGGTTTCTGGGGTCCCAACTCTAGGATTCTATGATATACCTGTCATCCATCTATCTATCTATCTATCTATCTATCTATCTATCTATCTATCTATCTATCTAATAAAAAATGAATGTTTGTATGTATGCGTGTGAAGGGCGGAAGGCTATGTGACAGCTTTCTGATTGGTTGCCACCTCTGGATGGAGGTGAACTACAACTCCACAACTCAAGGTCAATTGTAAGTAAATTGGAGTCGGGGGAGGGGACGAAGCCGGGGGCGGAGGAAGACCCTTCGGCCCCCCAGGTGATCAGTGACCGCAATTCCGGCCCTTGGGCCCGTAGAAGTTGGACAGCCCTGATCTACATCAACAAGATTATCAACATCAAGGTTATCATCATCATCAACAAGATCGCCATTATCAACAAGATTATCAACAACATCAATGTCAACAACATATATATATACTCATATAATGTATTAAATGATATATATATATACATATTATATATACACAAACATAAATATAATGTATTACATGACAGACAGACACATAAAATATATTAGATGACACATATGTATATATATACATAAACAAATATATTGTATTGGATGTTATATATATACACACACACAAACACAATGTATTAAATGACATATATAAATTATGCACATACACACATCATATAATGTATTGGATGATACATTGTGTGTGTGTGTATATATATATATAGTACATGCACACATATATATAAGTGTATTGGATAACATTCATACACATATATATATATATTAGGCATGAGAAAAAAGTTATGAAAATGATTCGTTTCGTAAGAAATTCGTAAGAAATGCTACTTTCGAGTATTTCCGCACCTGGAACGCCAACCAGGAAGTGGACTTTCTTTTTCGAACCGGGGCCAGGATTTTCTTAAGTGTCGTTATTAGGTCGTGAGGGGCACCCTCCTTCTCTCTCACCACCCTCCCGCCTCCCTTGCCAATAAGTATTATGGCAAGGCAAGCCCTAAACTCGCTCCTTCTTTCGGCTGGAAGCCTGGAAAAATGTAAACAGAGGATTACTCAAGTAAATCTGCAAAGGAGGGCACTTTGGATGAAGGGCCCTCCTTTGTGGATTTACTTCTGAGTAAACCTCTCTGTTTACATTTTTTCCAGGCTTCCCTGCCTCTCCTGCCTGCCAGGATCTAAAGCATCAAAGAGTATTGGGGTGGGGCTTCCGGTCGGGCAAAGATGGCGGCTGGTCGGACGTCCTGAGAGCTCCTCAGGTCGCCAACCGCTTCCACTGGCCTGAGGGCGATCCGTGCCCTCACCTTCGGCTGTGCTAGACAGCTGTGAGGTTGCGAAGCCGGGGGAGCCCATCGCTGGCCCCAGAAGTACCCCTCTCCTCAAGGGAGGGGGCTGGGAGGGCCCGGTGGGGATCCCCGAGCGGCGAGCAGGCCGGGAAGCGGGCAGCGGGCACAAGCCCGCAACTACAGCCAGCCCAGCCCGCACTAACAGAGAGGAGGGGGCTGCAAACCGTCCCATCAACACAGGGGAGACAACACCCCCGAGCAAGCAAATAAGGAGGAAGGAGAGGGCATTAGTCGGAGGACAAGGGCCCCGGAAAAGGCGGACCGCGGAGCCTTGAGAGACCAGGAGGGGAGGAGGAAGATCGGGGGCCGAAAAACAGGCGGCCGGAGGCAAAAAGGAAGAAGAAGACCCAATCTACGGGGAGGGCGAGGGAGAGGCCTGGGACCCAAGATGGCGGCGTGAGGTGCGTAGGGCGACAAAAGGACAACTTACTAAGGCAGGCAGCCATCTTGGAGAGGGCTCTCCTCCGCCTCCGAAGGGAAAAGGGCGCGAAGATCGGCCGGAAGAGAAGGAGGGAGCATCGTCGGATCTGGGAGGCAAATCACAAGTGCTCCGGAAGTGTGTCGAGGGAAGAGGGAGAGACGGACAAGCTGACAGGAAGAGGCACTGACAGGGCAGCAGAGCCGGGGGGCGGGGAAGCAGCGGAGGGGGGAAAGAGCATCACAGACAGGAGGAGGCTTAAGGGAGACGGAGGGGCGAGAGGGCTCGTCGCTCTCTCTCTCTCTCCCTCTTGCCCCCCCTCCCCCCCCCTCATCAGGTTATAGAAGACATTCGCCTCACCCAACACACATCCCAACACTGACTTTTTAGGGCTCTTGCTTACTGAACTACTCATTATTTATTATTTAAAGAGCTAATTGATATATTTGGGAAGCACAAGCAGGACATTTGGCATTCTACAGAATATTCTTTAACAATTAGCTCGCATCTGGGAGCCTCTGGTGGTGTGAAGGGAAGTCCCCCATGGGGCATTATAAGGCCTAGACGGCATTGAAGGGATGGTCTGCGATTCGTCCTAATCCACACCTGCATATTTTCTCATACCTCCCCCTCGCAGGTGTTAATCCTGCCTCTTGGAACAGCATCTCCCAGAGAGGGAGGGGCAAGCCACAGACAAAGACTGGGAAGGCAGCAAGAATAAGGGCACAGGAGTTCACCGCCCTTGTCTCCGCCCAGCGCCACAAGGGAGAAAGAGGGAAACACAGCAGGAGGTCAGCATCCAATCTGAGAGCAGTAAGGCTGCCTGCAGCAAGCACAGCAGAAGGCCTTCTTTGGTGAGGTTGTTCCCAGGTTGCAGCTCTTTCTGTGCTGTCTCTTCTCTTGAGACATAAAAAAAAAAAAAAAGAAAAAGACATAGCGCCGAACAGAGCCTGCAGAACAGGGGAGACAGGCGGAAGACTGAAAGAAATCCGGGGGATCAGGAACGTATACCTCCCTCCCTCCACCCACCCAAGCAACATAAAGTAAGGGACCCCAACGGGCCAAGAAGGAAGGGATTTCACCCATCAAGAGGGACACGAAGAGATCATCCCATCCTCTTCAACCCCAACTAGAGTCAGACACACGAGAGCCCACCCCGGAGGGGATTCAACCACCGGCCGCGCTTGCTCACATCCGCTACAGGTCAAGTCACATGAGTATCCCAGACTGGGGGTTAGCAGACACAGGACGCACAGGGAAGCACGCCAGGCACTGGGACCACCAGCTCCCCCTCCAGCCACATACCAAGGCCCTCCGGAGTGGAAGAGGCGGCGGAGCTACTGGGACGGGGTACGGCAAGACAGGGAACATGACCACCCCAAAAATATTCAAGGACGCCAAAGGGGTCCAGAAGCGGCAAGCCGTAGGGGAGGATCCAACACTAAAGGAAATTCTGAAGGAGCTCCAGAGAATTTCAGAACAACAAGAACTGACCCAGAGGAAGGTAGACCAAGCAGCGGCGCGGCAAGAGGCGCAGAACAAAACAGTCCAGGAGCAGCTCCAGGATATCAAACTGGACCTAACTAAAGAACTGGTAACAATGAGGGAGGAAATCAAAAGCATCAAACTAGGCAAGGATGAAATCGCGTCGGTGCAGAGTACAATGCAAAAACGTATGGACTACCTGGAGGGGAAAAATATGAAGCTGGAGCAGATGCAGGAAAGGATGGAGCAGGCCACTCTGGAAACCAGACTTCGCCTCAGGAACCTGCAGGAGGACCCCCAAGAAGATCTGATAAAAGTGGTGAGCAAACTGACGGCCTCCATCCTAGGCAAGGGCGAGGGAGAAGCACAGCAGGAGATCGAAAGGGCATACAGAGTCCCCTCGGCGTATGCTAGACAGAACAAAGTGGCCCGAGACGTGGTGGTCCAGTTTAGCAAGAAACGGACCAGGGATGCAGTGCTCTTAAAAAAGAAGGAGGCGCAAGTCACTCACAAAGGAGCTAAGGTGATCATTTTACGAGAGTTCACCTCAGCCGCAATGCTCAAGAGGAAAAACTACCGGTTCCTCACAGAGGAGCTGAAAAACAGGAAAATCAAGTTCCGCTGGGAGAGGACTGAAGGGGTGATGGTCACATACCGGGAGCAAAAAATATGGCTGACCTCGGTAGACAAGGCCCAAGAGTTTTATAAGAGGCTGCAAAAAGAAGCGCCACAGAGGACAACCTCACATGAGGGCCAGAACGACCAGCCGAAAAAACGGCGATTCTCCTCCCCCCCGAATGAGCCTGCACACTCCAGCCACGGACCCCAGACTACGGAATTGACTACCACAACTAGGAACATGGACGACAACGTCGACGCGCCGAGCCACACAGAAGAGATGCCAGATGCATGATTTCCAAATCCCGATATCGTGCTTCTCGAACAACTCAAACGGGCTGAACTCGGCCTCAAAAAGGAAAAAAGTGTTCAGCCTCCTAAGGAAAAAAAGATACGACATTGTGGCATTACAAGAGGTCCACGTCAAGAAGACGCATATGTCTCATCTGGAAAGCAAAGGATTGGGAACCCTCTTCTGCTCGCTGGCGGACGAAAAGAAGAGGGGGGTGGCAGTATACGTGAGCGAGAAACTACCGGCCAAGCTCGCATTTGCAGATACCGAGGGGAGGATCGTCGGGGTGAAGATTGAGCTAGGCACGCTGCATCTGCTGGTCTGCAATATATATGCACCAAACGGGCCCAAGACCACCTTCATCCGAACTCTCCAAAGTCTAATTGAAGGCCAGGAGTATGATAGCTTGGTCCTACTAGGAGACTTCAATGGAGTCCTAGTGCCGCATATGGACAAAACCCAGAGCGCCCTCAAACGTAAAAGACCGGATTTGGACCCCGCCAGCGCACTCCCAAGAGCTTTTCTGCATCTCAAGACGGATCTCTCCTTGATAGACATATGGCGTCTCCACAACCAAGGGGAGAAGGACTTCACATATTACTCCGGCAGACATCAAAGCTGGTCTAGGATCGATATGGTCTGGGCGTCGAACTCTCTGGCTCCAAAAATAACACAAATAAAGATCTTGCCAAGAGACGTCTCCGATCACTGCCCGATTGTGATGACCTTCAACCACAGGCTCCCTGTACGACGCTGGCGACTCAACGATAACCTTCTGAAGAAGGAGGAAGATATACGAAAGTACAGGGAGCTAACCAGAGATTACTTTGCGAATAACGACAACCATGAAACTAGCCCTGAAGTGGTCTGGGATGCCTGTAAGGCCGTCCTAAGAGGCCACTTCATACAGCACAACGCGATTAAGACCCGGGAGAGACAGAGGGCTCTTACAGATCTACAAACCAAAATAGCAGCAGAAGAACAAAACCTGAAGGATCACCCAGATAGCCGAACCACGGTTACAAGGCTGGCAGGGTTGCAAAGACAAAAGCATCGTCTTGATCTGGACCAAATCGCTAAGGATCTAAAATTTATAAAGCAAAAAGCCTTTCAGAATGCCAATAAACCGGGCAGATGGCTAGCGAGGAAGATCAGACGTAAGAAGCAGGCGGGCTATATAACAAGAGTTAAAACGGAGGGAGGAATGGTCACGGCAGAAGATGACATCAAAGAGGAGTTTCATCGATTCTTCGCCAAGCTATATGCAGCAGAGCCCGGAAGCAAGGAAGACATCTGGAAGTATCTGGAGGACCAGAAACTGGGTAAGATCCCAGGGTACTACAGGGGCATCCTCAATGGAGATATTTCGGAGAGGGAAATAGCCTCGGCCATAAAGAATCTGGACCCAAGCAAGGCCCCAGGCCCAGACGGCCTGACAGCCCGGTTCTACAAGACCATGAACTGTGAAATCATCGCCTTTTTGAAAAAACTATACAATAGAGTATTATCGGAGGGTACATCTCCCGACACATGGAAGGAAGCAAATATAGTCATCATCCATAAAGAAGGCACAGATGAGGCCAATGTGGCCAGCTACAGGCCCATCTCACTATTGAACATCGATTATAAAATCTTGGCCTCCATACTAGCGGCGAGGCTGAAGATCTGGCTGGGAGACTGGATTGCTCCAGACCAGAATGGCTTCCTACCGGGCAGACAGGGCAAAGAAAACGTCAGGACTGTCATTAACCTGCTGGAATACTATGAAGCGCACCCCAAAAAAGAAGTTGCCTTTCTCGCCCTGGACGCAGAGAAAGCATTTGACAATTTGAGGTGGGACTTCTTTCAGCTGCTCATGGCAAAGATGGATATGGGCCCCAAATTTCAAAATGCGATTGGGGCGATCTACCAGGAACAATCAGCAAGGGTCTGGGTCAACGGACGTCCGACGGAAAGAATAAAGATACTGAAAGGGACCAGGCAGGGTTGCCCACTCTCACCCTTGATCTTCATACTCGCTACAGAGGTCCTGTTGAGAGCGATAAGAACCAACGCCCAGCTACGAGGCCCGACAGTGGGAAACCACCAGTACAAGGTGAAGGCTTTCGCAGATGATGTAATTTGCTTTGTCGAAAGGCCTCTGGATTCCATACGCCTGTGGTTGGCGGAGATCGAAAATTTTGGCCGACTAGCGGGACTGAAAATAAACAGGAGGAAGACGAAAATTCTAACGAAGAACGTATCTAAAAGTCGCCAGGAGCTGTTGGGATCGGCCTCAGGCATGCAAATCTCTCAGTCAATTAAGTACTTGGGTATCCAGATAGCTGCACAGAACTGCCACCTGATCAAGAACAATTACGAGGCACTCTGGAAAAAGATCCAGACAGATCTGGGGAATTGGAGAAGTGCCAACCTCTCCCTCATGGGCAAGATAGCGGCTGTCAAGATGAACATCCTCCCACGGCTGCTATACTTGTTCCAAAACATACCCATCATCAAGTCAGGTGCTGTCTTCGAGGCTTGGAAAAAGGACATCCTCCACTTTATTTGGGACTCCAAGAAAGCTAGGATTCGGTATGCAATCCTGATAGATAGAAAGGAAAGGGGGGGACTGGGTCTCCCGGACCTGAAGTTGTATCATGACGCGTGCGGGTTGATCTTCGTGAAAGACTGGATAGCTCTGGCTAGAGAGGACATCCTGGCACTGGAAGGATTCGACCTCAAAGCGGGCTGGCACGGATACCTGTGGTACGGGAGCACGAGATCGGATCCCAACTTCAAAAAACACTTCCTGAGAGCAGCGCTCCTGCAGATATGGGAGAGATACAGGGAGAGGTTTTTCGCCAGGACCCCCCTCTGGGTTTCTCCCATGGAAGCACACCAAAAGAGTATCCTGGGATGGCAGACGTGGCCAAGGTACGAAGAGCTTACCACTAGGGTAGCAGGGAGGAGGTGTCTCAAATCGCTGGCTCAACTGCAAACACAATACGAGCGGCTCACATGGTTACAATATCTCCACATAAGGGCATGGTTCAAGAAGGATGAACAGGTTGGTTTCGAGGATAAGGAGACTTTCTGGAAGGCCTTCCTGAGAAGGGAACGAAAACTAGTCACAAGAGTCTACCAGAAGCTGTTGGAATGGGCCACGGAGACCGAGGTGGTAAAAGCCTGCATGGTCAAATGGGCGCAGAATATAGGGCGCCCCATCAGCATGTACGAATGGGAAAAGGTCTGGAGGAAACAGCTGAAGATCACTTATGCCACAGACCTCACAGAAAATTGGTATAAGCTGTTCTTCCGGTGGTACATGACACCACAGAAGCTGGGGATGATGTACAAGGAAGCCCAGTCGAACTGCTGGAAGTGTGGGTCACAACCTGGATCTTTTTTCCACATGTGGTGGACCTGCCCAGAAGCCACAGCCTATTGGAAAGACATCCACAGAGGTATCCAGAAAGTCCTCCTCACTGCGTTGGAAAGGAAGCCGGAGAGCTACCTGCTGGGCCTGCTGTCGGAAGAAGAACTGCCGGACAAAAACTCGGAACGCCTGTTTGTCTACCTAACCACGGCAGCGAGAATGGTGTATGCGAAGCATTGGAAGGCTATAGACTCGCCGCGGCTCGAGGATTGGGAAGCCAAAGTATGGGACATCATGAACATGGATAGGCTCTCCTTCCATCTAAGCGAGGTGGGAGGCGGAGCGATAAAATGGACGGATTGGTCGCCTTTCCTGGACTATATGAAGGCTCGGGAGGACCCTATGGCCCCAGCATCTCCAAAACCCGAAACCCCCAAGGAGTTTCACCCACCACGGGGACCCAGTGGTACTGGGCCGTCACAGTAGAGACGCTTGCCCACGGGGACGGAGAACACCAAAGGCAAATCAGACGGAATCCTCAGGACACACAGCGCCCCCCCCGCTCACTGTCAAAGACGTTTTACCTCTTTACTACCACCCCCCCTCCCCCACAAGGACTATACAAAAGGGACTATATGATGGTGCCGGAAGCCCACACAGTACACCCCCTCCCCATTATTCCCCCCCCGGACCTCCCTCCCCCTACCCCCCCTCCTAACTTTCTCACCCCACTATCCCGAGTCCATCCCCCAGTCACCTCTCTTTCCCTCCTCTGTTCCTGTTCTTACTGTTCCTACTGTCCTATACCTGCAATTGTTCTCCTTCTTTTAATGTTTATGTGAAAACCCAATAAATATATTTCAAAAAAAAAAAAAGCGGTGCAACCGGGCTCTTCTCTGTTAGCCCGGGAAAAGCCAGCGTTTTCTGCTTGGGTGCACACACATACATATTCTTTGGGGGGAATTTGCTGCAGAATCCCGGGCTCATAGAGAAGATTCTGCAGAAAATCCCCCCAAAGAATATGTATGTGTGTGCACCCAAGCAGAAAACGCTGGCTTTTCCGGGCTCACAGAGAAGAGCCCGTTTGCACCGCATGAGGAGGGACCAGTCAGAATACTTCGGTTTGAATTTTACCTCTTCTTGTACCCATTGTTATTACTGCTGTATTATTGCATGTGCATGGAATGTAGGTGTGTGACCAGCCTGGGCAAACTTGGGCCCCTCGCTCCTCGGGATCGGGGTGAGAGAGAGGCAGCGAGGAGCCAGGGGGGCTCCTCCTCCTTTTCTTTTGCTGCTTCCAAGAATAGAATACCCGCTCCTCCCTCCCTCCCTCCCTCCTTCCTATTTGGAGAGTCCCATCTAGAATTCAGTGTGATTTATTCAAGTTTTGGCCTACAACTCCCAGAAATCCCAGCCAATTTACCAGCTGTTAGGATTTCTGGGAGTTGTAGGCCAAAACCATCTGGAATGCGCATGCGCTGGCATACGAACTACTAACGAATTTCATTAGTAATTAAGTTACATTTTAGAAATTTTTGGAATTTTTTTTTGTAAGTCTTTCTTTTACTAATCAAAAAAATCCCCTCCCCCCATTTGATTTTAGAATCGCCATTTTTGGGTTCGAAACCATGCCTAATATATATGTATAATACAGGAACAAAAATCGTGTTACATAATGCTATCAGACACGTTGTGGGCCAGAAAATGTCCCAAACCCGGAACCCGTCAACCTTCATTTGGTGCCCGACCTGGGACTGCGAGTCAGGTGTCTACTCACCTCAGCCGGGAGATCCCGCCGGGTCAAGACCTCAAAACACAAGGACTTGAAGCGCTTCTCCATCCGCTTGCAATCCAGGTCGGATCCGCAGCGCCGGCCAAGTCGGGAGGCCTCACTGAAGTTGACATTGTTGATGATGAGGCAGTAGCCGCAAGGGTCGCTTGTGAGGACATAAGCCTGAGTGCAGACCTGAGAGGAGGAGGAGGATTCAGAAAGACTGGGTGCGTCTATACTGTGGAATTACTGCAGTTTGATACTGCTTTAACTGCTGTGGCGCAATGTGCAGAATAATAATATATAAAGTAACATTATATTCTAATATAATATAAATAGATAATATAATATATTTTATAATATAATAATATAATATATTATAATATAATAACATATTCTTATTATAAATATATATAATGTGACACTAACTGTTTCGGAGTTTCTACGGGTATTCTCTCCGCCGAAGCCTAGAGATGAAGACAAAGTGTAAAATAAACACACACACACATGAATTATATTATTTGTCAATAAATACTATATTTATGTTGTTTACAGATCTTTCAAGTGAGAGCCAAAGTAGCTCCCAACATTGAGAGACAAAGCCGTCTGAAATCGGTAGACTATTAGTTTTAAAATAGAATATTAGTATTATTATTCTATACATTTAATCGTATAGTTTAAGCCAGTGTTTCCCAACCTTTTTTGAGCCGCGGCACACTTTTACATTTGCAAAATCCTGGGGCACACCACCAGCCAAAATGACACTCTAACACATATAGTTAATATGTTTTTAAATGTATTTATACACTCAGCGTGAAACCTGGGCCTGTTTCGATGAACACAACATAGATATCCTGGCAGGAATGGCAGAAAGACACAAACTTCCCACACAGAACTCCCATAACCAAGAGAAAATACTATAAGAGTTTGGTGGGCATTGACCTTGGGTTTGGGAGTTGTAGTTCACCTATATCCAGAGAGCATTGTGGACTCAAACAATGTTGGATCAGGACCAAACTTGGCACGAATACTCAATATGCCCAAATGTGAACACAGATGGAGTTTGGGAAAAATAGACCTTGGCATTTGGGAGTTACAGTTTCTGGGATTTATAGTTAACACACAAACAAAGAGCATCCTGAACTCTTGCAACAATGGAATTGAACCAAACTTGGCATATTGAACTCTCATTACCAACAGAAAGTACTGAAAGGGTTTGCTTGTGAATATACCTTGAGTTTGGAAGTTGTAGTTCACCTACACCCAGAGGGCACTGTGGACTCAAACAATGTTGGATCAGGACCAAACTTGGCATGAATAATCAATATGCCCAAATGTGAACACAGATGGAATTTGGGTAAAATAGACCTTGACATTTGGGAGTTACAGTTTCTGACAAAGAGCATCCTGAACAAACAAAGAGCATCCTGAACTCTTGCAACAATGGAATTGAACCAAACTTGGCATATTGAACTCTCATTACCAACAGAAAGTACTGAAAGGGTTTGCTTGTGAATATACCTTGAGTTTGGAAGTTGTAGTTCATCTACACCCAGAGGGCACTGTGGACTCAAACAATGTTGGATCAGGACCAAACTTGGCATGAATAATCAATATGCCCAAATGTGAACACAGATGGAATTTGGGTAAAATAGACCTTGACATTTGGGAGTTACAGTTTCTGACAAAGAGCATCCTGAACAAACAAAGAGCATCCTGAACTCTTGCAACAATGGAATTTCACCAAACTTGGCATATTGAACTCTCATTACCAACAGAAAGTACTGAAAGTACTGAAACGCAGATGGCGTTCAGGGGAAATAGACCTTGACATTTGGGAGGAAGGCTGAGGAAGGCTGGCGAGGGAGTCCCTCGGGGAATCCCGCCTGCCTTTCCTTCCTCCGAGGGCCCTCCTGCCAGGCCTCGACCTTCTCCCCCCGCGAAGGAAGGCCCCTTCTCCCCTTTGGGGCCCTTCCTCCCTGAGGGGCTTCGGGGGGGAGGGTAAGGGCGCCCCAAAACCTCACCTGGGACGCAGCAGGGCCGAGCCGGGGCGCCTCCAGAAGCAGCTGGCTCCTTCGCTTCCTTCACCGCCGCAGGAGGAAGGTGCATGCGTCTGCCACCCCCGGGACCTAGTGCGCATGCGCCCAGAGAAGCGCACTTCCACTTCCGCCTCCATTCCCCGCCCTCCCTCGATTGGAGGCTGGTTGGCTGGGGAAACAGCCGAAGGAGGCGGCGCCCCGGCCCCTTCTTTTTTTTCCGCCACCGCCCAGCCCTTCCTCCTCCGCGGAACAGCGGTTGGGAAACACTGGTTTAGGCAAACGAACACCTTCTAGAACTTGATTTCTTCTTACCATGAACTGGTGTAATATCCGGCCTTGGTTCTTGGGGTCTTTCTGTCACTGGAAAAACATAAAAAGTATTATTTGCATCTAAGTCGAGAGATAATTTTATCATCTAAGGCAGGGCTGTCCACCTTCTACCGGCCCAGGGGCCTGAATTCCGGGCACTGATGACCTGGGGGGCCATAGGGTCTGCCCCCGCCCCCGGCTCCGCCCCCACCTCTCCCCCGGCCCGCCTCCCGGCGCCCTCCCCCCCTCCCTTATTTTAATTTAATATTAAATATATTTAATTCCATCCTCCCCCCCCCTTATTTTGATTTAATATTAAATATATTTAATTCCATCCTCCCTCCCCTTATTTTAATTTAATATTAAATATATTTAATTCCATCCTCCCCTCCCCTTATTTTAATTTAATATTAAATATATTTAATTCCATCCTCCCCTTATTTTTATTTAATATTAAATATATTTAATTCCATCCTTCCCTCCCCTTATTTTAATTTAATATTAATTATATTTAATTCCATCCTCCCTCCCCCCTTATTTTTATTTAATATTAAATATATTTAATTCCATCCTCCCTTCTCCCCTTATTTTTATTTAATATTAAATATATTTAATTCCATCCTCCCCCTCCCCTTATTTTTAATTTAATATTAAATATATTTAATTCCATCCTCCCTCCCCTTATTTTTATTTAATATTAATTATATTTAAAACCATCCTCCCCTCCCCCCCTTATTTTAATTTAATATTAAATATATTTAATTCCATCCTCCCCTCTCCTTATATTTTAATTTAATATTAAATATATTTAATTCCATCCCCCCTCCCCTTATATTTTAATTTAATATTAAATATATTTAATTCCATCCTCCCCATCCCCCTTATTTTATTTAATATTAAATATATTTAATTCCATCCTCCCCTCCCCTTATTTTATTTAATATTAAATATATTTAATTCCATCCTCCCCTCCCCTTATTTTAATTTAATATTAAATATATTTAATTCCATCCTCCCCTCCCCTTATTTTAATTTAATATTAAATATATTTAATTCCATCCTCCCCTCCCCCTTATTTTTATTTAATATTAAATATATTTAATTCCATCCTCCCCTCCCCTTATTTTTATTTAATATTAAATATATTTAATTCCATCCTCCCCTCTCCCCTTATTTTTATTTAATATTAAATATATTTAATTCCATCCTCCCCCCTCCCCTTATTTTTATTTAATATTAAATATATTTAATTCCATCCTCCCCCCCTCCCCCTTATTTTTATTTAATATTAAATATATTTAATTCATCCTCCCCTCCCCCTTATTTTTATTTAATATTAAATGTATTTAATTCCATCCTCTCCTCCACGTATTTTTATTTAATATTAAATATATTTAATTCCATCCTCCCCTCTCCCTTATTTTAATTTAATATTAAATATATTTAATTCCATCCTCCCCTCCCCTTATTTTTATTTAATATTAAATATATTTAATTCCATCCTCCTCCCCTTATTTTAATTTAATAGTAAATATATTTAATTCCATCCTCCCCTCTCCCCTTATTTTAATTTAATATTAAATATATTTAATTCCATCATCCCTCTCCCCTTATTTTTATTTAATATTGAATATATTTAATTCCATCCTCCCCTCTCCCCATATTTTTATTTAATATTAAATATATTTAATTAAATATATTTAATTCCATCCTCCCCTCCCCTTATTTTTATTTAATATTAAATATATTTAATTCCATCCTCCCTCCCCCTTATTTTTATTTTAATATTAAATATATTTAATTCCATCCTCCCTCTCCCCTTATTTTTATTTAATATTAAATATATTTAATTCCATCCTCCCCCTCCTTATTTTTATTTAATATTAAATATATTTAATTCCATCCTCCCCTCCCCTTATTTTATTTAATATTAAATATATTTAATTCCATCCTCCTCCCCT
>JARBWK010000017.1:21165492-21304748 GCA_030556195.1 Anolis apletophallus | reverse complement strand
GCTGAGGCCTAGTCAGGAAAATCAGTTGGAAAGCCTAACAATATCCCATGAGCTGAGGCTTAGTCAGGAAAAATCATGTTGAGGAAACCTTGATGTCAATTTTGGGCCTGGTCTGAATTATAGGGGCTACAGTTTTGTTTGGGAAGTGATTGATGTGAAGGTACTGCGAATCCCATCATTCGTGGCCCATCCTTGGGAAGTCTGACTTGGCCATGGTGGTCCATGCTCTGGTTACATCCCGTATAGATTACTGCAATGATCTCTACGTGGGGTTGCCTTTGAAGACTGTTCGGAAGCTGCAACTAGTCCCACGGACAGCAGCCAGGTTGATAACAGGAGCGGCATTCAGAGAGCCCACAACTCCCCTGTTGTGCCCGCTCCACTGGCTGCCAGTTTGCTACCGGGCACAATTCAAAGTGCTGGCTTTAGCCTTTAAAGCCCTAAACGGTTCTGGTCCAACTTACCTGTCCGAACGCATCTCTCCCTCTGAACCATCGAGATGTTTAAGATCATCTGGTGAGGCCCTGCTCTCGGTCCCCCGCTCTTCAGGCGCGACTGGCGGGACGAGACAGGGCCTTTTCAGTGGTGGCCTCGGCTTTGGAACGCCTCCCTAAAGACATCAGATCGGCCCCTCCCCTCCTGACATTTCGCAAGAAAGTCAAGACCGGGCTATTTGAGCAGGCATTTGCTGATGAAATATAAGGCTTAATGAGATATATGGAATCACGACGATGTGATGCAAACTGATTTCAACCTGACGCTGAGGCTGCAATTGTATGTTTTTAATTGTTACATTGTTATTATATGGTTTTTTTGGGGGGGGGGTTGCCTTGTTGCTTGTGTTGTATTGAGGGCAGAGACTGCCTGTGTAAACCGTCCCGAGTCGCCTTCGGGCTGAGAGGGGCGGTATACAAACGTGACAAATAAATGACAAATAAATAAATAAATCCTGCCCTAAACCACACCAGGTTGTCAAGTGGGCCATTGGGCCCCTGTTTGCCAAGTTTGGTCCTGATCCGTCATAGCTGTGGGGCGCAGTGGCTAACTGCCTGAGGCCTTTCCTTTTCCCTCTGAGTCTCTTTAGAATGTTGGAATGTGGTTGGCCAATCGGAGTCCTTTATGCAAATACCGTTTTAGTGGCAACCAATCCCCTCTGTCTGGGGCCGTAGAATGTTGGAGTTCTGAGGCTGGCCAATCAGAGTCCTTTATGCAAATAATCTCACAGTGGCAGCCAATCGAAACGCTGGCACATATTTCACCCACCGCCCGCAAACACTGACTTTTATTAGATAGATAGATAGATAGATAGATAGATAGATAGATAGATAGATAGTTTGCCCTATCTTATCAAGGCAGCAGACCTGGATCTCCTCGATCATGTTCTGGGAGAAGATCTCCTCCTGCAGCAGGAGATCCCAAAGGGGATCCACTCGCAGCTCCTTCACCAGCCGGACCCGATTCCTCCGTAACAAAGCCCGGTGAGCGTCTTCCATGGTGGGAGAAAAAAAGGTAAACACGCTTCTTCCGGGTAAGGAAATCCCCGCCTTCGGCCACGCCCCCGGCTCCTCCCCTTCGCGTGGCGTCACATGCCCATATATGGTCATCGCTTGACTCATACTCCTTGTGGAGATGAGCAGCGCTCCACGCATGCGCAGTGTCGCCCTCCTAATGCCAAAGGAGCGAGACCAGCGGCTTTCCGCGCATGCGCAGTGTCGCCCTCCTATTGCCAAAGGAGCGAGACAAGCGGCTTTCCGCGCATGCGCAGTATCGCCCTCCTGATTGCCAAAGGAGCGAGACAAGCGGCTTTCCGAGCATGCGCAGTATCGCCCTCCTGATTGCCAAAGGAGCGAGACAGGCGGCTTTCCGCGCATGCGCAGTATCGCCCTCCTGATTGCCAAAGGAGCGAGACCAGCGGCTGTCTGCGCATGCGCAATTTCCAGCGGCTTCAGCCCAAACCCGCTTTCTCCTCATGCGAGGTGCAGCTTCCTGCGCATGCGCAGTTATAGTTAAACAACACTCAGGCGATCAACTGCTCTTCGCGCATGCGCAGTGTCGCCCTCCTTATTGCCAAACGAGCGAGACAAGCGGGTTTCTGCGCATGCGCGATTTTCCAGCTCCTTCTGCCCAAACAACCCGCTTTCCACTCACGCGAGGTGCAGCTTCCTACGCATGCGCAGTTATGCTTGAACAACACAGGCGGCAAAGTGCTTTTCGCGCATGCGCGGTATCCAACTTCTTCTGCCCAAGCAACCCGCTTTCCACTCACGCGAGGTGCAGCTTCCTACGCATGCGCAGTTATCGTTGAGCTACACACAGGCAGCAAACTGCTTTTCGCGCATGCGCAGTTCTTTCCCTCCCGTCCAAGGTTAGAGGCGGGGCTTAGCCTCTCCGGATGTCAGCGTCTCTATGGTGACGGCGACCGGAACCGGAAGTGGAGCCTAAAGGGACAAGAGAGGAGAGCTGAGGGTGGGTATTGCGAACCTCTCTCGAATTCTTCTCTTTACATTATGTATATACATATATATATATTATATTTATATATGTATTTGGATTCTTTTCTATTTAATACCGTATATATTCTGTTTTTATATTTTGTAGATATTCTATTTTAATTATATTTTTAGATATTCTATTTCTACCTTTTGTGTATATTCTGTTGTTATATTTCGCAGATATTATGCTTGGTGGGTATTCTATTTTTATATTCTGTAGATTTTTTTTATACAAGCGCGTTGATGACTGAAAAGGCCAATCTGAGATAGGCAAGTCCGGTTGCAGAAAGCACAGCAGAAAGTCTCCTTGGGTGATGTCGTTTCCAAGTTGCGGTTCTTTCTGCGTTGTCGTTTCTCTTCAAGACCCATTCGGCGTGTCTTCTCGAAAGAGGCCACAACATTGTGGACAGTGCGCCTCCATGCCTCCCGATGTGAGGCCAGGGTGGACCATTGTTGGCGATCAATCCGGCCGAGCCTGAGATGTTGTTTCAGGGAGTCCTTGTATCTCTTTTTGGGGCGCCTCTGCGCTGACCCGTGGAGTTCACCATAGAGTAGTATCTTTGGGAGGCGGTGGTCCTCCATCCTAGAGACGTGCCCTGCCCAGCGCAGCCGTGTTCCCAATAGCATGGCCTCAATGCTGGTGATCCCTGCTTGCTCAAGGACAGCAACATTCGTCACATAGTCGGTCCAGTGTATATTTAGGATTGAGCGAAGACAGCGCTGATGAAAGCTCTGCATTCAGGTGCGTAGGTGTTGGCGATAGGTGACCCATGGTTCACACCCATAGAGGAGAATAGACAGTACGATAGCTCTGTACACACTGATTTTGGTGCTTTGCCTCAGGTGTTTGTTGCTCCAGAGTCTTTTGTGAAGCCTTCCGAATGCACTCTATGTCTTTGCTAATCTGTGATCTATCTCTTTATCAGTCTTTTTTTTATCAGTAAAGAATAAGATATTTACTCTTTGTTACGCAGAGTAACATATATACAGTCATGTGAAAAGTTGCATTGACTCACACAATTCCTTTCATGGGGATTCAAATGGTCTTTATGTGTCCATGTGAAGGATCTTCCAGCAGTTCAGAAGCAGAAAATATACACTAACTTGTCTTGATAAACTCCTGCACAGAAAACCAAAACATGTAACTGTTGCCAAAACTCCCAGGATCAGCTAGTTTCTGGGTGTGGCCCAACCAATGAACTTTGCATTTTTCAGTTAACACACTCACCAACTGTTTATCAGTCTTGAAGAGATGATGCTTCCCAGGGAGGTGAACTGCTGGACGGACTTAAGCACAGATTCGCCTATGCTGACGTGGGGATGATGGTGTTCTTCCTGTGGTGGGGGCTGGTAGAGGACTTCCCTTTTCTTCAGGCTGACTTCCAGCCCAAACAGCTCTGCAGCTGTTGCAAAGCAGGATGTTTGGCGCTGCAGGGCTGCTTCTGAATGGGCGACAAGGGCAGCATCGTCAACAAAAAGCAGCTCATGGACTAGATAGTTTAGAGCAGGGCTGTCCAACTGGCGGCCCTGGGGCCATACACGGCCCCCCAGCCTGTTGGCCCCGGCCCCAGCTATGCCCCCGGCCGCCATTTTTAATTTTTTTTAAAAATTTAAATGGCGGCGAGGGGAGGCAGGGCAGGGAGGAGGAAGTGAGCCAGCTCCTCCTCCCTGCACCGCCCCTTTTCCCTCTCTCACCGGCACCAATGCAAACCGGGTTGCATAGGCGCCGGCAGAGAGAGGGGCGGTGCAGGGAGGAGGAAGAGAGCTAGCTCCTCCTCCCTGCACCGCCCTCTTCCCTCTCTCTCGGAGCCGATGCCTTGGAAGGGAGGGGGGGTCCCTCCCGCGCCTCCCGCCCCTTCAGGTTTGGGAAGGGTTTTCACCCGGCACTCGAGGCGAGCCTCCCCAGGTTTGGGAAGGGCGCCACCCGGCAGCCTTCAGGCTTGAGACGCCGCTCCCATGTCCCGGGCTCAGAGGGACACCCGAAACCCCCAAGCCTGGAAGGCTGGCGAGGAGAAGCACCGCCTCTCGCTTCCCCGGCAGCCTTCCAGGCTTGCGGGAGTTTTCGCCAGCTCCCATGTCCCTCTGCTCAGAGGGACACAGGAGCCGGGCGAAAACCCTCTGAAGCCTGGAAGGCTGGCGGGGAAGCGAGCGGCACTTCTCGCTTCCCCACCAGCCATCCAGGCTTGCGTAGGGTTTCCCTGGGTGACGTTAGGCTGGGTGAGGTCAGGCGTCACCCAGCCTAACGTCACCCAGGGAACCCTCCTGAAAATGGGCGGGCAGGAGGCCGGCCACGCAGGAGGCCACGCCGCTGGGAGTGGCCACGCCCCGGGAGTGGCCACGCCCCCGCTCACTGCGGCCCCCAGGTGATCAGTGACACTTCTTCCGGCCCCCTTGGACAGCACTGGTTTAGAGTCTTAGTGCGAGCCCTCAGGCAGCTAGTTGAACAAGCTACCATCAGTACGATAGTGTATATATAAATGCCGTCTTCTTCTTCGAGGTCTGCCTTAGCCCTTTGGAGCATCATGCTGAAGGAGATTGTAAATAGGGTTGGTGCAAGAACACAACCTTGTTTCACTCCGTTAGTTATTAGAAAGGGCTCCGAGAGAGCATCGCCGTATTTGACTCGACCGCGCTGGCCCTCATGTAACAGGATAATAATAATAATAATACTAATAATTACAACAGCAATAATAGATATACTGACCTCTCTCCACTTTGTTTTGTGCAGGAAGCAAGATGGAAATGAAACGGTTGAGCCTGTCGCTGGTGGTGCTCCTCTTCCTTGTCCTGGCCCTGCAGATCTTGTCGGCCGTTGATTTTGACCCCTACCGGATCCTCGGGGTCAGCAGGACGGCCAGCCAGGCCGAGATTAAGAAGGCCTACAAGAAGCTTGCCCGGGAATGGTGAGTGAATGGGAAAAATGGGATTGAAACTTACTTGCTTCTGTCGTAATCAAACGAATCATGCAATGAGATCTTGGGAGTTCTAGTTCTAAAGCGATGGGGAGTTATGGTTCTAATGGGATGGGATCTTGGGAATTCTAGTTCCAATGCGATGAGATCTTGGGAGTTCTAGTTCCAATGCGATGAGATCTTGGGAGTTCTGGTTCTAAAGCGATGGGATCTTGGGAGTTCTGGTTCCAATGCGATGAGATCTTGGGAGTTCGGGTTCTAATGGGATGGGATCTTGGGAGTTCTGGTTCCAATGCGATGAGATCTTGGGAGTTCTAGTTCTAAAGTGATGTGATCTTGGGAGTTCTGGTTCTAATGGGATGGGATATTGGGAATTCTAGTTCCAATACTATGGAATCTTGGGAGTTCTAGTTCTAATGGGATGGGATCTTGGGAGTTCTGGTTCCAATGCGATGAGATCTTGGGAGTTCTAGTTCTAAAGTGATGTGATCTTGGGAGTTCTGGTTCTAATGGGATGGGATATTGGGAATTCTAGTTCTAATGCAATGGAATCTTGGGAGTTCTAGTTCTAAAGTGATGTGATCTTGGGAGTTCTAGTTCCAATGCGATGAGATCTTGGGAGTTCTGGTTCTAAAGTGATGGGATCTTGGGAGTTCTGGTTCCAATGCGATGAGATCTTGGGAGTTCTGGTTCTAATGGGATGGGATCTTGGGAGTTCTGGTTCCAATGCGATGAGATCTTGGGAGTTCTAGTTCTAAAGTGATGTGATCTTGGGAGTTCTGGTTCTAATGGGATGGGATATTGGGAATTCTAGTTCCAATACTATGGAATCTTGGGAGTTCTAGTTCTAATGGGATGGGATCTTGGGAGTTCTGGTTCCAATGCGATGAGATCTTGGGAGTTCTAGTTCTAAAGTGATGTGATCTTGGGAGTTCTGGTTCTAATGGGAATGGGATATTGGGAATTCTAGTTCTAATGCAATGGAATCTTGGGAGTTCTAGTTCTAATGGGATGGGATCTTGGGAGTTCTGGTTCCAATGCGATGAGATCTTGGGAGTTCTAGTTCTAAAGTGATGTGATCTTGGGAGTTCTGGTTCTAATAGGATGGGATCTTGGGAGTTCTAGTTCTAATGGGATGGGATCTTGGGAGTTCTAGTTCTAAAGCGATGGGATCTTGGGAGTTCTAGTTCCAATGCGATGAGATCTTGGGAATTCTGGTTCTAAAGTGATGTGATCTTGGGAGTTCTAGTTCTAAAGTGATGTGATCTTGGGATCTTAGGATGGGATCTTGGGAGTTCTAGTTCTAATGGGATGGGATCTTGGGAGTTCTAGTTCTAAAGCGATGGGATCTTGGGAGTTCTAGTTCCAATGCGATGAGATATTGGGAGTTCTAGTTCTAAAGTGATGTGATCTTGGGAGTTCTAGTTCTAATAGGATGGGATCTTGGGAGTTCTAGTTCTAATGGGATGGGATCTTGGGAGTTCTAGTTCTAAAGTGATGTGATCTTGGGAGTTCTGGTTCTAATAGTGATGGGATCTTGGGAGTTCTAGTTCCAATAGGATGGGATCTTGGGAGTTCTAATGGGAGGTCTTGGAGTTCTAGTTCTAATGGGATGGGATCTTGGGAGTTCTAGTTCTAAAGCGATGGGATCTTGGGAATTCTGGTTCTAATGCGATGGGATCTTGGGAATTCTGGTTCTAATGCAATGGGATCTTGGGAGTTCTAGTTTTAATGCTAGGCAATCTTGGGAGTCAAAGTGGTGTCAAACTGCATTAACTCTATATTGCGATGATGATGGTGATGATTTTAATAGTGTTGTATGTTACAGTTCGGTTTTAAAACCCTGCCTTGAGCCACAAGAAGAGGCAGAATTATTATTGTTATTATTATTATTATTAAGCAGTGGCACAGAACAATAAACACAACAAACATTAAAATACATATAAGTCAGGGCCGTGCCAGTAACATGTAGGCTGACATGCAAAGGTTAAGATTGACTTGTAAATCCCATCTATGGCCTCATTATTATTATTATTATTATTATTATTTCCACCCTTCTTTATCACCCCAAAGGAGACTCAGCTCGGCTTGACATAAAGGCATTAGTATACAATATAAAATAAGCAAATATACAAACATTAAAACAGAATTAAACACAAAGAATACTAAAAAAAATTCCACCCAAACATATTCCTTGTGTTTGCTTTGCAGGCATCCCGACAAAAACAAGGACCCTGGAGCAGAAGATAAGTTCATTCAGATTAGCAAAGCGTACGAGGTATTTCGCGGCCGTTCCTTCTTTGGGATCTTATAAGGGGAAGTTTGAGAATACCCTTTCTTTGTGGCTCTTTCTTCCCTTGCTTTCCCTCATATACCTTCTCTGAAGCTCATACGCCAGCTGCGACCATACCTCGTGAAGCCGGATTTGGCCTTGGTTACCTCTAGATTGGACTACTGTAATGTGCTCTACGTGGGGCTGCCCTTGAAGTCAGCCTGGAAATTCATGTTTAGCGTTTTAATGTTCTGATTTTATAGTGTTGCGCAGTTTATTTAGATTGGTTTTGTATTTTATGTATATATTTGTTTCTTGGTGTTCTTGTGTTATCTTGTGCTATATTGTGTTACTGTACTGATGGGCGTGGCCTCGTGTAAGCCGCCCCGGGTCCCCTTTGGGGAGATGGTGGCGGGGTATAAATAAAGTTTATTATTATTAGTGTTATTTGTTAAGTAGGTGGGTGGAAGGATGGATGGATGGATGAAAGGATGGGTGGATGGAGGGATAGATGGATGGAGGGATAGATGGATGGAGGGATAGATGGATGGAGGGATAGATAATGGATAGATGGATAGATAATGGATGTATAGATGGATGAGTATATAAAAAGATGGATGGACGGACAGACAAACAGATCGATGGATGGATAGAGTGTGAGAGAGAGATGTGGATAGATGGGTGGATAGTTAGAGGGATGGGTGGATGAACGGACAGATGGAGGGATAGATAGCTCGATGGAGGGATAGATAGATAGATGGATGTATAGATGGATGAGTATATAGAAACATGGATAGAAAGATAGATGGATAGATGGATGGACGGACGGACAGACAGACAGATGGATGGAGTGAGAGAGATGTGGATAGATGGATGGATAGTTAAGAGGGATGGATGGATGAAAGGATAGATGGATGGATGGAGCGATAGATAGATGGATGTATAGATGGATGAGTATATAGAAAGATGGATAGAAAGATGGATGGACAGACAGACAGATGGATGGATAGAGAGTGAGAGAGATGTGGATAGATGGATGGGTGGATGGATGGATGAATGAAAGGATAGATGGATGGATAGATGGCTGGATGGAAGGATAGATAGATGGATGTATAGATGGATGAGTATATAGAAAGATGGATAGAAAGATGGATGGACGGATGGACGGACAGACAGATGGATGGATAGAGAGTGAGAGAGATGCGGATAGATGGATGGGTGGATGGATGGATGAATGAAAGGATAGATGGATGGATAGATGGATGGATGGAAGGATAGATAGATGGATGTATAGATGGATGAGTATATAGAAAGATGGATAGATAGATAGATAGATGGATGGACGGACAGACAGACAGATGGATGGATGGATAGAGTGAGAGAGATGTGGATAGATGGATGGGTGGGTGGATGGATGGATGAATGAAAGGATAGATGGATGGATAGAGGGCTGGATGGAAGGATAGATAGATGGATGGATGTATAGATGGATGAGTATATAGAAAGATGGATAGAAAGATGGATGGATAGAGAGTGAGAGAGAGATGTGGATAGATGGATGGATGGATGAAAGGATAGATGGATGGATGGAGCGATAGATAGATGGATGTATAGATGGATGAGTATATAGAAAGATGGATAGAAAGATGGATAGATGGATGGACGGACAGACAGATGGATGGATAGAGAGTGAGAGAGATGTGGATAGATGGATGGGTGGATGGATGGATGAATGAAAGGATAGATGGATGGATAGATGGCTGGATGGAAGGATAGATAGATGGATGTATAGATGGATGAGTATATAGAAAGATGGATAGAAAGATGGATGGGTGGACAGACAGATGGATGGATAGAGAGTGAGAGAGATGCGGATAGATGGATGGGTGGATGGATGGATGAATGAAAGGATAGATGGATGGATAGATGGCTGGATGGAAGGATAGATAGATGGATGTATAGATGGATGAGTATATAGAAAGATGGATAGATAGATAGATGGATGGACGGACAGACAGACAGACGGATGGATGGATAGAGTGAGAGAGATGTGGATAGATGGATGGGTGGGTGGATGGATGGATGAATGAAAGGATAGATGGATGGATAGAGGGCTGGATGGAAGGATAGATAGATGGATGTATAGATGGATGGATAGAAAGATGGATAGATAGATGGATGGATAGAGAGTGAGAGAGAGATGTGGATAGATGGATGGATGGATGAAAGGATAGATGGATGGATGGAGCGATAGATAGATGGATGTATAGATGGATGAGTATATAGAAAGATGGATAGAAAGATGGATAGATGGGTGGACAGACAGACAGATGGATGGATAGATGGATGGATGGATAGATGGCTGGATGGAAGGATAGATAGATGGATGGATAGATGGATGAGTATATAGAAAGATGGATAGATAGATGGATGGACGGACAGACAGACAGATGGATGGATGGATGGATAGAGAGTGAGAGAGAGATGTGGATAGATGGATGGATAGTTAGAGGGATGGATTGATGGATGGATGAAAGGATGGATGGGTGGATGGATGAAAGGATATTTGGATGGAGGGATGGATGTATAGATGGATGAGTATATAGAAAGATGGATGGATAGATGGATGGACGGACAGACGGATGGATAGAGAGTGAGAGAGAGATGTGGATAGATGGATGGATGGATAGATGGATGGATAGATAGATAGTATTTTATTTTGTGGGGTTTTTGATTATTTTATAGTAATTTTATAATAATCTATTATATAAATGGGTTCACGTCATGTGATGTATACCTCAAACAAAGAAACCTTACAATGCAGAAAAACAATACTTGCCAACAGAAATAGGCCTCAAGCAAGGTACGTTTGTAACAAAGAAACTTTCCCCCCCAAAACCTAAAAGGCCCCCAAAACAACGAGTAAAAATAAAACTACATTTACCAGCATCCTCCGGGGCAGCCAACGACTCACCCAGCCTCTACATTCTGAACAACATGATTGGCTGCCAATAAGGGCGGATTTGCATAACTGCTGTAACCATAGCAACGCTGGCAAGAGCCATCCAAAGCTAGGATAGAATGCTGAGAGATTTCAGTTGGTGTTTGAGGGTTAAACTGCCAAAACCAAACTCTGAGGGAGCAATTCTCCAGCAAATTCCTACCCACACAACACAACACAACTTCCAATCACAACCCATCCCACCAACCTTACGGGACCCGTACACACAACACCTACAAACACCACAAACTAAAACCCTTCCTTCCTTCCACACAGACATAAACTGACCCAAAAGACAAGCCATGCCTTAAAAAAATAACAGCATCGGACGACACACTCACAGCGCTACATACATCAAACAAAAAAGGGCAGAACAAACGCCAGAACAGAAACACACTGCGCAGCAGAGACACAGACAACAGGTCACTGCACGACGCACAGCTGAGAACCAAATGCAAAGAACTGCATGACAAGAAGAAGCGCGCAGCCAGGAACAACAAAGACGCGGAAATGCAACACAACAGCAGCGCAAGGAGCGCAGAAACACGACGTCGCAACACAGAAAACAAACTTCAAAAACACCACAACCAATTCCACCGCCTAGCCTTCAGATACAACGCTGCAGAAGACTACAGCATGGCGCCAGAGGCCGACATTGGCACCCTAACGCACATCTGCACACACTGCAAAGCCCTGAAATACCCAGCAGGAACACCGGGAATGTGCTGCCTAGCCGGTAAAGTCTCTCTACCACCACTTGCCACTCCTCCACAACCACTACAGACTTTGCTGAGTGGACACGCTCCAGAATCAAAACACTTCCTCCGCTATAGAAGACAATACAACTCATGCTTCCAGATGACATCATTTGGAGCACACATAGAAAGTGCGCAATTCATGCCTACATGACCCCACCAAGACCGTAAGTCACATCATTTCCAACCCTTACATCTCGCATCTCCTAAATAGGGCACAGCAACGCCTGCCGGGTACAGCTAGTATAATATATAATACAATGTTATATTATAATTTCAATACATTATAATGTTAATATATATACTATAATATAATAATTATGATAATACTAATAATATACGAATATATATATTGATATATTAATATGTTAATATTAACAATGTGTTAATATATTAATATAGTTATTTTATAATAATAATAATAATAATAGTATGATTACGGTATGGTGTGTTGTATAGGCATTTGGTATCGGTGGTGTTGTAATGTAACACAGTATAATATTGCCAATGATAATCTATATATATATAAATCGAGTGGTCGTGCAACTCGGTATATAGACAGCAACACCATAACCTCCATAACCACCAAACACCCCAAACACATTCAAACATACCACGGGGTATGTCTAGGGCACAAAAAAACCGGCCTACATACCACTCTACCCCCAAACCCGGCCCCCAAAAACCGCCCATTGGAATTAGCAGCGCATGGAGAATTCCAACGCGAGGGCACGGAAGGGGAGAGGAAAAACACTGCTTCCCAATGCTGGCAGCGCACTCCACATCACACACCCACCCCAAACCCAGCCCTCCCCTCAGCCCACGCTCACCACATCGCCCTCCTTCTCCATGCCGCCGCGGTAACAAACGGGGGAACATCGCTACGGCAGCGCCGGCGCCGTGCCCGTCTCTTCCGGCGCCTCCTCGACCTACTTCAACACCTCCATGCCGCTCCCGGAAAGGGGGGCCAAGGAGACCATCACCACCTCGACTGCGGCACCTCCTCTGCTACCTCCTCGGCCTCCGCCACAGACTCCCAGCTGTTTCCTGTCCCGGCCCATGCGGTCTCTCTCCCCCTCTCTCTCTTGATCTGCATGTGTCTCGCACTCTCCCGAGACACACACAGACCAAGAGAAAAACAGTAAGACAGACCACGTGAACCCGGCACAGGCAAGAGGCCTTCTCGGCCTCCCCCGCCGTCTTGCAGCCGTTCCCGGACCCGGCCCGCATGGGTGGCGCCGTGCCCGCCTGGAAAGCGGACAAGGAGGCAGCGGAGGAGGCGGCCACGACACCGCCCGCACCACCCGGGTCCAGGAGCGGCGCCCGGGTCCGGAAGCGGCTGGAAGGTGACGGAGGAGGCTGAGAAGCCAGCGGAGGAGGTGGGAACGCCGCCACCCGCGCGTCCCGGATCCAGGACCGGCGGCACTACACTTCCCAGAAAGCTCCGCATGAACAGAAAGTGGCCGTGCGGGGCCTTCTGGGAAGTGTAGTCCCGTGGAGGACTTCCGGCCGGGAGAGGCGGAACTTCCTCTTTGGCCCCTGCTTCGGCGCGTCCTTGCCCTCTTCAGCCACCTCCCTGCCGCTCCTGGACCCAGGCAGCCAAAACACGTGGCCCGGGTCCAGGAGCGGCTACGAGGCGGCGGAGGAGGCGGCCACGACGCCACCCACCCGGCCCACCTCAACAACCGTCTGAGAAACGGCGGAAGACCCCCCCTTCCCACTACGATGAGGAGAACACAGACAATACAATAGTAAGGAACGAAAAGAAAAGAATAGAAGGATGGAAGGGGAGAAGAAAGGAAGAAAAAAGGAAGGAAAGAGGGAAGAAGGAGAGAGAGAAAACATACAAGGATGGAAGGAAGGAGGGGGAAGGAAAATACACCAGAAAGGAATGAAAAAGCCACAGCGAAGCGTGGCCGGGTCAGCTAGTGTCATATAATAATTATATCGTGATATTATAATTTGTATATTTGTATTACATGCAATATTGCTAATCAATATTGCGATATGTTGTAGTGCAATATGATGTGTATTACTGATGTTGTGCTATGACAGTAATCTTATTTGTTGCTTTTCAGTTTGCTGTAAGCCAGTCCGGCAATATTGTTGTTTGCTGTTGTTGTTGTTATTGTTGTTAGATAGATAGATAGATAGATGTGCATAATCTCCTGTTTTATCCCGGGGCCCAGATCCTGTCCAACGAGGAGAAGCGGCTGAGCTTTGACCGCTACGGGGACGTGGGCGAGGGGCCGGGTTCTGCTCAGTCCCCGCACCAGCCTCCGCCCCGCCACTTCCACCACTTCCACGACAGCTTCTACTTCGACGAGTCCTTCTTCCACTTCCCCTTCAACGCGGAGCGGCGGGAGGCCTCCGACGACGAGAAGCACCTGCTCCACTTTGCCCTCTACGCCAACGAGGTGGTGCCCGACAGCTTCCGCAAGCCCTACCTCATCAAGATCACCTCCGACTGGTGCTTCAGCTGCATCCACATCGAACCCGTGTGGAAGGAGGCCGTCCAGGAGCTGGAGGCCCTCGGTAAGAGAATGGACGGAAGGAAGGCTAGGAGGGGTGATAATAATAATTTATATCATTATATCAATGCTATAAGCCCACTAGTCTCCCCTTATATCCCTTTAATAATATTAATAATAATCTGTATACCTTTATAAAACGGAATGTTTGTATGTATGTATGTGTGCGGAGGGCGGGATGGCGGGAGGGCGGATATGTGGCAGCCGCTTTCACAGGCCACAGTGACCAGCGCGGGTGATGGACCTGCACCAAACTTGGCACACATAACCTCCCTAACCCCCTTTACGTCCTGGTGCGGTTCGGGGGACATGACCCACGAATTATGGGATTTGTAGTACTTTCAAACACTTTGGTTCCCACAGACCACTGAGGCCACCAAAAAGGACCAATACAGACCACACTTAGCACACACAGCCCCCATGACCCACTCTACGTCCCGGTGCAGTTTGGAGGAGGCTGGACCATGGATGATGGGACTTGAAGTACCTCTACTCACTTCCCAAGTCCGCTGCGACCCTCATCCAATTACTGATCGAGACCACACTTGGCACACATAACCCTCATGACTGCCTTCACATCCTGGTGAGGTTCGGGGGAGGACTGACAATGGATGATGGGATTTGTAGTACTTTCACACCCCTCTGTTCCCACAGACAACTGTGGCCCCCAACAAACACCGAGAAAGACCACACTTGGCACACACAGCCCCAGTGACCCACTCTACATCCTACTGAAGTTTGGAGGGGGCCAGAACATGGATAATGGGACTTGCAGTACCTTCCCTCACTTTCCAAGCCTGCTACAAACCTAATCCAATGACTGATCAACACCAAACCTGGCACACAGAGCCCTCATGACCCACTCTACATCCTGGTGCTGTTTTGTGTGAGACGGACCACAGATGATGGGACTTGAAGTACCTTCACTCACTTCCTAAAAACAATGCAACCCTCATCCATTCACCAATACAGACCAAACTTAGCACACAGAGCCCCCATGACCCAATCTACATCCTACTACACTTTGGGGGAGGGTGGACCAGAGATGATGGGACTTCTACTACCTTCAGTAATTTCATGATACCACTGCAACTCCCAATAATGATGGATCAAGAACAAACTTGCCACACAGAGCCCCCATGACCCACTCCACATCCTGCTGCACTTCTCAAATGACCCGGGCACCGCCGGGTCCCCAAGCTAGTGTATAATAATAATATCAATGCTATAAGCCAGGGGTCGTGAACCTTTTTGACTCAGAGAGCCATGAAAGCAAAATATTTGGAAATTTATTTCAGCGAGAGCCATATAATATGTACAATATATGTTAAGACTGAATACAACTAAATGTGAGTCTATACGTACATACAATGAGAAAAGGATTCCCCGGCAGAATGACGGGACACTTCAGACCTGGCTCTGCAAAAGGCATGCTCAGGTCTCTGGGAAGGAAGAGAAGACGGAAGGAAGGAACGGGAAAAGAAAGAAAGAGAGACAGAGGAAATAAAGGAGGGAGGGGGAGAGGAAGAAAGAAAATAAGAACACTATGGAAAAGGAAGAAAAGAAAAGCAGGAGACAAGGAGGGGGAAGAAAGAAGGAAATGGGAAGGGAGGAAAGGAAAGGGTGGGGAAAAGAAAGGAAAGGGGTGGGGAAAAGAAATAATAAAGGGAGAGGGAGGGGGAAGTGAAAAGAAAGGAAGGAGAAGGAATGGAGACTTGGGGGAAAAGAGAAGAGGAAGGAAAGAGGAGGGAGGAGAATGGAGGAAGAAGGAAGGAGAGAGGGAGGGGAAAAGAAGGAGAGAAAGAGAAGGAAAGGGTGAAGGGGAGAAAGGAAGGAAGAGGAAGGAAGGAAGAGGGAGAATGGAGGAAAGAAGGAAGGAGAGAGGGAGGGGAAAAGAAGGAGAGAAAGAGAAGGAAAGGGTGAAGGGAGAAAGGAAGGAAGAGGAAGGAAGGAAGGAGAGGGAGAATGGAGGAAAGAAGGAAGGAGAGAGGGAGGGGAAAAAGAAGGAGAGAAAAGAAGGAAAGGGTGAAGGGGAGAAAGGAAGGAAGAGGAAGGAAGGAAGAGGGAGAATGGAGGAAAGAAGGAAGGAGAGAGGGAGGGAAAATGAAGGAGAGAAAGAGAAGGAAAGGGTGAAGGGGAGAAAGGAAGGAAGAGGAAGGAAGGAAGAGGGAGAATGGAGGAAAGAAGGAAGGAGAGAGGGAGGGGAAAAAGAAGGAGAGAAAGAGAAGGAAAGGGTGAAGGGGAGAAAGGAAGGAAGAGGAAGGAAGGAAGAGGGAGAATGGAGGAAAGAAGGAAGGAGAGGGGAGGGAAAAAGAAGGAGAGAAAGAGAAGGAAAGGGTGAAGGGGAGAAAGGAAGGAAGGAAGGAAGAGGGAGAATGGAGGAAAGAAGGAAGGAGAGAGGGAGGGAAAATGAAGGAGAGACGGAAAGGGTGAAGGGGAGAAAGGAAGGAAGGAAGAGGGAGAATAGAGGAAAGAAAGAATGGGAGAGAGGAAGGGAAAAGGACGGAGAGAAGGAGAAGGAAAGGGTGAAAGGGAGAAAAGAAGGAAGGAAGAGGGAGAACAGAGGAAAGAAAGAAGGGGAGAGAGGAAGGGAAAAGGAAGGAGAGAAGGAAAGGGTGAAGGGGAGAAAGGAATAAGAAGAAGAAAGGAAGAGGGAGAATGGAGGAAAGAAGGAAGGGTAGAGAGGGAGGGAAAAGGAAGGAGAGAAGGAAAGGGTGAAGGGGAGAAAGGAAGCGGGAGAATGGAGGAAAGAAGGAAGGGGAAAGAGGAAGGGAAAAGGAAGGAGAGAGGGAGAAGGAAAGAGTGAAGAGAAAGAAGGAAGAGGAAGGGAGGAAGAGGGAGAATGAAGGAAAGAAGGGGAGAGAGGGAGGGAAAACGAAGGAGAGAAGGAAAGAATGGATGAGGCAGGAAGGAACAAAGAGGGAAGGAGGAAAGAAGGTAGGGAGAGAGGGAGGAAAAGAATGAAAGAAAAAGAGGGGAAAAATTGCGTCACTCCTCCCTGCTGCATGCTGGGAAACTGAGGCCCAGGCTGCTCTGGAGAGCCAGATGCCATCATGAAAAGAGCCACATCTGGCTCCCGAGCCATAGGTTCCCTGCCCCTGATATAAATGATAAATGTTTCCGCACTTTCAATGTAAATGAGGTTTTTTTCTCTCTCCTTTTTTTCTTTTTTCCTTCTTCTAACAAAGTATATCTTCTTCCAACAAAAATTTAATAAAATACAATTTAGAAATAATAATAATAATAATAATGAAAATACTAATTAATAATATCAATGATATCAGCCCATCTGACCTGTTACCCCTTCTTTCAGGTGTGGGGATCGGGGTGGTCCATGCTGGGTACGAGCGGCGCCTGGCGCACCACCTGGGCGCCCACAGCACCCCCTCCATCCTGGGGCTCATCAACGGGAAAGTGACCTTCTTCCACAATGCCGTTGTGCGGGAGAACCTGCGGCAATTCGTGGAGAGCCTGCTCCCGGGGAACCTGGTCGAGAAGGTGAGCCTTGCCTCCCAATCTGCCGGAGGCCCCATCTTTCTTATCTCAATGCTTTTCGTGTGTAGGGTCACCCCAAGGACCGGTTTGAGGGTCCAAAGTGTGGGTTTTGATTCAGTATATATCTCTAAAATAACCTCCCTAAAGGATCACCTGAAATAAATTAATGGCATCATCTTTTGTGAATGCAGTGCATTCTGTTCCTTGCATATTATTATTACTAGCTTGGGGACCCGGCGGTGCCCGGGTTATTTGAGAGACGTATTAGTTGGTCTGTAGCAATTACCCTTCCAAATGTGGCTCGTCTGTATTGGTGAATGGTGTCATTGGAAGTTGAAGGTGTCCCATCAAGGCACTGCAGGAAGTCCCATCAGGTTTGGTGTTGATCAGTCATTGGATTAGGGTGCACCCTCATCCAAACTGTGCAGGGTGCAGTGGGATGGGGCTCTATGTGCCAGGTTTGGTCTGATCAGTCATTGGATTAGGCTGCAGTAGTCTTGGAATGTGAAGGAAGGTACTCCAAGTCCCATCATCCATGGTCTTTCCTCCTCCAAACTGCACCAGGATGTAGAGTGGGTCATGAAGGCTCTATGTGCCAGGTTTGGTGTTGATCAGTCATTGATTAGGTTTAGTCTTGGAAAGTGAAGGAAGGTACTACAAGTCCCATCATCCATGGTCTGTCCTCCTCCAAACTGCACCAGGATGTAGAGTGGGTCACGAGGGCTCTATGTGCCAGGTTTGGTCTTGATCAGTCATTGGATAAGGTTTGCAGTAGTCTTGGAAAGTGAGGGAAGTTACTGCAAGTCCCATCATCCATGGTCTGCCCTCCTGCAAAGTGCAGCAGGGTGTAGAGTGGGTCACGAGGGCTCTATGTGCCAGGTTTGGTCTTGATCAGTCATTGGATAAGGTTTGCAGCAGTCTTGGAAAGTGAGGGAAGTTACTGCAAGTCCCATCATCCATGGTCTATCCCCCTCCAAACTGCAGCAGGGTGTAGAGTGGGTCATGAGGGCTCTATGTGCCAGGTTTGGTGTTGATCAGTCATTGGATTAGGTGTGCAGTAGTCTTGGAAAGTGAAGGAAGGTACTACAAGTCCCATCATCCATGGTCTGTCCTCCTCCAAACTGCACCAGGATGTAGAGTGGGTCACGGCTCTATGTGCCAGGTTTGGTGTTGATCAGTCATTGGATTAGGTGTGCAGTAGTCTTGGAAAGTGAAGGAAGGTACTACAAGTCCCATCATCCATGGTCTGTCCTCCTCCAAACTGCACCAGGATGTAGAGTGGGTCACGAGGGCTCTATGTGCCAGGTTTGGTGTTGATCAGTCATTGGATTAGGTGTGCAGTAGTCTTGGAAAGTGAAGGAAGGTACTACAAGTCCCATCATCCATGGTCTGTCCTCCTCCAAACTGCACCAGGATGTAGAGTGGGTCATGAGGGCTCTATGTGCCAGGTTTGGTCTTGATCAGTCATTGGATAAGGTTTGCAGCAGTCTTGGAAAGTGAGGGAAGTTACTGCAAGTCCCATCATCCATGGTCTGCCCTCCTGCAAAGTGCAGCAAGATGTAGAGTGGGTCATGGGGGCTCTGTGTGCCAAGTTTGGCCTTGATCCATCATTATTGGGAGTTGCAGTGGTATCATGAAATTACTGAAGGTACTGCAAGTCCCATCATCTGTGGTCCGCCCTCCTCGAAATTGCAGTAGGCTGTAGATTGGGGCATGGGGGCTCTGTGTGTCAAGTGTGGTCTTTATCGGTGTTTGTTGGGGGCCGCAGTGGTTTGTGGAATCAGAGGGGTGTGGAAGTACTACAAATCCCATCATCCATTGTCAGTCCTCCCCCGAACCTCACCAGCTCGTGAAGGCAGTAATGGGGGTTATGTGTGCCAAGTTTGGTCTCGATCAGAAATTGGAAGAGGGTCGCGGCGGACTTGGGAAGTGAGTAGAGGTAGTTCAAGTCCCATCATCCCTGGTCCACCCTCGTTGAAACTGCACTAGGATGTAGTCATTTTATTTATTTATTTATTTATTTATTGTTCACTTTTGTATTCCGCTCCTCCCAGCAGGCTCGGGGCGGATCACAGCAAAAAATACATGGGCGGCATGTTGAAACATGTCAACATGCGACCCTACAGTTAATAAAAACATAAAAACATAAAACCACATTTAAAACAGGTTACATCGTCAGAACATAGGTTGAGAGGACATATATCATAGTTCTTAGTCCGGTGTGCCTAATTAAAGGCCAGCCCGAAGAGGGCCGTCTTACACGCCCTCCGGAACGGGCCCAGTTCCGAGATAGCTCGGGTACTGTCTGGGAGGGCGTTCCAGAGCACCGGTGCCGCCACAGAAAAAGACCTTTGTCTAGTCGTCGACAGGTGGCAGGAGCGGACTGATGGAATTAACAACAGATTTTGCTCATCTGAGCGCAATGATCTCGGGCGAGTCGGGGCAAGGCGGTCCTTCAGGTACGCAGGCCCTAGGCCGTGTAAGGCCTTAAAGGTCAAAACCAACACCTTGAAGGCAATTCAGTACTCGATGGGAAGCCAGTGCAGTTGCCGGAGAATAGGTGTAATATGCTCTCTCGCGGCACTCCTGCCAGCAAGCGAGCCATGGGCGTTCTGCACTAGCTTGAGTTTCGGATTGTCGACAAGGGAAGGCCAACGAGGCCATTACAGTAGTCTAATCTCGAGATGACCGTCGCTTGGATTACCGTGGCCAGGTCGTCCCTGGACAGGTAGGGTGCCAATCGCCCAGCCTGTCGGAGGTGATAGAATGACGTCCTGCTGACCGCGAGACCTGGGCCTCCATGGTCAGCGAGAGTCCAACACACAACCCCAGGCTCTTAACTGACGGCGATGGGTTAAGCCGCTCGCCGTCCAGGTAGGTAACCGGCACCCCAGTCCAGGCCGACCAGGCCACAGGATCGTCTTCGATGGATTCACCTTCAGCCGGCTGGCACGCAGCCAACCAGTCACGCTTTCGAGGCATAGATGGAAACAATCGGCACGGAGTCCGGCCTGCCGTCCATTCTCAGCAAAAAGCTGGTGTCATCAGCGTACTGATAACACTCCAGACCAAAGTCACGGGCCAGCTGGGCCAGGGCGCATGTAAACATTGAATAATAAGGGGGAGAGGATGGCCCCTGAAACCCTCCCACAGTTAAGTGGGAGTCTCTCCGGAGACCTCCCCCCCCCTCCCTGCGTTGTCCCCGGTCCCCGGAGAAAGGAGACCACCCATTGAAGGGCAGTCCCCCCAACCCCGGAAGCGGCTAAACGGTGGGTCAACAGTCATGGGGGCTGTGTGTGCCAAGTGTGGTCTGTATTGGTCCTTTTTGGTGGCCACAGTGGTCTGTGGGAACCAAAGTGTTTGAAAGTACTACAAATGCCATAATCCATGGTCCATCTCTCCCAAAGTGCACCAGGACGTGTGTTGTTGGGTTCAGTGTGTTCTGGATACCTATTGTGTCAGTCTCCCAAACCCTTCCAGTCTGTTCAGTTGCGGATGAATTTGTGTAATGATTGGAACTCAAAACTGTGACGGGGTCGTTGCCACCAATTTATGTGAGGAATCTTTTGCCACCAGTTTATGTGAAGATCTTTTCCTTCAATCTAACTGTGTAGAAGTGTGGCAGGGCAGGCTATCCCACCTATTTATGGGAAGCCTCCTTACTTTTTAACCTTTGTCACCAGTGAGTAATTCTTGACCAGTTACTCACTTACCAATCGCTACCACCAAGTTATGTGACCACCCGATGTTTCTAAAGCTTGCACCAAAAAGAGTTCACAGAGAGAGATTTATGACTCAAGAACTTTAACTGTTTATTGGTTAACAAGGTTTCAAGCATGGAGGTTTCAAAGTACACAGAGCTTGGGTGGTTACAATATCTCCTTAGAGCAGGCCTGGGCAAACTTCGGCCCTCCAGGTGTTTTGGACTACAACTCCACAGTTCCTAACACCCGGTAGGAGGACCTGTTGAAGGCAAAAACCTTCCCCTTCAGATCTAACGCCCCGACTTCTCTTATGTTTTGTGTTTAAAGGTTACAGATAAGAACTACGCCCAGTTCCTATCCAACTGGAAAAAGGAGAACAAGCCCCACGTCCTTCTGTTTGACCACATGCCCCTCGTGCCGCTGCTGTACAAGGTCAGGAAATGGGGCTGGACTGGATGGCCTTTGGGGGTCTCTCCCAACTCCAGGATTGCCTGATTCAGGTGGCCATCAATTGGGAGGGCTTTGACTAGGTATTCCTGCCTGGCAGAAATGGGGGTGGGCTGGATGGCCTTTGGGGATGTATCTTCCATATTATTATTATTATTATTATCATTTTATCTGCCTCTCCTTGTGGCTCACACGGGAGAAATAATAATAATAATGGAAGTGGCAGGTATTGTTATATTATTATTACTTTATCTGCCACTCCTTGTGGCTCACACGGGAGAAATAATAATAATAATAAAAGTGGCAGGTATTGTTATATTATTATTTTTATCTGCCTCTCCTTGTGGCTCACACCGGAGAAATAATAATAATAATGGAAGTGGCAGGTATTGTTATATTATTATTATTTTATCTGCCTCCCCTTGTGGCTCACACCGGAGAAATAATAATAATAATAATAATGGAAGTGGCAGGTATTGTTATTATTATTTTATCTGCCTCTCCTTGTGGCTCACATGGGAGAAATAATAATAATAATAATATGATGATGGAAGTGGCAGGTATTGTTATATTATTATTATTTTATCTGCCTCCCCTTGTGGCTCACACCGGAGAAATAATAATAATAATGGAAGTGGCAGGTATTGTTATTATTATTTTATCTGCCTCTCCTTGTGGCTCACATGGGAGAAATAATAATGATGATGATGATGGAAGTGGCAGGTATTGTTATATTATTATTATTTTATCTGCCTCCCCTTGTGGCTCACACGGGAGAGATAATAATAATAATGGAAGTGGCAGGTATTGTTACATTATTATTATTATTATTTTATCTGCCTCTCCTTGCGGCTCACACGGGAGAAATAATAATAATAATAATAATATAACACTTCCAAATCTAGGATACTATGATTCAGAGGCTGAATGGCCATCTATCGGGGTGGCTTTGACTGGGTATTCCTGCCTGGCAGTAATGCGGTTGAGCTGGATGGCCTTTGGAGGTCTCTTCCAACAGTATTATTATTATTATTATTGGGTTGCCTGGAGTTTTCCAGGCTATCTGGCCATGTTTCCAGAAGCATTCTTTCCTGACGTTTCGCCCACATCTATGCCAGGCATCCTCATAGGTTGTGAGGTCTCTTGGAAACTAGGCAAGAGAGGTTTATATATCTGTGGAATAATGTCCAGGATGGGAGAAAGTACTCTTGTCTGTTGGAGGCGAGTGTGAATGTTGCAATTAGTCACCTTGATTAGCATTGCAAAGCCTTGCAGCTTCAAGGCCTGGCTGATTCCTGCCTGGGCAGGCCCGGATTAAGTCTTTGTGGCGCCCTAGGCCACACATTGGAAGCCACGCCCCCGGGCCGAAGCTGAGCATGCGCGTCAGAGGCCCTAGGGGGGGGGGCTCCCCTCCGCCTCTTTGTCGCTCGCGCCTGGCGCCGCTCCTTCCTTGAGTGAAGGAAGGAGAGGGGCCGGCGCGAGCGAGGAAGAGGTGGAGCAAAGCCGCATCAGAGGCCCTAGGGGCGGGACTTCGCTCCGCCTCTTTGTCGCTCGCGTCGGGCGCCGCTCCTTCTTTGAGTGAAGGAAGAGGTGGAGCGAAGTCCCGCCCCTAGGGCCTCTGACGCGGCTTCCCTCCGCCTCTTGCTTGCTTGCACTGGGCGCCGCTCCTTCCTTGAGTGAAGGAAGCAGAGGGGCCGGCGCGAGCGAGGAAGAGGCGGAGCAAAGCTGCGTCAGAGGCCCTAGGGGCCTATGGCGCAGCGCAGGCAGGCGCAGAAGCGCCCGAAAATCGACCTTTTTAAAAAAAATGGGGGGGTCCGGATCTGGCGGCCCCCATGGCTACACCCCTAGGCTGTGGGGAATACTTCGTTAGGAGGTGTTAGCTGGCCCTGATTGTTTCATGCCTGGAATTCCCCTGTTTTCAGAATGTTGTTCTTTATTTACTGTCCTAATTCTAGAGATTATTATATTATACTAGCTGTACCCGGCATTCGTTGCTGTGCCCTATTTAAGAGACGTGAGAAAGTCTGAGTATGTAAGGGTTGGAATTGTTGTTAGTTAAGGTGTTGTTGGGGCCCTGGCTGTGTCGTTGTGGGTTGTTCTGGTGGGTGGGATGTTGAAGTCCTGGGGAGTTGTTGGTGTGTGGTGTTGCTGGCGTTCTGCAGAGCTTGTGGATATACAATGTTTTTTGTCTTTCCGTCTGCTGTGTTGATGTAGAGGTTGATGCTTGTGTGGTTGGAAGTGAGTGGAGGTACTTGAAATACCATTATCCATGGTGTGTCCTCCTCTGAACTGCAGTCGGATGGAGTGTGGGTCATGGGGGGCATTGTGTGCCAAGTTTGGTCTTTATCGGTCTTGGACACAGTGGTCTGTGGGGAATGATGGGTTTTGAAGTAGTACAAATCCCATTATCCATGGAGGTACTTCAAGTCCCATCATCCATGGTCCACCCTTCTCCAAACTGTAGTTGACTGTAGCGTGGGTCATAGGGGCTCTGTGTGCCAAGGTAGGTTACTGTAAATTCAGGCCATACACAATGTCCCATGAGCTGAGGCCTAGTCAGGAACAGCAAGTTAATGAAGCCTTACTGTCAATTCAGGCCATACACAATGTCCAATGAGCTGAGGCGTAGTCGGGAGAATCAAGTTAATGAAGCCTTACTGTCAATTCAGAGCGTAAACAGCATTCCATTAAGTGAGGCCTAGTCAGGGAAATTAAGTTAATGAAGCCTTACTGTCAATTTTGGGCGTGGTCTGTGATTTGGGTGTTTGTGCCTCAGCCCTTTGCCTTATCCTCCTCTGACAGTTTATTATGGGTCGGAATGTTCATGTTGGCTGGGCAGTACAGGAGTTATGCAAATCCGCCCTTATTGGCAGCCAATCATGTTGTCAGAATGTAGAGGCTGGGAGAGTCGTTGGCAGCCCCGGAGGATGCTGGGAAATGTAGCTGTTTTTTTTTACTCGTTGTTTTGTGGGCCTTTTAGGTTTTGGGTGGGAAAGTTTATTTGCTACAAACATACCTTGTCTGAGGTCTATTTCTGTTGGCAGGTTTGGTGTTTCTGCGTTGTAAGGTTTCTCTGTTTGGGACGGTCTTTCCATGACGACTCTTCCTTTATATATATAGATTACATGCCTCTCCTTGCAGGTCACAAGAAAGATATTATTATTAGTATTATTATTATTACCCGCCTCTTTCAACTCAAGGATTCTGCGATCTCTGCCCTCGTTTGACCCCTTCCCTTATTTATTATTATTCATTTATGATGATTCCCTTCCAGCTGACGGCCTTTGCCTACCGGGAGTACCTGTCCTTCGGCTACGTCTCGGTGGGCCTCTGGGGGACAGAGGAGCTCTCCAGCCAGTACAACATCAACGTCTACACGCCCACCATGATGGTCTTCAAGGAGAACGTGGAGAAGCCCTCCGACGTCATCCAGGTTAGTGTCTGTGTAGGGTTGGTGGTGTGACCCAGGATTTTGTAAATGTAAAAAATGTGCCGCGGCACAAAAAAGTTTGGGAAACACTGCTCTACTTAAAAACCTCCAGGGAAGGAGACTACCGTGAGGTCTTCCTAGGGTCTATTAAATGAAGGCCCTTCCCCCTTTCTGCCCCTCCTCTCCAGGCCCGGGCCATGAAGAAGCAGCTCATCGACGACTTCCTGTCCCAGAACAAGTTCCTGATGGCGGCCCGCCTCACCAGCCAGAAACTCTTCCAGGAGCTCTGCCCCTCCAAGAAGTCCCACCGGCAGCGCAAGTCAGTGGTGCTCTTGTCACGAACATACATATTCTTTCATTCGTTTTCAGAGGGACTGAGTGCTATAAGCCACTTTCAGACACACATGTTCCAGTAATGGGCTTTATAATAGCTATTAGGCCTGTTTATGTTTGGTTCGGAAAAACCTAAAATTGGGGATAACCTACCGAATTTGGACTTTTGAACCAATTTCGAACCATGCAGGAAACTTGGGAGGCGCAAATCCAAAATTGAACCGTTTACCCATTGTTCGGAATTATTTTTGGATGTCTCCCATGTTTATTTTATTTATTTATTTTATTTATTTTGATTTTCAGAACCATTAAGCAACTTTGGTTAAAGCCTAAACCAGGGGCCAGGAACCTTTTTGACTCAGAGAGCCATGAAAGCAAAATATTTGGAAATTTATTTCACTGAGAGCCATATAATCTATATATATAAAAGGGAAGTGGTCGTGCAACGGGGCAAATGCACGCCAAAACTACATTTCCCACACACACAACAAAACCCAGGGCCACTCATCCCCACCCCGAGGTACATCACCCACCCACTAAAACACCCCAAAAACCAACACAACAACCCCAAAACATCCCCCAAAAAACAACATTGACACGCATGCGCAAACAACCCCACACACAACATGGCCGCCATAAAACCATCACAATAACACGCATGCGCAACATCCAACGCCATGCCCCCCTCCTCCACCGCTTACCAAACATTCCTGACACCAAGGAAGCCACGCGGCCCCCGGACCACACCAGCACGGACGCCGCATGCCACCCAACACCAACATCCCGGGAGGACGCCGCCAAGGTCCCGCCCGCACGACCCTCCACCAGGACAGCCAACTAAACGCCGAGGGAGAACGGCACACCCACGGGACTACAACTCCCAGAGGGCTCCGCGCGGCTCACTCCAAATAAGGGCGGAAACAGCACCGGAAAAAGGCCACAATGGCCGTGCAAAGCCTTCTGGGAGCCGTAGTCCCCTAGCAGCCCACGCCTTCTCCGAAAGCAGCCACAAACTACCGCCGCCATGACCGCTTCCTCCGCCCCCTCCGCTGCCTCCTCCCATCCTCCCAACTGCTTCAAACAGCCCCCCCACAGCCACATACAGGGAGAAAGACACCAAGAAAAAGGTAAGATTAATCAATGACAGAAAGAGACAGGGAGAGAGAGAAACAGAGACAGAGAGAGAATTATACAGATACTATGATAGAGACAGAGACGGAGAGAGAGAGAGAGAGAATGATAAACAGAGAATGAAAGACAGCATGATAGAGAAAGAAAAAGAGAAAGAAAAAAATAGAGAATTATACAGAGGGAAAGAAACAAAAAACTGATATAAAGATAATTAGAGAGAGAGAAAAAATGATGGAGAAAGAATGAAAAAAAGATACACACAAAGACACATACTACTACAGATTGATACAGACATACAGACCAGGACAGAGAGAGAGACACACACAGAACATGATAAACACAGAGAGAGAGAGAAATACATAAAGATCACAACTTAATACAACAGAAAAAATGACAGGGATAGACAGACAGATAGACACAGACAGATAAATAGATAGAGAATAATACAGAAAAACAAACATTAGACACACGTATGCCCACCCCACTTACATTCCTTTTCCTTCCTACTTCACCTCTTTCCTAACTTTACTATCCACCATACTACACAACATCAATACAAACCCTTACATACTCAGACTTAATCACATCTCCAAAATAGGGCACAGCAATGCGTGCCGGGTTCAGCTAGTCTATATAATATATATTTTAAGACTGAATTCAACTAAATGTGAGTCTATACATACATACGATGAGAAAAGGATTCCCCGGCAGAATGACGGGACACTTCAGACCTGGCTCTGCAAAAGGCATGCTCAGGACTCTGGGAAGGAAGAGAAGACGGAAGGAAGGGGGAAAGAAAGAAAGACAGAGAGAGGAAATAAAGGAGGGAGGGGGAGAGGAAGAAAGGAAAGAACAAACTATGGAAAAGGAAGAAAAGAAAAGCAGGAGAGAGACAAGGAGGGGAAAAGAAAGAACGAAATGTGAAGGGAGGAAAGGAAAGGGTGGGGAAAGAAAGGAAAGGGAGTGAGGAAAAAGTAAAACAATGAAGGGAAAAGAAGAGGAGAGAGGGAAGTGAAAAGAAAGGAAGGAAAAGGAAAGGAAGACTTGGGGGAAATAATAGAAGAGGAAGGAAGGCGGAGGGAGGGAGAATGGAGGAAAGAAGGAAGGGGAGAGAGGGAGGGAAAAGGAAGGAGAGAAGGAAAGGGTGAAGGGGGAGAAAGGAGGAAGGAAGAGGAAGGAAGAGGGAGAATGCAGGAAAGAAGGAAAGGGAGAGGGAGGGAAACGGAAGGAGAGAAGGAGAAGGAAAGGGTGAAGGGGAGGAAGGAAAGAAGAGGGAGAATGGAGGAAAGAAGGAAGGGGAGAGAGGGAGGGACACGGAAGGAGAGAAGGAGAAGGAAAGGGTGAAAATTTCAGAAATCATTTCGACAGCACCTCCTACATCCGAAACGAGTTTTGAACCTTTTGGAGGGGGAATCAAACAGGCCTAATAGCTATATTGGTTACATAGATAAAAAAGGGGGGAAATCACATATATTATTAACATTCACCCCTAATACACTCATTCACTCCTTCATACCATCCTTCTTCACTCAATTTATAACAGTACTAGCTGTACCCGGCACGCGTTGCTGTGCCCTATTTAGGAGATGCGAGAAAGTCTGAGTATGTAAGGGTTGGAATTGATGTTACTTATGGTCTTGGTGGGTTCATGGCTGTGTCGTTGTGGGTTGTTCTGGTGGGTGGGATGTTGAAGTCCTGTGGAGTTGTCGGTGTGTGGTGTTGCTGGCGTTCTGCAGAGCTTGTGGATATACAATGTTTGTTGTCTTTCCGTCCGCTGTGTTGATGTAGAGGTTCAGTGGTTTCCCAACTCTGGAGCACGCTACGTGGAGTTGTCCGTGGGAGAAGCATTCTGTGTCAAGGTCTATGCCACAGATTTGTATTGTTTGTCCTTGAGCCTTGTTTATGGTGATGGCAAAAGCTAGTGTAGTGCAGTGTCTTTCTGTTCTGGCGTTTGTTCTGCCCTTTTTTGTGTGATGTATGTAGCGTTGCGAGTGTGTCGTCCGATGCTGTTCTTTTTAGGAGGCATGGCTTGTCTTTTGGGTCAGCTTATGTCTGTGTGGGAGGAAGGAATGGCATACAAATGGGTTGAGCAGTAGACGCAAGGTTGTGTTATGTGCATATTGTGTTGTGTGTAGGTATTACTTTTGTGTTATTCTGGGGGTATGTGTTTGTCAGTGGTGCCTGTGTCCCTGGTGCCCTATTTGTCTCCCTCCTAGATCTTGACCGTGGCAGTTTAACCCTCAACTGAAATCACTCAGCATTCTAAGTGGCTTTGCCCACCGTTACTATGGTAACTGATGTTGGCCAATGGGTTTCGCTGGCTGCCGCAGAGGATGCTGGGAAATGTAGTTTTTTTGTATCGTTGTTTTGGGGGCCTTCTAGGTTTTGGGGGGGAAAGTTTCTTTGCTAAAAACCTTCCTTGCCTGAGGCCTATTTGTGTTGGCAAGTTTGGTGTCTCTGCCTTGGAAGGTTTCTCTGTCTCTGTCAGTCGTTCGACGACGGGACCTCCTTTATATAATAGATTGTCCTGTGGTGTACCACAAGGCTCAGTCTTGTCCTCCATGTTGTTTAACATCTACATGAGATCATTCGCAGTTTTGGAGTTCGATGCTCAAGGTGCTTGTCTGCTCTTAAAATGAAAAGTATCTGTCTACGTTTTAGATGGATTAGGAATCAGCTGGTTATCCCTGAAATAGGCAGTAAGAGCACCTAGAGCTGTGGTTCCCAAAGTGGGCGGTACTGCCCGCTAGTGGGCGGTGAGGCGATCCAAGGGTGCGGTGGGAGGCTCAGGAGAATTTGGGAGGCACTGAAGCCCTGTAAGGGGGCGGTGGCGGGATTCCAACTCACAAGCGTGCAAGTGTGCGCCTGCCAATTGGAAACCCCGTGCAGGCGCTGCGTGGAAACCGCAGCACACACACCCTTTCTCTCCTCAACTCCACCCACGGCGCAGTTCTGTATCACCCCTTCCAATCCAATGGGTCCCTTGGAAGGAAGGGGCGATACGGGATTGCGCTGTGGACAGAGTTGAGGAGAGGAAGGGGGGGCGCGCTGCGGTTTCCAGGCAACGAACTGCCCAGGGATTCCAACTGGCAGGCTGAGACAGTCGTGTGCTTACGAGTGTGTGCCTGCCAGTTGGTCCAGAGGAGAAGGAAAGCCTCTGTGTCTGCAAACGCCCCCAGAATTGCTGCGACGTTTGCAGGCGCCTCCTGGGAGATGGCCGTGGCACGAAGGAAAATGCAAGCAGTTCCCAATTTCCAAGGTCCAGTATTGCTCAAGTTTAGTTCAATGCCATTGCTGTTGGGAGTTCAAAATGCTCTTTGATTATAGGTGAACTATAAATCCCAGCAGCTGCAACTCCCAAATGACAAAATCAATCCCCCACAACTCCATCAGTGTTCAAATTTGGGCATATTGAGTATCCGTGCCAAATTTGGTCCAGATCCAGTGTGGTTTGGGTTCAGAGTGCTCTCCAAATGTTGGTGAACTACATCTCCCCTAAATCACTGTGGATTCCTCCCAAACCCCTCCAGTATTTTTTGTGGGTCACGTGGGTTCTGTGTGCCAAGTGTGGTCCAGGTCTGTCATTCATGGGGTCTCGGCTGTGGAAGTTTGAGCTGAATTGGTCGAAGGTACTGCAAATCCCATCATCCGTTGTCCATACTCCCCCAAACATATTGTTTTTGTGATTAATAATCACTATGCTTTAATTATGTTCTAATATACATCCTGCATATTAGATATTTGCATTAGAATTTATAAGAGTAGCAAAATTATTTATGAAGTAGCAACGAAAATATGGATGGGGTCACCACAACATGAGGAATCTTATTTAGGGCTCACGACATTAGAAAGGTCGAGGACCACGGCATTAATACATATATCTTCCTGTTTAATTGTTATTACATTTAAATAAAAATTTAAAAAGTTTGGGAACGAACCACTGACCTAGAGTGTCGAAACCCCCACAGATGGCTCAAAGACACGCCAAGCTAGTAAAAGTATTTACAGTTTATTTTTGAACAGAAAACACAGCCATAGTCCGGCATAAAAGGAACCCACAAAAAACCCTGTAAACCAAAACAATGAAGACGTCCGTCTTGTGAAGTCCTTGGCCTTAACCCGGCTTGAAGTCTGTTGCGATGTGAAGACCCGTCCAGAAAAGGAAAGGAGGAGTGCTTCTCCAATTCCAGGAGCTAAGTATACAAACAAACACATCAAAGCCCCCGCATCCCACAGCAACTCCCCTCCACCCATATACAATACCAATTAAGGGACAGACACTCACAGCAACACAGGAAAAGCCAAACGAAACGCGGTAGTCACTAAACACAAAAACACACATTAAAACCCCAAACCCCCAACATACAACATTTTCAGCTAGAGCTGCCATGGCAGCTCCCCCAGAACCCAGCATGGAAAACAGCCCAATACTCACAGCTTGCTGGGAAACAGGAACTGCGATACAAGAAACACGAGCACCAAATACAAGAACCAGCAACCCACCAGCAACACCTTGGCCGACCGCAGAGTCCCAAATCCCCAGGCCTTACTTTAATACCCTTACAAATCAGAGTCATCAGACTCCCCACCCAACTCTGCCCCATTCCCCTCAGCTGCAGCCCTGGGTGTGTTCCTCCAATCTTCCCACCTTTGCTGAGCAGTTAAAGGACCCCAGTCCGATTCCACATCCCCACTAGGCCAAGCAAGGTCACTCGAAAAGCCAAAAAAGGAGCTTTCGCTGGACTCAGCATTTATCACATCCCTGACATCTTGCACCAGTGCTGAGTCCAGCTCGGTATCACTCTCTTCTGAAGGTAGCTCTACATCAAACCCCTCAAAAGTATCATCACTGGTAGGCTCCCTAAGTATTTGTCGGACCTTTCTCCTGTGCTCTGCCTCTTCCAAACTTTCAGCACTTGCAGCCCTTTTCCTCCCAGCTGCAGTCATTCTGCCCAAACCTCCCTCTTCCAGTGACATATCCAACACAGAATCCTCCTCCGAGTTACTACCTGTAGCAACTACAGGCTCAGTTTGCTCAACTACAACATAGAGCTTTGGAGAGCTTCTGTTCAGCCACCTCAAGGCTCCCTGCCTGAGCGGTGATGGCATGATCGTCAGCATAGATGAAACTCTCTCTCCCTTCTGGCAGTGGCTGGTCATTTGTGTAAATGTTGAACATGTATGGAGCAAGCACGCTCCCCTGAGGCAGGCCATGCTTCTGTTTTCAGCATCTGCTTCTCTGGCCCTGGAAGTCAACAAAAAAGCTCCTGTTTTGTAGCAGATTTCCCAGACGCGACCAGAAGCCGGCATTGAATGTTTGCCGTATACATGTTGTGCTCCATCCTGAGTCCCCTTCGGGGTGAGAAGGGCGGAATATTAATAAATAAATAATCAAATTGGGAAAGGGGGGGGGGAGGAATGAAGATAAAGAAAAGCATGATAATATAGGTTATGGAGTTTTGTTTATCATGGGTGGGGAGGAAATTGTTGGCCAGACCCCAATCATACAATTTTATTCATTCGACAAAATGGCATTTCTTCTCTTTCTCCTCGCTCCCCAGGTACTGCGTGGTGCTGATCACAGGCGAGGGGCAGAAGTACGCGGCCGGCTACGAGGCCTTCCTGGCCTTTGCCCTGGCCAACACCAAGGACACCCTGAGGTTTGTCCACATCTACAGCAACTACCAGCAGCAGTTTGTCCACACTTTGCTCCCCGACCAGGAGGGACTCCAGGGAAAGTCGGCGGTGAGTGCGCCAGAAAGAACGACAGCTTCCATTCCCTCCTGACAGATGGCTATCCAGCCACGGATTAGATAGATAGATAGATATGTAGGCCTGGTTGATTCCCCCCCCCCAATGGTTCAAAACTTGTTCTGGATGTAGGGGACGCTGGCGCTTCAAATCTGAAAACCTGAAAATTTTCCAAAAAAATTCAAAATTGGTTGGGAAAATTCTGAAATTTCAGAATTAATTCATTAATGGTGGACACACATGTTTAACCCAGTTTGGATGCTGATTTCTTCCCTTCTAACGAAAAAATATCAGACTCGACGCCAGTATTGTCCTCTCTGACAACTGGTTCCATCCTCAGAGGTGGAGGAAAGCCGCTCTCCGGGGCTGGGGAGTGGAGCCGGGGGACAGGCAGGACACTCCCCGGGGAGCTCTGGCTGTCGCTGTCATCATCCACCTCGGCTCCGATGGAGAGATCATGCCGTGGAAGCCTGCCTGGATACTCACATCAAAGGGGGAATCGTGGGGACTCTGCCACAAGGCTGCGTCCCAGGGACACAGATGTGGCGGGTGTGGATGCGGAGGACGGGAGGTTCGAGCAGCCCTTCTTACCTTTGGGGCTCTGCTTCCCCCCATCACCTCCACCATCTTCAACTAACACGGATTGCTTCCCTGGACCCGAGAACTGGGGCGAAGCCGACTATCTCCCCAGTTCTCTGGGCCCAGAGAAGAACGCGGATTACTTCCCTGGGCCCGAGAACTGGGGGGAAAGCCTGTTATCTCCCAAGTTCTCTCGGCCCAGAGAAGAACACTGATTGTTTCACTGGGCCCGAGAACTGAGGGGAAAGCCGACTATCTCCCCAGTTCTCTCGGCCCAGAGAAGAGCGTGGATTGTTTCCCTGGGCCCGAGAACTGGGGGTAAGCCGGCTATCTCCCCAGTTCTCTCTCGGCTTAGAGAAGAACGCGGATTGCTTCCCTGGGCCCGAGAACTGGGATGAAAGCCAGCTATCTCCCCAGTTCTCTCGGCCCAGAGAAGAACACGGATTGCTTCCCTGGGCCCGAGAACTGGGAGGAAAGCCAGCTACCTCCCCAGTTCTCTCAGCCCAGAGAAGAACACGGATTGCTTCCTGGGCCCGAGAACTGGGGGGAAAGCCGGCTATCTCCCCAGTTCTCTCGGCCCAGAGAAGAACGCGGATTGCTTCCTTGGGCCCGAGAACTGGGGGGAAAGCCGGCTATCTCCCCAGTTCTCTCGGCCCAGAGAAGAAGAAGTGCTTCCTTGGGGAGAACTGGGGGAAAGCCGACTATCTCCCCAGTTCTCTCGGCCCAAAGAAGAACACGGATTGTTTCACTGGGCCCGAGAACTGAGGGGAAAGCCGGCTATAGTCCAAGTTCTCTCAGCCCAGAGAAGAACGCGGATTACTTCCCTGGCCCCGAGAACTGGGGGGAAAGCCGGCTATCTCCCCAGTTCTCTCGGCCCAGAGAAGAACGTGGATTGCTTCCCTGGGCCCGAGAATTGGGGAAAGCCTGTTATCTCCCAAGTTCTCTCGGCCCAGAGAAGAACACGGATTGCTTCCCTGGGCCCGAGAACTGGGGGGAAAGCCGGCTATCTCCCCAGTTCTCTCGGCCCAGAGAAGAACGCGGATTGCTTCCCTGGGCCCGAGAACTGGGGGGAAAGCCGGCTATCTCCCCAGTTCTCTCGGCCCAGAGAAGAACACAGATTGTTCCCCTGGGCCCGAGAACTGGGGAAATCCGACTATCTTCCTAGTTCTCTCGGCCCAGAGAAGAACGCAGATTGCTTCCCTGGGCCTGAGAACTGGGAGGAAAGCCAGCTATCTCCCCAGTTCTCTCGGCTCAGAGAAGAACGCAGATTGCTTCCCTGGGCCCGAGAACTGGGGGGAAAGCCAGCTATCTCCCCAGTTCTCTCGGCTTAGAGAAGAACGCAGATTGCTTCCCTGGGCCTGAGAACTGGGAGGAAAGCCAGCTATCTCCCCAGTTCTCTCCAGAGAAGAACTTAGAGAAGAACTGAGGGGAAAGCAGATTGCTTCCCTGGGCCCGAGAACTGGGGGGAAAGCCAGCTATCTCCCCAGTTCTCTCGGCCCAGAGAAGAACGTGGATTGCTTCCCTGGGCCCGAGAACTGGGGAAAGCCAGCTATCTCCCCAGTTCTCTCGGCCCAGAGAAGAACGCAGATTGCTTCCCTGGGCCTGAGAACTGGGAGGAAAGCCAGCTATCTCCCCAGTTCTCTCGGCCCAGAGAAGAACGCAGATTGCTTCCCTGGGCCTGAGAACTGGCAGGAAAGCCAGCTATCTCCCCAGTTCTCTCGGCTTAGAGAAGGGAAAGCAGATTGCTTCCCTGGGCCCGAGAACTGGCGGGAAAGCCGACTATCTCCCCAGTTCTCTCGGCCCAGAGAAGAACGCAGATTGCTTCCCTGGGCCCGAGAACTGGGGGGAAAGCCGGCTATCTCCCCAGTTCTCTCGGCCCAGAGAAGAACACAGATTGCTTCCCTGGGCCCGAGAACTGGGGAAAGCCGGCTATCTCCCCAGTTCTCTCGGACCAGAGAAGAACGTGGATTTCTTCCCTGGGCCCGAGAACTGGGGAAAGCCGACAATCTTCCCAGGTCTCTCGGCCCAGAGAAGAACGTGGATTGTTCCCCTGGGCCCGAGAACTGGGGGGAAAGCCGACTATTATTAATGTATTCGTATGTCAATGGGAAGTGTGGGCCTGCTTTTGGCTGATGAGATAGGATTGTTGTTGTTATTGTGTGCTTTCAAGTCATTTCAGACTTCGGTTGACCCTGAGTGAGGGCCGAGTAAATGACCTTGGAGGGGCGAATCCGGCCCCCGGGCCTTAGTTTGAGGACCCCTATGATAGATACATTATATTCTGTGAGATATTTATCATAGGATCCTAGAATGAGAGGAGACCCCAGGGGTCATGCAATCCAACCCCCTTCTTCCATAAAGGAAGGCACAATCAAATCCCTCCGGACAGATGGCCATTCAGCCATAGATATGATAGACATCCTGTATTCTTTCCTTCAGGTGGTCATCCTGGAGCGGCGCAACGATGTCGGGAGGGTAGCCTACAAGGTCCTGGAAGATCCCTGGAGCGGAAGTGAAGAGGATCACTTCCTGCTCCTGGATCTGTTGCATCGGCTGAGGACAGACCCGGGCTTCCTCTCTGCTGACGCCGTCCTGATGGACCTGAATGACGAACTCGCACCCGTAAGTCCTTTTGCCAAGCAATAGCACTATACCAGGGGCCGGGAACCTTTTGGACTCAGAGAGCCATAAAAGCAAAATATTTGGAAATATTTATTTCAGTGAGAGCCATATAATTTTGGGAATGGGACTAACAAAAAACTAGCCTAACCGGCAGAAACCCATAAAAACCCAGGGAGAGCCCAAAAATCACTGAAGAAGGAATCCAAAGCAAACTCAGGACGTCCGCTGTGACGTCCTCCGAGGGATGAGCCAAATGCGTAGTCAGTAACCGGTCCGGAGTCGTGGGCAAGAGAATGACGGAGAAACGAGGAGACAATCCAAGCTCCACAGGAGAGAACGTCCAGCGGAGTTCAAACCCCGCCACTAGGAACACACGGCTGTAGGAGTAAACTGGATCAGGAACACGATGCAAGTTAACAGGATGCCAAACGGGATACCAAGAACAACTCCTTGCTCGCCGCAAGGAAACTCCCCCAGAAGCCCACATTATATAGCCCTAAAGATCAGACTCGCCCGAAGAGGACAACTCTTACAGATTAGGCATTGCAGCTGCTCCTCTCTCTGCAGCTGACACCCTTTGTGAGTCTCTCCAAGATCCCCAGCGTCTTTCAAAACTTAGTGTATCCCAGTCATTCCCTGAGGTTTCAGAGGGCCAGTCTTTATCACTATCAAACCCCAAGCAAGTATCACTACTAGTGTCTGCATTACACACATCCCAAACCTCCTGAACCAGAGTCCAATCCAACTCAGTATCACCGGCGAGAGAGGGGCAGGGTGCCGTCGGAAGCACCGCCTCCCGCTCCCTCCTCCCTGCGGAAGAAGCGTGGCGCCCAGCCCCTCTTTCGCCGGCGAGAAGCAGCTGCCAGCGAAAGAGGGGTTGGGCGCCGTTGGAAGCACCGCCTTGCGCTCCCTCCTTCCTGCGGAAGTGCGGCGGAAAAAGCGTGGCACGGGCGGAAGACGGCGGCGGGACCGTGCACCACGGCAGCGGGACCGTGTGCTCGCGCGCCAGGTACATCTCAACTTCTTTGTTCTAACAGGAGCTCCCATGCTGAAAAAGTGTGGGCACCCCTGATCTAGATAGCTATCATCGTCTCTCAACTATTTCTCATCTATCTACCTATCATCCCTCTAATTGACTCTCATCCTTCTTTTCTCCTCTCCTGTAGGTTTTCTTCCTGCGGTGGATCTATTCCGGCGTCGACTACCTCTCCGACTGCTGGGACAGTCTCTTCCACAGCAACTGGTGAGCCTTTGGTATTGACACAAACATAACTCTTGCCAGACCCATCTTATCTCTTCCCTTTTTACAATAAGAGTTACAAGTAAATGGTAGATGCAGGGAAGGATGTGAATGGAACATATCTTGATATCCCTTTAAACTCTAAGATACTATTATTATTATTATTGCTTATTATTCTGCCTCTCTCCCAGGCGAGAAATGATGCCTCTCTTGTCCTTGATTTTCTCGGCCCTCTTCATCCTCTTCGGGACCGTCATCGTTCAGGCTTTCAGGTAAAAACCGCATTTCTCTATTTGCAACCCATTTCTCCTCTATAGACAACAGACCTATGGATTCCATAGGTGGCGGAGAGATTCCACTTAGACGTTTAGGAAGAGCCTCGTAATGGTCAGGAGAGATTGGATAATATAGTAATTCTGTCTTCCTGCCTGGCGTAAGGGGGTGGGACTGGATGGCCTTTGGGATCCCTACGAGTCTAATAATAATAATAATAATAATATAGTATTAATTGATAATGATTTAATAGTAATTATATCTTCCTTTAGGGCAGAAGGGGGTTGGACCGGATGGCCTTTGGGGTTCCTTCCAACCCTATGAGTCGAATAATAATAACTAATAATAATAATAGATAATTATATAATAGCAATTCTATCCTTCTGCCTATATTATTAATAATAATAATAGTAAATTACAATAATTGATAATAATATAATATTAATTCTACCTTCCTGCCTGGCAGAAGGGGGTTGGACTGGATGGCTTTTGGGATCCCTTCCAACCCTATGAGTGTAATAGTAGTAGTAGTAGTAATAATAATAATAATAAATTATGCTATTAATTGATAATGATGTAATAGTGATTATAATTATAATAGTGATTATATCTTCCAACCCTGTGAGTTTAATAATAATAATAAATAATAATAATAATGGATAATTATTGGTTGCTTACCTGTAACCGTAGTACGTATTCACAGGGACTGCGACAGAGAATAATATAATAGCGTTTCTATCCTCCTGTCTATATTATTATTAACAATAATAACAATATTATAATAACAAATTACAATATTTATTAATAATATCACCGTAATTCTATCTTCCTGCCCAGCAGAAGGGGTTGGATTGGATGGCCTTTGGGGTCCCTCCCAACTCTATGAGTATAATAATAATAATAATAATAGATTGTTATGGCTCTTGTTTTTTTCCAGCGACTCGAGTGACGAGCGGGATGTGCCTCCCCCTAAGAAGGATGAGGGGCCTTCCAAGAGCGAGAGGAACGACGCCAGCGTCAACAAAGAGAGCAGGTTTCTCCCCCAGTGTTTACTTTTGGGGTCCAAGCCGAGGTCTTGGGGGGGACGGGACGGGACGATGACAACAACAACACATGTATGTATGTATATATGTATGACTCGCGCCTGGGCATCTTTCCCCGCAGGATGCCCAAGAAGGGCTTTGTGGAGGTGACGGAGCTGACGGACATCACCTACACCAGCAACCTGGTACGCCTGAGGCCCGGGCACATGAACGTGGTGTTGGTCCTGTCCAACGCCACCAAGACCCCTCTGCTGCAGAAGTTCGCCCTCGAGGTCTACACCTTCACCGGGTGCGTCTGGACCCCATTCGCAGTACAAAACAAACTGACAAGCACGCCAATCCCCCAAAGGCCATCCAGTCCAATCCAGATGGAAAAACTATCATATTATTATTATTATTACTAGCTGTACCCGGCAGGCGTTGCTGTGCCCTATTTAGGAGATGCGAGAAAGTCTGAGTATGTCAGGGTTGGAATTGATGTTACTTACGGTCTTGGTGGGGTCATGGCTGTGTCGTTGTGGGTTGTTCTGGTGGGTGGGATGTTGAAGTCCTGGGGAGTTGTCGGTGTGTCTTTCTGTTCTGGCGTGTGTTCTGCCCTTTTTTGTGTGATGTATGTAGTGTTGCGAGTGTGTCGTCCGATGCTGTACTTTTTAGGAGGCATGGCTTGTCTTTTGGGTCAGCTTATGCCTGTGTGGAAGGAAGGAATGGCATACAAATGGGTTGAGCAGTAGACGCAGGGTTGTGTTATGTGTGTATTGTGTTGTGTGTAGGTATTACTTTTTTGGCGAGTTAGTGGGTGTGTGGTGGCATTGTGGGTGGTAGTATGTTGTGGAATGCTTGTGTGGGTGGTGTGTTTGTAGAGTATCAGTGCAATGTTGTATTGTGTTGTGGTTGGAGTATAGGTGGAGTTGGTTTTTGTTTGTGGTGGTGTTAGGTGTTGTGTGTGCGGGGTCCCGTAAGGTTGGGGGGGATGGGTTGTGATAAGAAGTTGTGTTGTGTAGGGAGTATTGTATATATGTATATATATGGATTTGTGCCTATGTGTACATATGTGTGTACTTATGTATATGTGTATATGTATATGCGTGTATATATGTGTACTTATGTATATGTGTGTTTTTATATATGTATATGCGTGTATATGTGTATATGTGTGTAAGTACAGATGTGTATGCATGTGTTCATGTGTATATTTCAGTGCATGTATATATGTGTGTATGTGTGCATGTCTATATGTCCATATGTGTGTGCATGTGGCGAAGACCAACAGTAACATCCCTTCCTGCCTTTTATACTTCCTTTCTTCCCTCTCCCCCTCATCCCTCAGCTTTTCTCTTCTCTCACTCCTCCTGCCTCTTCTCCTCCCCCTACCACCAACATTCCAACATTCTAAACTGCCAGAAGGGTGTGGTGTGAGGGATCATGGGAGTTGTAGTCCAGTGGTTTTTTTGTAATTTTGGTCATGTTGTTTAATTTTTTGGTTTTTTGGGAGGTGGTAAACATACCAAGTGGGGTTTTGTGTGTATGTGGGCTGATTTGGTGGCTCTGCCTTGGAAGGTTTCTCTGTCTGTGGCAGTCGTTCGATGACGGGTCCTCTTTTATATAATAGACTAGCTGAACCCGGCACGCGTTGCTGTGCCCTATTTAGGAGATGTGAGATGTTAGTGGGTATGTGTACGTGTATGTATGTATGTGTCGGGAAGAGGTGGCTCTCAATCACTCTCTCTGTCTTCCATTATCTCTCTTTCACTCTCTGTACCTCTTGGTTTGTGTCTCTCTCTGTCTCTCTCTCTCTCATGGTGGTGGGGGAGGTAGTGGGATGTAGTTGGGAGGACGGGAAGAGGCGGTGGAGGTGGGCATTGCGGCGGCCGTGTGTTCCGGGGCTGGAAGGGGCTTGGAGATGGTGTAGGAGGCGGGCTGGGCCAGGGGACTACAGTTCCCAGAAGGCCCCGAGCGGCCAGTTTGCTCTGTTTCCTGCCCTGTCTCCGCCCCGGGTCCCAAACAGGAAGGTGGCCAGCGAGAGAGGGCGAGGACGCAGCGGGAAAGGCGTCCGTGCGACCCGGCTCCATGCGGCGCCTGGAAGGTAAGTGAACTACACCTCCCAGAAGGCTCCGCGCCGCTCGCTGGGAAACGGGCCGCCGCGGAGCCTTCTGGGAGGTGTAGTTCACTTACCTTCCAGGCGCCGCATGGAGCCGTGTGGTGCGGACGCCTTTCCCGCGGCATCCTCGTTCTCTCTCACCGGCCGCCTTCCTGTTTGGGATCCGGGCCGCGCCGCCGCCTCCTTGGCCTTCTGCCCCTCTCCTCGGCCGTTGGCCAGCCGGTCCTGGCCGAAGGCGGACAAGGTTGCAGGCGCGTGTCCCGGGTTGAGGAGCGGCTTGGACGTTGCGGAGAAGGGGGGCACGGCGGCGGCGGCAGGTGGGTTCGGCAGCGGGTGAGAGGCGTGTCGTGTCTGGGTTGGTGGCAATGTGTTGGCGCGTGGAGGTGGGGTGGGGGGGGGTTGCGTTGGAGGAGGAGGTGCGCGGAGTCTTAGCTGCCGCCGCGGCCGCCGCCGTTCGCGCATGCGTGGAAATGTTGTTTTTCGGGGGTGTTTTTGAGGGGGTTGCGTTGTGTTTTGGGGTGTTTTTGTGGGCCCTATAGGAACCCAGGGGTATGGATCAGTGGCCTTGCGAGTTTTGTGTTTGTGGGACATGTAGTTTTCGCGCCTATTTGCCGGGTACCATGACCACTCTTTATATATATATATATAGATTATTAGACTAATAGAGTTGGAAGGGATGCTAAGGGCCACCCAGTCCAACCCCCTTACTATTAAATTATTATCCACTCTTATTATTATTAGAGTAATACTCATAAAGGAAGGTAGAATTACTGTTAAATTATTATCCATTTAACGGCGTTCATCGTTGGCGCAGGGGATGCTGGGAAGTGTAGTTCCTCGTGTTTTCTGGCGTTTTAGTGTGTTGTTTTTATTTTTTGTGACTTTTCCGTGTGGTAAACTTACCTCATTGGGTTGTATGTGGCCTGGTTTAGTGTGTCTGCATTGTGTGGTTTTGCTGTCTATAAGCTACTAAACACGACAGCTATCATCTATTATATAAAGGAGGTCCCGTCATGGAACAGAGAAACCATCCAAGGCAGAAACACCAAATTTGGCAACAAAAATAGGCCTCAGGCAAGGTAGGTTTTAAGCAAAGAAACCTAGAAGGCCCCCAAAACAACGATACAAAAAAACCTACATTTCCCAGCATCCTTTGCGGCCGCCAGCGAATCCCATTGGCCGACATCGGCCCACACAAAAAAGGTTGGGAAACACTGCTCTAGAGCAGGGGTGCCCACACTTTTTCAGCATGCGAGCTACTTATAATAAAACCAAGTCAGAAAGATCTACCGAGAGAAGCATGGCGGAGCAGGGGGTGGGGCTTGGCGGGGCCTGGCTCCGCCCCCCTCTGGCTTTAGCGCTACCACAGCTTCTCCAGGCTAGAGGAGGGTAATGCCAAGCCAGTGGTGACGTAGACCAGTGTTTCCCAACCTTTTTTGAGCCACGGCACACTTTTTACATTTACAAAATCCTGGGGCACACCACCAACCAAAATGAGACAAAACGACACTCTAACACAGTAATACATATAGTTAATATGTTTTTAAATGTATCTATACACTCAGTGTGAAACCTGGGCCTGTTTCGATGAGCACAACATAGATATCCTGGCAGGAATGGCAGAAAGACACAAACTTCCCACACAGAACTCCCATAACCAAGAGAAAATACTATAAGAGTTTGGTGGGCATTGACCTTGGGTTTTGGAGTTGTAGTTCACCTATATCCAGAGAGCACTGTGGACTCAAACAATGTTGGATCAGGACCAAACTTGGCATGCATACTCAATATGCCCAAATGTGAACACAGATGGAGTTTGGGGAAAATAGACCTTGGCATTTGGGAGTTACAGTTTCTGGGATTTATAGTTAAAACACAAACAAAGAGCATCCTGAACTCTTGCAACAATGGAATTGAACCAAACTTGGCATATTAAACTCTCATTACCAACAAAAAGTACTGAAAGGGTTTGCTTGGGAATTGACCTTGAGTTTGGAAGTTGTAGTTCACCTACACCCAGAGAGCACTGTGGACTGAAATAATGATGGATCTGGACCACACTTGGAATGAATACTCAATATGCCCAAATATGAACGCAGATGGAGTTCAGGGGAAATAGACCTTGCCATTTGGGAGTTGTCGTTGCTGGGATTTATAGTTCCCCTACAATCAAAGAGCATTCTGAACCCCACCAATGATAGAACTGGGCCAAACTTCCCACACAGAACCCCCAGGTGGCTCCCTTCCTGAATGGCTCTCTCCCTCTTCCACAGCAGAAGGGAAGGCACTCACTCGGTCTGCGGTTGCCTGCCTTCTTTCCTGCGGTTCGGAAGAAGAAGCCGGTAGGCCTCCCTCGGGCTGCGCTCCTCACTTCCGCTTCCGTTCCCTGCCCTCCCTCGATTGGAGGTTGGCTGGCTGGGGAAACGGCCGAAGGAGGTGGCGCCCCAGCCCCTTCTTCTTCTTTGCCGCTGCCCGGCCCTTCCTCCTCCTCCTCCCCCAAGCAGCAGCAGGAGTTCGGCAGGAGGGGGAAGAAAGGGGGGAAGAGAGGTTTTCCGCGGCACACCAGGTGATTGCTCACGGCACACTAGTGTGCCACGGAACAGCAGTTGGGAAACACTGCTCTAGAGCAGGGGTGCCCACACTTTTTCAGCAGGCGAGCTACTTATAACAAAACCAAGTCAGAAAGATCTATCTACCTCCTCAAGGCTGGAGAGGGGAGGGGGCGGGGCTTGGTGCGGCCTGGCTCTGCCCCCTCTGGCTTCAGCTCTACCAGCAGCTTCTCCAGGTTTGAGGATGGCAGGGCCAAGCCAGGCTTGTGCTAGCTATGCCACCACTGGCTTGGCACTGCCATCCTCAAGCCTGGAGAAGCTGCTGGTAGAGTGAAGCCAGAGGGGGCGGAGCCACGCCAAGCCCCGCCCCCTCCCCTCTGGTCTTGGAGCTCCCAGCAGCTTCTCCAGGCGTGAGGATGGCAATGCCAAGCCAGTGGTGGCATAGCTAGCACAAGGCTGGCTTGGCCCTGCCCTCCTCAAGCCTGGAGAAGCTGCTGGTAGAGCAAAGCCACAGGGGGCGGAGCCAGGCACAGCCTGGCTCCCGTCCCCCCCTCTGGCTTTGGAGCTCCCAGCAGCTTCTCCAGGCTTGAGGATGGCAATGCCAAGCCAGTGGTGGCATAGCTAGCACAAGGCTGGCTTGGCCCTGCCCTCCTCAAGCCTGGAGCAGCTGCTGGGAGCTGAAGCCAGGGGGCAGCCAGGCAGGCCTGGCTCCATCCCCTCTGGCTTTGAGCTACCAGCAGCTTCTCCAGGCTTGAGGATGGCAATGCCAAGCCAGTGGTGACATAGCTAGCACAAGGCTGGCTTGGCCCTGCCATCCTCAAGCCTGAGCAGCTGCTGGTAGAGCTGAAGTGAGGGGGAGGGAGCCAGGCGCACGGCCTGGCTCCCTCCCCTCTGGCTTCAGCTCCCAGCAGCTTCTCCAGGCGTGAGGATGGCAATGCCAAGCCAGTGGTGACATAGCTAGCACAAGGCTGGCTTGGCCCTGCCCTCCTCAAGCCTGGAGCAGCTGCTGGTAGAGCTGAAGCCAGAGGGGGGGGCCAGGCCGCACGGCCTGGCCCCATCCCCTCTGGCTTTGGAGCTCCCAGCAGCTTCTCCAGGCGTGAGGATGGCAATGCCAAGCCAGTAGTGGCATAGCTAGCACAAGGCTGGCTTGGCCCTGCCCTCCTCAAGCCTGGAGCAGCTGCTGGGAGTGCGGAAGCCGGGGGAGCAGGGCAGTGCGCACGGCCTGGCTCCATCCCCTCTGGCTTCTGCTCTACCAGCAGCTTCTCCAGGCTTGAGGATGGCAATGCCAAGCCAGTGGTGACATAGCTAGCACAAGGCTGGCTTGGCCCTGCCCTCCTCAAGCCTGGAGCAGCTGCTGGGAGTGCCGAAGCCGGGGGAGGGGGCAGGGCTTGGCACGGCCTGGCTCCATCCCCTCTGGCTTCTGCTCTACCAGCAGCTTCTCCAGGCTTGAGGATGGCAATGCCAAGCCAGTGGTGACATAGCTAGCACAAGGCTGGCTGGGCCCGGCCCTCCTCTAGCTGGAGAAGCTGCTGGAAAAGCTGCTGACCACACCAAGCCCCGCCCTCCCCGGTGGCTTTGGAGCCAGCAGCTTCTCCAGGGCAATGCCAAGCCAGTAGTGGCATAGCTAGCACAAGCTTGGCCCTGCCCTCCTCAAGCCTGGAGCAGCTGCTGGCTTGGGCTCCATCCCCTCTGGCTCCCAGCAGCTTCTCCAGGCTTGAGGATGGCAATGCCAAGCCAGTAGTGGCATAGCTAGCACAAGGCTGGCTTGGCCCTGCCCTCCTCAAGCCTGGAGAAGCTGCTGGTAGAGCGGAAGCCAGAGGGGGGCGGAGCCAGGCCGCACCAAGCCCCATCCCCTCCCCTCTGGCTTTGGAGCTCCCAAAAAGCCTGGAGCAACTGCTGGGAGTGCCGAAGCCGGGGGCGGGGCTTGCCGTGGCCTGGCTCCACCCCCCTCTGAGAAGCGCCCCATCCGGCTGGGATCAACCTCCTTCGGTCCCGGGATCGACTGGTCGATCGCGATCGACTTCCTGGGCAGCCCTGCTCTATATGGAGGAGACTTTGATCCCCCCGGATGCTAACGTTGCTCCCTTTCCCTCCTCGCAGGAGCAGCACCCTGCACTTCTCCTTCCTCAACCTGGACAAGCACCGCGAGTGGCTGGAGACGGTGCTGGAGTTTGCCCAGGACGCGGCCCCGATCCCCAACCAGTACGACAAGCACTTCCTGGAGCGGGACTACGCCGGCCACGTCCTGGCCCTCAACGGCCACAAGAAGTACTTCGGCGTCTTCAAGCCCCGGCGCGGGGAGGAGGGCGGCACCGGCGCCGCCGAGCCCCGTCCCGGCGAGGAGGAGCAGCCCGACCGGGGCAAGTCTTCCTCTTCCTCCTCCAGCCCGCAGGCCCGGCTCGCCAAGCGGAAACTCAACCGACTTGCCTTGTGGATGGAGCGGCTCTTGGAGGGCTCCTTGCAGAGGTTCTACCTCCCTTCGTGGCCGGCGCTAGACTGAAGCATCCGTCGGATAGCTTTATCGTCGGGCCGGCGAGCAAACGGATATTCGCTCTCGTCCTGTCAAAAAAGGGCCGGTAGCTTTTTAGACAGCTCTATCGTCGGACGGACGGGCAAAAGGGTATTTGCTCTCACCGCACCCCGATTTTGGTCCTGTTGAAAAAAAGACGGCTCTATTGTTGGACCGACAAGTAAAAGGATCTTAGCTCTCGTCGCATCCCGCCATCTTCGTGTCGTCGTTTTCTGGGGTCGTTTTTCTAACCCTCGCCACTGCTATCGCAGAACACTTTCTTAGTGTCGTCCCCTTTTGTTCTCGCTGAGTTTGGGTGTCTCTTCCCTCGCACGAAAAACCATTTCTCAAGATCTTAGCGAGGGGCCTCCTTCAGTGGATTACGAGGCCAAAATCCCTCCCGTGAATGCAATAAATCCACATTTTGGGGGAAGCCCGAGCCAGCGAAACTCTCCGATCGACGAGCCGTCAAAACACGCGCGTCCTTTACGGCCATCTTCTTGTTTTCCTTCTCTTTTGGAGCCATACAAAGCTGCTACGAGCCTATTGAAAGAAGAGGAAAACTGCCCGTTATGGATCTTGCAGGCGACAATGAGCCGAAATGCGTGGTTTTCCTCCTGCCGAAACTTTCCCGTCCGAATGTAAGCCTTTGGGGTTGTTTTGGGATGACTTTTTTTTGGTTTGGAAAACTGTGAGGCTGCCTTATTGCTGTTTATCCTGCCGTTCCCTATAATCAATATAATACAATGTTTGTTTGTTTGTATTCTACTTAAACTGTGCAAAGGTCATGCAAAGGTCATGCAAAGGTCATGGTGATCAAACGTTGCCTTGGAGAGGCTAGATTTCTATATGCCAGGACTTCCGGTTTCATCATCGAGTACGAATTTCAGAGTCCATTTTCTGCGATTCTCTTGATTCTTTGGAAACGGTCCCTCGAGAGGCTCGATTTCTCCTTGCGGGGACTTCCGAGCTTAAACAATTCCACTGAGCTTGAATCTGCTTCGGAAGGATTCGCTGACTTCGGAGCCAGTGTGGACGAATTATGTCTTAACTGTGTACTGCCTCGCAGGCCCCGATTAACCAATTTTGGCGCCCTAGGCCACACTTTGGAATTATGTCCCCAAACCAACCTCTACTGCACCCCCCCCACCTCCTCTTCCTCGCGGCTCCGTGCGCCTCCTCCTTCCTCCGCGCGCCCTTCCTCCTCTTCCGTGACGTGCCTGGCTTCCTTGAGTCAAGGAAGCTAGGTGCGTTGCGGAGGAGGAGGAAGGGAAGTCCCGCCCCGGGGGGCGAGCCTTCCTTCCTTCCTTGCCACACGCCCGGCTTCCTTGACTCAAGGAAGTCAAGGAAGCAGGGGCGAGCCTTCCCTTCTTGCCACGCGCCCGGCTTCCTTGAGTCAAGGAAGAGGAGGAGGAAGGGAAGTCCCGCCCCGGGGCGAGCCTTCCCTTCCTTCCTCCTCCTCGCCATGCGCCGGCTTCCTTGAGTCAAGGAAGCCCGGCGCGCGTCAAGGAGGACGAGGAAAAGAAGCCTTCCCTTCCTCCTCCTCCCTCAAACCACGCCGAGACTCGTCTCTTGAGGTGCGCAGCGCTGCGTGAATGGGGGCCGCGCAGCTGTCGCGGCGGCCTCTTGGAGTCTGAGTCAAGCAAGCTGGGTGCGTCACGGGGAGAAAGGGAAGCCCCCGCCCCCGGGAGTGAGCCTTCCCTTCCTCCTCCCTCCGCCCACCACGCGGAGACTCGTCTCGTGAGGTGCGCAGCGCTGCGTGGATGGGGGCCGCGCAGCTGTCGCGGCGGCCTCTGGGAGTCTGAGTCAAGGAAGCTGGGTGCGTCACGAGGAGAAAGGGAAGCCCCGCCCCCGGGAGTGAGCCTTCCCTCCCTTCCTCCTCCTCCCTCCCACCTCAAGGCACACTGAGACTCGTCTCGTGAGGTGCACAGCGCTGCGTGGATGGGGGCCGCGCAGCTGTCGCAGGCGGCCTCTGGGAGTCTGAGTCAAGGAAGCTGGGTGCGTCGTGAGGAGAAAGGGAAGCCCCGTCCCCGGGGGCGAGCCTTCCTTCCTCCTCCTCCCTCCGTCCTCAAGCCAATCTGAGACTCGTCTCATGAGGTGCCCAGCGTTGCGTGGATGGGGGCCGCGCAGCTGTCGCGGCGGCCTCTGGGAGTCTGAGTCAAGGAAGCTGGGGGCGTCACGAGGAGAAAGGGAAGCCCCGCCCCTGGGGGCGAGCCTTCCCTCCCTCCCTTCCTCCTCCTCCCTCCTCAAGCCACGCCGAGACTAGTCTCGTGAGGTGCGCAGGCAGCGCTGCGTGGATGGGGGCCGCGCATATGTCGCTGCGGTCTCTGGGAGTCTTAGCGTGGCCTAAGGAGGGAGGGAGGAGCCAAGGAAAAGTGCAGCAAAGAGGGGGGTGCGTGGGGCGGGCATGGATGGCGCGCAGGTGTAGAAGCGCCCGAAGATGGACTTTAAAAAAAAATTAATTTGGGGGTCCGGATCTGGCCCCCGTCGGCCTAGTAGGCCGTGGCCCTAGTGGATGCCTTTATGGGTGACCCGGGCCAAATTGGGGTGAAATCCCCAGTCGTTTTGAGGGCATTTCTCAGCATCCCAGCCTTTCCTGATCGATGTGGGATTGTCGCCGGACTACGACGCCCATCACGAAGGCTATGGGGATGCTGGGAGTACTGGCTTCTCGCTCGTGCGCGAGGGATTGCGACACTGAGGAAAGGGCATCTCCCTATGAGTCAATGTACGTGTGTTCATCTGTTTGTGCCGCAATTGCTAGGTGAAGTGGCCTTCTGTGATGTCACTAGGGTGTCCACTACTCAGTGGAGTGGCCCACTGTGATGTCACTGGGAAAGGAAGGTGACCTGTGTAGGAGAGGGAGGGAGGGAGGAAAGAGAGGTATGTTGCCCTGGAGACTGAGGTAGAGCTGGAGAAGGGAGAAAGTACACCTCGGTGACACCTGAGCCAGACTAGGTCTATTATATCATACTATATATCGTGTCTGCATGTGTACCTGGCATTGCCTCCCTATGTTCTCCCTTCCCCAGCTCTGAGAAGGCTTACCTTTCCCAGGTCTAAGGTGGTTTACTTTCTCCCTTCTCCAGCTCTGAGAAGGTTTGCTTTCTCTTTCCCAGGTCTAAGAAGGCTTTCTCCTTCTCCAAGGCTTATCTTTCCCAAGAAGCTTGCTTTCTCCCTTCTCCAGCTCTGAGAAGCTTACTTTCTCCCTTCTCTGACTCTGAGAAGACTTGCTTTCTTCCTTCTCCAGCTCTGAGACTTGCTTTCTCCCTTCTCCAGCTCTGAGAAGGCTTGCTTTCTCCCTTCTTCGGGTCTAAGGATTATTACTTTCTCCTGCTCTAAGAAGGCTTACCTTTCCCGGTTCTAAGGTGGTTTGCTTTCTCCCTTTTCCAGCTCTGAGAAGGCTTGCTTTCTTCCTTCTGCGGGTCTAAGAATTCTTACTTTCTCCTGCTCTGAGAAGGATTACCTTTCCCAGGTCTAAGAAGGCTTTCTCCCTTCTTCAGCTCTGAGAAGGCTTGCTTTCTCCCTTCTCCAGCTCTGAGGCTTACTTTCTCCCTGCTCCAGCTCTGAGAAGGCTTGCTTTATCCCTTCTTCGGGTCTAAGAATTTTTACTTTCTCCTGCTCTTAAGAAGGCTTATCTTTCCCAAGTCTAAGAAGGCTTTCTCCCTTCTCCATCTCTGAGGCTTACTTTCTCCCTTCTCCAACTCTGAGAAGGCTTGCTTTCTCCCTTCTCCAGTTCTGAGAATGTTTGCTTTCTCCCTTCTCCAGCTCTGAGGCTTACTTTCTGACTTCTACAACTCTGAGGCTTGCTTTCTCCCTTCTCCAGCTCTGAGGCTTACTTTCTCCCTTCTCCAGTTCTGAGAAGGCTTTCTTTCTCCCTTCTCCAGCTCTGAGACTTGCCTTATACACTGTCTTCACGGCAACACCCATTCTTTCCTTTTTCCTTCCTTCTCATACACCGCTTTTCTTTCCCAGTGACACCCCGGAGGGCCACTTCACCCGGCCACAGCCTTTGTGGTACAATCACATACCTATCCATATGTATAGATAATAAGATATGTGTCTAATCTATACATCCTAATCCTTCGTAGGGTTGTCACCATAGCAGTCAAAACAGAACCCCGGGGAGTTGTAGTCCCCCTGAGTAATAATAGTAATGATTGCACAATCAATAATGCGTTTAGATCTATCATTGAAGGACATGCAAAGATGACAAAGGCTCGTTTGAAAGCGTGTATATGCCATTCGGTCCTTGCAACGTCCTCGGGTCGGTTTAGAAAGAGCGCCGGATATTTTGCACTTTTTGATACTCTGTTTGAGGGGAATAATTTATTGGACAAAACTTATTTTATTTTGCATTTGTAAACAAGCACTGATTCTAGGTTTTCGCTTCTTTTTTGGTTTCGCTTTGAAGGCGTGCGGATTGGCAAGAAAAATAAACTTATGTGAACGCGTGACTGAACCGTGTGGTTTGTAGGAAAATACGTTGTCATGTCTTGGGGGGAACGTCTTGTTTCTCGCAGCCCGAGGGAGTCATAAGAGTGGCGAGTCTTTGGTCGCAATAGCTTTCCCCGTCATTCAGAAAAGGCTCAAACAAGGACGCAAAGGAACGAAGTCCTAATTCGAGCCTGAATCCATGGATTTTCCCCCTCCAAATCACTTCCGCCTGGGACAGACCTTTACGCCGACTTCACTTGTGGAAGAGAGCAGAGCATTTCGAAGAGAAGGTTGGCTCCCAGAAGGGCCGTGTTCCCTATTGAAGAAAAGATAGGAAACTTATCAGCGCATATAAAGGAATATGGGCACCGTCTTTGCAGGGAATCCTACAAAGAGCTTACACAGAGGAGAGAGAAGGTACTATAGGTGTCTATTAGGCCTGGGTAGGTTCGTCGGAATGCTCGTTAAATCTGAATGAATTCGGATGAAATTCACAAGCAACCCGGAAGTGAATTTGCCATTTTGATGCTGCCACCACCTCCATTATCGGAAAGGAATCATTTAGATGCGGATGTGTTCCCTCCACGTTAGACCTGGGGCGAGAGCCACACACGGCTCTCGCCCCAGTTCTGACTCTGAGGGAAGCACGTCCGTGTCCAAACCGGGTGTTTAATCCAGTTTGGATGCAGATGTGCTTCACGGCTCCAAGTCTAACGTAGAGGGAACCACATCCGCATCCAAACTGGATTAAACACCATCCGTCATACGAGCCCATGCGGCCATTGTTCTGTTTGTAAACACATAAATACACAGCCATCTATCATGAACTTGGTTAATAAAAGGAACTTTTACTTTAAATCCTGGGCAACATGCGGAACAAAAAACATGATTTATTGTGGCATGTGTAATTGTCCCAAATATTACATAGGAGAAACGAGTCGTGAATTGTGCACCTGTGTGCAGGAACATCGCTTGAGATTTAAGACCAAGAGTGATACATCTTTGCTTTACGCCCACTTTAAACAATTTCACCATTTTGAGGACTTTAAGGTCATTGTATTAGAAAAGATTGGTCCCCGTCCACATAGCGATATAAAACGTTTACTGCAACCCGAAAATTTCTGGATAGTGAATATGCATTCCGAGGCACAACACGGGTTACATGACCGTTTAACTGTTAGTGAATTACTAGTTTGAAGCTCCCTCCGCATTAGACCTGGGGCGAGAGCCGTGAAGCACATCCTCGTCCAAACTGGGTGTTTAGTCCAGTTTGGATGAGGATGTGCTTCCCTCCGCGTTAGACCTGGGGCAAGAGCAATGAAGCACGTCAGCGTCCAAACTGGGTGTCTTATCCAGTTTGGATGCAGATGTGCTTCCCTCCGCATTAAACGTGGGGCGAGACACAGAGGAAAGCACTTCAGCGTCCAAACTGGGTGTTTAGCCCAATTTGGATGGGGATGTGCTTCCCTCCATGTTAGACCTAGGGCGAGATGCAGAAGGAAACATATCTGCGTCCAAACTGGGTGTTTAACCCAATTTGGATGTGGATGTGCTTCCCTCTGCATTAGACCTGGGGCGGGACATGGAGGAAAGCACTTTAGCGTCTGGGGCGAGAGCGGATGTGCTACACTCCACGTTAGACCTGGGGCCAGGCCCGGATTAACCAATTTTGGCGCCCTAGGCCACACTTTGGAATTACGCCCCCAAACCAACCTCTACCGCACCGCCCTACCTCCTCTGCTCTGCTTGCCTCCTTTCTCCACGCGCCCCAGGGGCAAGCCTTCCCTTCCTTCCTCCTCCTCCTCACCATGCGCCCGGCTTCCTTGAGTCAAGGAAGCCGGGCGTGTCACGGAGGAGGACGAAGGGAAGCCCCGCCCCCAGGGGCAAGCCTTCCTCTTCCTCCTCGCCACGCGCCCGGCTTTTTTGAGTCAAGGAAGCCGGGCGCGTCGCAGAGGAGGAAAGGAAGCCCTGCCCCCGGAAGCGCCCGAAGATCGACTTTAAAAAAAATGGGGGGGGGGGTCCAGATCTGGCACCCTTCCTCTGCTGCGCTCCTAGGCCGTGGCCTAGTGTGGCCTTATGGGTGATCCGGGGCTGCCTGGGGCGAGAGCCGTAAAGCACATCCGCATTTTTCTGGAAAAACGTTTCGAAATTTTGGAAATTTCGAATTGCTTCGGTAATGGCGTCCGTGATTGCGCAATGCACGAAAACCTGCAAAAGCCCTCAGACTGACACGGGAGGGAAGAAATCCTCTTTCAAACTGGGTTAAACATGGCTCCTGCCCTGGTTCGTTCTCCTGGGAAGGACAGGAAAGGAAGGGAATCCATCCACGTTGGTTTGAGAAGCTGAATAATTTCCGACTCACAGATTCCGGCGGAAAAAGCTTCGAAATGGCAAGGATACTTCCAGGTTCCCAAATCGCTTCGAAAGGAATTTGATCTGAATTTATTCCGAATTAAGAAGATTCCGAACGAACCTAACCAAGCCTAATATATCTCCATTTGCTTACCTGAAGCATCATAGGCGGGGGCCACTTCAACCAGGTCCCCTCCCACTATGTTGAGCCCCCGGCAGCCGCGCAGGATCTCCAGGGCCTGTGTGAAAGCCAGAGAAGGAGAATTGGTGAATTGGATTCTCCAGCCTGTGCTCACACCACACGCCGGATGCAGCCCTTGCAGGGCTTTGACACGGCCTGCGGAGGCTCTTGAGTCTCAGCCTGAGAGAGGGAGGTTGTATGGAGCCCCTCACCGGAGGAGACATCAGAGACACCTATGCCTTCCTTTTCTCTATGGCAGTGTTTCCCAACCTTTTTTGAGCCGCGGCACACTTTTAACATTAAAAAAAATCCAGGGGCACACCACCAACCAAAATGACACTCTAACACAGTAATACATATAGTTAATTGACCTTGAGTTTTGGAGTCGTAGTTCACCTACACCCAGAGAGCACTGTGGACTCAAACAATGATGGATCTGGACCAAACTCGGCAAGCGGGCCCCTCAGGCAGTAGAGCAGGCCGAGGGCTGCCACCAAGCCCAGGGTCCCGCCCCCAGCCTCAGCCGCTCCCATTGCCACGGGTAGCGGTTCACGGGCGAAAGGGGCGGTGGAAGAGAGGGAGAAGGCGGCAATTCCCCGTCCCCGGTGCCGCTCTCCGCCATGACTCCGGCCCCTCGCTCACTGAGGCTGTGCAGAAGCCCGTCCACCGCTCATGTTCCTCCTTCACGCAGCCTCAGCGAGTGAGGGGCTGGAATCATGGCGGAGAGTGGGGATGGCGGAGAGCGGCCCCTGTCCCCACTCTCCGCCATGACTCCAGCCCCTTGCTCACTGAGGCCGCGCGGAAGCCCGTCCACCGCTCATGCTCCTCCTCCGTGCGGCCTCAGCAGCGAGGGGCCGGAGTCATGGCCGGGCTTCAGCCCGCCCACTGAAGCCCATCCATCGCTCATGCTCCTCCTCCGCGCGGCCTCAGCGAGCGAGGGGCCGGAGTCATGGTGGAAAGTGGCACCAGGGACGGGGGCCGCTCTCCGCCATGACTCCAGCCCCTCGCTCGCTGAGGCCGAGAGAGGAGGAGGAGCATGAGTGGTGGACAGGCTTCAGCCCCGCCCACGGAAGCCCACCCACCACTCATGCTCCTCCTCCGCGCGGCCTCAGCGAGCGAGGGGACGGGGCCGCTCTCCGCCATGACTCCCGCCCCTCGCTCACTGAAGCCGCACAGAAGCCCATGCACCGCTCATGTTCCGCCTGGCCCCGCCCCCCTCTGGCTTCAGCTTTACCAGCAGCTTCTCCAGGCTTGAGGAGGACAGGGCCAAGCCAGCCTTGTGCTAGCTATGCCACCACTGGCTTGGCATTGCCATCCTCAAGCCTGGAGAAGCTGCTGGTAGAGCGGAAGCCAGAGGGGAGGGGCGTGGCTTGGTGTGGCTCCACCCCCTGGCTTCCGCTCTACCAGCAGCTTCAGAGGAGGGCGGAGCCAGGCCACACCAAGCCCCGCCCCCTCCCCAGCCTTGAGGAGGTAGGTAGATCTTTCTGACTTGGTTTTATTATAAGTAGCCCGCATGCTGAAAAAGTGTGGGCACCCCTGCCCTATAACCTTGGAGAGCGTTTTGCGGCTTCTTACCTGCGCCGGGGTGAGTCCCGCAATCTCTGGGGTCCCCGTTCCCGGAGCGTAAGCCGGGTCAATGCCGTCGATGTCAAAGCTGATGTAGAGGGGCTTGCGACCCACCCGGTCCCGCACTTCTGCCATCAGCGGAGCCAGAGACTTTCCCCAGCAGTCCTCCGCAAGCACCACCCGGAAGCCCTGCCGAGAGGGAAGAGATAGAGTCATAGGATCCTAGAGTTGGCCATCCAACCCAACCCCATTCTGCCAAGAAGCAGGGAAATCGCATTCAAAGCAACCCCGACAGATGGCCATCCAGCCTCTGCTTTAAAGCCTCCAAAGAAGCCTCCACCACACTCCAGGGCAGAGAGTTCCACTGCTGAACAGCTCTCAGATATTTAAGATCCGAAGGACTCATCACAATGACAAAGAGCATCTTCGTATGATATGGGGCAATACAAGGAAATGAAATGAAAGTAGGGGAAGCGAAGGAAGGAAAAAATAAAATGAAGGAAAAGGGGTAGAACTTAAAGTAAGAGAAAAGAAAGGGATGGAAAGAAAGGAAGTGAAGGAAAAGAATGTAAATTAGGCCTGTTTGACAAAAAAAATTGGTTCAAAACTCATTTTGCAACCTGCTCCTGGCAGAACTTGTAGGGGTCGGGCGAGTAGGAGGAGCCCCGGATGCCGATCTGCACGACCCGTTGGCAGTCCAGGAGTCCCTCGTCGACGCAGCGCCGGAAGGGGGTCCCATGGTAGAGCTTCTCTCCGAGGGCCTGGTCCCCGGTGTCGGTGTGTGCGTCCACATGCACCAAACCCACAGGGCCGTACCTGGGAGAGGGGAGCATACCTTGCAGCACTTGGAGGGGAGACGGACAGCACATGGCCGACAGCCCCCTTTGGAAGGAACAGTGTTTTAGCAATTATGTCTTTCATCTAAACGAGTATACAGTATTCCCTCACTTATCGCGGGTGTTACATTCCTGGACCACCCGTGACAAGTGAAATTCCGCAAAGTAGGGACACCCCCTCTCTCACCCGCTTTATCTTCCTCTTCCTCCTCCTCGCTGCTGCCTGGGCTTCTTGCCACCACTTCCGGAGAGATTGAGGGGGTGGCGGAGGTGTTGCGGGGCCCACATGGTGGCAAGAGCCTCAGGTGGCGACGAGGAGCCTCTTGCCGTCGCTTGGAGCAGCAGCAGCTGCAGCGCCTGGGCCAGGCCTTTTGGCGGGAAAGGAGGCACCGAGGAGGAAGGTAAAGAGGGCGAGGAGGGAAGAAGAGCCGGGGGCGGCATGGCTGCTGCTTCTCCAAGTGGCGGCAAGAGGCCCAGGCGGCACCGAGGAGGAGGAAGGTAAAGAGGGTGAGGAGGGAAGTAGAGCTCTACCAGCAGCTTCTCCAGCCTTGAGGAGGGCAGGGCCAAGCCAGCCTTGTGCTAGCTATGCCACCACTGGCTTGGCACTGCCATCCTCAAGCCTGGAGAAGCTGCTGGTAGAGCGGAAGCCAGAGGGGCGGAGCCCGGCCGGGCCAGCAGCTTCTCCAAGCGTGAGGATGGCAGGGCCAAGCCAGCCTTGTGCTAGCTATGCCACCACTGGCTTGGCACTGCCATCCTCAAGCCTGGAGAAGCTGCTGGTCGAGCGGACGCCAGAGGGGGCGGAGCCAGGCCGCGCCAAGCCCCCCCCTTCTCACTGGCTTTGGAGCTCCCAGCAGCTTCTCCAGGCGTGAGGATGGCAGGGCCAAGCCAGCCTTGTGCTAGCTATGCCACCACTGGCTTGGCACTGCCCTCCTCAAGCCTGGAGAAGCTGCTGGTAGAGCGGAAGCCAGAGGGGGCGGAGCCAGGCCGCGCCAAGCCCCCCCTTCTCACTGGCTTTGGAGCTCCCAGCAGCTTCTCCAGGCGTGAGGATGGCAGGGCCAAGCCAGCCTTGTGCTAGCTATGCCACCACTGGCTTGGCACTGCCATCCTCAAGCCTGGAGAAGCTGCTGGTAGAGCGGAAGCCAGAGGGGGCGGAGCCAGGCCGCGCCAAGCCCCCCCCTTCTCACTGGCTTTGGAGCTCCCAGCAGCTTCTCCAGGCGTGAGGATGGCAGGGCCAAGCCAGCCTTGTGCTAGCTATGCCACCACTGGCTTGGCACTGCCATCCTCAGGCCTGGAGAAGCTGCTGGTAGAGCTGAAACCAGAGGGGGCAGAGCCAGGCCGTGCCAAGCCCCGCCCCTCCCCAGCTTCAGCTCTACCAGCAGCTTCTCCAGCCTTGAGGAGGTAGGTAGATCTTTCTGACTTGGTTTTATTATAAGTAGCCCGCATGCTGAAAAAGTGTGGGCACCCCTGCCCTATAACCTTGGAGAGCGTTTTGCGGCTTCTTACCTGCGCCGGGGTGAGTCCCGCAATCTCTGGGGTCCCCGTTCCCGGAGCGTAAGCCGGGTCAATGCCGTCAATGTCGAAGCTGATGTAGAGGCTCTTCTTCCCTCCTCACCCTCTTTACCTTCCTCTTCTTCCTCCTCGTCACTGCCTGGGCCTCTTGCCACCGCTTGGAGTAGCAGCAGTCACAGTGCCGTGGCCGGGCCTATTGGCGGGAAAGGTGCCTGTTGGCCCGTGCCCTCCTTGATGGCGGAAGGTGTCGGGTGTTTAACCCAGTTTGAACGCGGATGCCTTCCCTCCGCCACAGAACTGGGGCGATAGCTGTGTTAAACATGGCTGTCGCCCCAGTTCTGAGGCGGAGGGAAGGCATCCGCATCCAAACTGGGTTAAACATGCGTATCCGCCATTAACGAAGCCATTCCGAAATTTTGGAATTAATTCAGGGAAAATTTCGGAAGTCAATCAGATTAGAAGCACCAGCACCCCCTACACTAGGGGGGGGAAGGGTTTTTTTTCGCGGCATCGCCTTGCTTCCGGCAGCAGTCCGTGGCCCTCTGGGTGGCTGCGGGAGGCCAGCATCCCCACACCTCCTTTCTCTTTTCCCTCCGTACTGTGGAGGACATCCAGGCGGCGAGGAGGCTCCGCTCTCCCAGTGGAGAGTAGGTGCAGGCTCCGTTCTCCGGCCACACTCCGGAGCCCTCCAAGCGGTCGCCGGTGCTTCCTGGCGGCCGCCATCTTGAGTTGGGAGTCTTCCGGCCGTAAGGGGCGGGACTTCTTGTTCCCGTCCGGGTTTTTTTGTCCGTGTTTCCACCCGGACCCCTTTTCTTGTGGGTCCTACTTCCGGCGGAGCCTTTTTGGCCGGATCGGAAGTGGTACGGCTGCCATTTCTTTTATAGTTTTTTGGCCGTTTTTTCTTTTTTGGCCTCTTGCTTCTCCGGTCGCCCTGAGATGCGGCGGAGACAGTCGAGGCTCACCCAGAGCCCACCCAGAGCCCCAGAAGCAGCTCCGGCAGGCGGCCAGAGGCAACGAAAGCGGGCCGGTGGTAGGTGGCGAAGGAGGGTGAGGAGGCAGGCGGCGGAGGAGGCGGGGACGGCGCCGGCATCGTGGTTGCGAAGCCCCCCTTTCGCAACCGCACTGTTTCGGAGATGGGCACCGGAGGAGGAATTGGTGAGCGAGGGGTGAGGGCGAGGGGCTGGGGTTGTGCGGTGGTCTGATTGTGATGCTGCCCGTGTTAATCAGGCCTTTTCCCCTCCCCTCACGGGGGAAGGAGGCCATTGGCATTCACCAAGCACGGCTACGCTTGGTTTCAATGGCGGTTTTTGTTGGGTCTTGTTTAGGGGTCTTGCGAGGTATGTAGGGCGGGTTGTTTGTGCTCTGTAGGTACCTTGTGGTATGTTGAAATGTGTTCGGTTGTTTTTGTGGTTGTGGGGCTTATAGTTTTCCTGTCCATTTGCCCCGTTGCACGACCATTCTCTTTTTATATAGATAGAAGATAGATATATGGTGAAAACAACCGTTGGCATGCACACCAAAGGCCATTCGCGCCGACAGCAGTGTCCATTGCACATCCGCACGCAGGAATTTCAAGCAGAAAAATGGAATTGTGCATAGGAGAAACGTTCCATACACTCCACAGTCACGCACTACTAAAATATGTCAAAACAACCGCAACCACATTGGCTAGAACCTACTTTTCTGCCACCGCCTGCAGGATCGGGTAGGTGATCGTGTGGTCTCCTCCTGCGGGGAAAACAAGGGGGTCAAAATGGGCAGCAAAAGGAGGTCCCGAGCCTTACTTCCGGGCTTCCCATGCCTTCCCCAACCCAGCCGTAGTCGGAAGGGGCCCCCAAAGGTCATCCATTCTGACCCATATCAAGGAGGGCACATTCCAAACCCTCCTGACAGATGGCCATCCGACCGTGTTCCAGACTCATGGCAAAATCTTTACCCAGCGCCAGAGGTACGCAGCCACTGGCCACGATCCCTCGGAAGGCCTCCCGGATCCGCTTACAGCTGTCCGCAAGGTTGTATAAGTTGACACTGACATCTCCAATGTCCGCAACATGGAGGGAATGGTACGGATCTGCGCCAGTGCTTGGGTTGAACCGCCGCACCATCCCTGATTCGGCCCGCATCTCCCGCGGCCCGAACCTGGAAACAGGAATTACACTATGTAACGGCTCGGCCCCTTTTTGCTAGGCAGGAAGGTAAAACGGTTGTTATACGAGTGTCACCCATTTTTATTATTATTGTTATTATTGTTATTTGTTAGACCCATATAATTGGAAAGATACCCCCAAAGGGCATCCAGTCCAACCCCCTTCTGCCAGGCAAGAAACACAGAATTCTTGTTATGTCATCATCCGTTATTATAATTTATTAAAATATTTTTATTATTCCCATAGATTTGGAAGGGATATCTCCAAAGGACATCCAGTCCAACCGTTTTCTGTCAGGCGGGAAGATAGAATTACTATTATATTATTGTCCATTTTATTGATTATTGATTATTATCATTGATTAAAATTATTATTATTCTCGTAGAGTTGGAAGGGATCTCCAAAGGACATCCAGTCCAACCGTTTTCTGCCAGGCGGGAAGATAGAATTACTATTATATTATTGTCCATTTTATTGATTATTGATTATTACATTTATTAGAATTATTATTATTCTCGTAGAGTTGGAAGGGATCTCCAAAGGACATCCAGTCCAACCGTTTTCTGCCAGGCGGGAAGATAGAATTACTATTATATTATTGTCCATTTTATTGATTATTGATTATTACATTTATTAGAATTATTATTATTCTCGTAGAGTTGGAAGGGATCTCCAAAGGGCATCCAGTTCAACCGTTTTCCGCCAGGCAGGAAGATATGATTACTATTATTATATTATTGTCCATTTTATTATTATTATTTATTTATTAATATATATTATTATTATATATTTTATATTATTACTATTATTATATTATTATAATATATATTATTATTATATATTTTTATATTATTAATTAATTAATAATAATTAATTAATATTTATTTATTAATAATAATAAATTATTCATGCGAGAAGACACAATCCCAACAGACGGCTGTCCAGCCTCGAATCATAGACTCCTAGAGTTGGGAGGGACCCCAAGAGGCCATCCAGTCCAACCCCTCCCTGCCACCCCATTCAATCCCTCCCGACTGATGGCCATAAGTCTTGTGCATGGATTCGATTTGGTTGGCTCACTTCAGCTAATCCGGCTGGTTCGGCTGGCCGTAACGGCAAGGACTCAACCTCCATGAAGCATTAAATCTGGCCCCACCCCACTGACCCCTTCCCCGTCGAGAGAGAGCAGTGCTGCCACCAAAGCAGCAGCAGCTCCGAAGCGGAGAGCGGCCCACTCTGACTGACTGACTGACTGAATGAAGGGAGGGTGGGAGGGGCACGCGGAGGGGGAAACAGCCAACCGGGGGGGGGGGAGGGCGAAAGTGCGAAAGAGGAAAAGGACTTGCCGCATTGCCACGGCAACCTGGCCGTGCACATTTCCTTTCTTCGTGCACACCCCTCTTCACCCACCCCTACAGTGGACACATCCCTTGCATGCCCCTCCCCCCGAATGTCCCCTCCCCCACCCTTAGAGAGGAAAAAGAGGCTCCTCTCCAGCAATACAGGACAGGAGCTGAAAATACGGGACACGAGGAAAAATACGGGATGTCCCGTATAATACGGGACTCAAACGCACCTTGCTCCGGGTCGGTTGGAGGTCCCGATGTCCAGCGGGACCCCGACGAAGGCAGCGTCCAGGCCGTCAGCCGAACTCTGGACGGGGAGCTTGAACATGGAGCAGACTCCGACAGGTCTGGCCTGCGTCTCCGCACTGGGAGGCACGTTGAAGCCACTCTTCAAGACCAAGCGGCGGAGGCTTTCGGAGAAGGAGCGAGACCCGGTCCCGAGTCCGGCGAGGTCGCTTTTCCTGGGGGAAAGATGCCGCCAAAGGGCCCCGTGCCCCGAGCAAAGCAAAGCCTGCATCCCGGCAGTGCGCTTGAACTCGACGGGGCTGCTTGATGGCAGCGTTCCAAAGCAAATCAAAGGAGCCCTGCCCATAGGTTCAAAGGTTTTTGGAAACGTATTGTGGAGGAAGTGTCGCTACTACGAATTTAATAAGTCTATCTATCGATCGATTTGGTGATCAATCCAGCCTTTTGTACTTCCTTTCTTCCCCCCCATCCCTCAGCTTTTGCCTTCTTTCCTCCTTCCTTTCCTCCCTCCCTTCTGTCTTTCCTTTCCCTCCTTCCTGCCGTCTTTCCTCTTTCTGTATCAGTCCTTGCTCCCCTTGTTTCCCTCTCTCCATTCCTTTCCTACCTTTCTTTCCTTCGTTTTGCTTCACTAGCATCTCCCTCCTGTATTGCCTTTTCTTACCTGTCTGTTTTCTCTTCTTCCTTCCCGCGTGACCTCTTTCCTTCTTTCTTTCCGTCCTTCCTTCCCTCCTTCTCTCTTTCCTTCCTCCCCCCTTTCCCTCTTTCATTCCTTCACTTTGTTCATCCTTTTCTTCTCTCCTTCGTGTTTTACCTCTTTCCTGCCCGTCATTTTTCTTTCTTTTCTGCGTTGTCTTCTTCCTTCCTTGGGTTCCTCTTTCCGTCCTTCCTTCCTTCTGTCCTTCCTTAGGGGGATGGGGTAAAGGAGGAGGCCGGGAGCCGTTGGACGGCCTGGCATCTTCCCCCAGTGCCCCGAGCTCGATTGTTGCCTCGGGCCGGCCTCCCTCCTGTGGCAGACCGTAAAGGTGGCCAGCGGGGGAATGGCTGGCAGCGGCGCTGGCTGCTGAAGACCTAAAAGGAGGAGGGAGGCCCGTCATCTTCGCCAAAGCCGGGGCCTCAATTGCTGCCACGGCCTCTGGAACCTAGGCCGCGACACCGAGTCCCTGGCTTCGCAGAAGACGGGCCTCCCTCCTCCTTCTGTGAAGCTGGGGCCTAGGTTGATGTCGCGGCCCGGGCTCCGGAGGCCTTCGCAGCAGCAATCGAGGCCCTGGCTTTGGCGAAGATGACGGGCCTCCTCCTCCTTTAGGGTCTTCCGCGGCCAGCGCCGCCATCAGCCATTCCCCCGCTGGCCACCTTGTCAGCCCACCACAGGAGGTAGGGAGGCCAGGCCAAGGCAGCAGTTGAGCTGTGGGCCTTGGAGATGGCAGGCCTTCTGGTCTCTGTGCTGGCGGGGGGGTTGGCACGCATGGGAATGAGTACTGCGCATGCGCAGTGCTGCTGTAGCGTGGGGGTTCATGGGAGTTGTAGTCCCATTGGTTTTTTGTATTTTGACCATTCTGTTTTAATTTTTTTTAATTTAATTTTTCGGGTGGTAAACATAACCTCTTTCCGTGGGGGGATTTGTGGCCTGATTTGGTGTTTGTGGGTTCAGCAGTTTTGCTGTCTATCATCATCATCATCAGTTTCTCACTTGTTAATCGCCCTCCATTAAAATGCTCCAGGCGATTTACATAAAACAATAGCACTAAAAATACACACATAAGCCCCTCACCACGACAGGTCTCTTTTTATATATATAGATATAGTCACAACCTCACTCTGTTGTGCTTTGGTCCAAGCTTTTCACCTGGAATGAGACTTTTCTCTAGTTTCTAGTCTTAGAAAGGAAAAGTGAGCATTCCCAGCATTTCACGGAATACCAACTCTTTATTGCACTTAATTATTAACGCTCCCAAACGGCTGCCAATCAAAAGGTTCTCCCCCAAAGTTGGCCAAGAACAGGCTAAAGATTAACAACCCAAGTCCACTCTTTACATAAAAGCCTTTGCCGATTCTCTCACAGAAGGGGAGGCATCGCCTTGCGCAAGATCGCTTGAAATCAGATTGGTTTTCAAGTGAAGTCAAGGGAGACCAGATTATGATTGCCACACACAGCCCGGCGGGGGGGGGAATTAAAATAAGGAAAATAAATAGAGGAAAACACATAATACATAGGGGGAAACAGAAGCTATATTATGAGGCCATTAAAGAAGAACTCCAGGAAGGCTGAGGAATGCGGAAGGAACAACAAGGGACGCTGGGAACGCTGAGAGACGAGGAGTGCATCAGCTCCCCCTGGTGGCCAGAGTTTGCCTCTGTTCGTCTTTATGTGTGTATGTGGAAACGGCAGGGTATGTGTCTGCTAAGTATGTGTACCTGTAATCCGCTCTGAGTCCCCTTCGGGATGAGAAGAGCAGAATATAAATAAAGGAAAAGTAAGGGAACAACAGGAGAAAGTGGAAAATACATGGGGAATACATAGGGGAAATGCATAGGGAAAGTAGGGGAAATCCATAGGGAGAAATACATATGGGGAAATGGGGAAATACATAGGGAAAGTAGGGAAAATGCAGAGGAGGATATACATAGGGAATAGGAAATACATAAGGAAAGTAGGGCAAGTACTTAGGGGAAATAAGAGGAAATACATAGGGGATATATATATACAGTATATATATATATAAGGGAAAATACATTAGGAATGAAAGGGAATATATAGGGAAAGTAGGGGAAAACATAGAGGGAAATAGGGGAAAGACAGGGGAAATATATAGGGGGAAATACATAGGGGAAATGGGGAATACAAAGGAGGAAATACATAGGGAAAGTAGGGCAAATATTTAGGGGAAATAAGAGGAAATACATAGTGGAAATATATATAGGGGAAAATACATTAGGAATGTAAGGGAATATATAGGGAAAGTAGGGGAAAATACAGAGGGAAAATAGGGGAAATATATAGGGGGAGATACATAGGGGAAATGGGAAATACAAAGGAGGAAATACAGAGGGAAATACATAGCCAAAGTATGGGAAAGCATAGAGCTGTGGCTCTCAACCTGTGGGTCCCCAGATGTTTTGGCCTTCAACTCCCAGAAATCCTAACAGCTAGTAAACTGGCCAGTTGAGAACCACTGGCATAGAGGGAAATACATAGGGAAAATAGGGAAAATATTTAGGGGAAATAAGAGGAAATACATAGGGGAAAATGGGGAAATACATAGGGGGAATGAGGGAAATACATTGGGGAATACAGTGAAAACAGGAGAAATACATTGGGAAAGCAGGGGGGAAACATAGGGGAAAATGGAAAATACATGGGGGAAATACATAGGGAAAATACATGGTGAAAACGGGAAATGCATAGGGGGAAATACATAGGGGAAAGTGGTGGAAATATATAGGGGGAAATACATTACAAATGTAAGGGAATATATAGGGAAAGTAGGGGAAAACATAGAGGGAAATAGGGGAAATATATAGGGGAAAATCCCTACGGGGAAATGGGAAATACGTAGGGGGAAATAGGTAGAAAATATAGGGGAAATGGTGAAATACATAAGGAAAGTAGAACAAAAACATAGGGGGGAAATAGATGAAATACACAGAGAAAGCAGGGGAAATATATAGGGGGGAAATAAAGAATTGCAAAAGGGAAAAGTCCATTCCGCGTCCGCCTCTTCGAAGGGGATTTCTCTTTCCACTTCCACCAGCCTCTGAACACCTCCTTGCGCCCGGACCTCCTTCCACCCTCTTTGCACCTCCGAAAACCCCACATATTTGGGCCTTTCCTCCTCCCTTTGCAAAAAGAAAGAGGCTGAAATACTTTAACGAAGCCGGGACACTTTTTACTGCGGTCCCCTCCAGGCTCGGAGCAGGGCAGCCGCCTCGCAGAGCTCCGCGCAGTCCAGCCGGGAGAGGAAGCAGGCCTGCAGCCGGGACTCCACGCCAACCTTCCCCGCCAGGCGGTCCTGCAGCAGTGCGACGGCCGAGTGGCGGAGCAGCCAGCCCAGCATCGCCTCCAGGCCAAAGCCCTTCCCCTCCAAGAGCTCCCGGCCCCAGAGGCTCAAGTGCAGGACATTGGCCGCCATCCGGGCACCCAGCCTCTGCAAAGAGACGAAAGGGACGTCGTTAGGCATTGGACCGTTATTTGCAGAACTTGGATGGCCATCAGTCGGGAGGGATTCTTTATGGCAGAAGGGGGCTGGACTGGATGGCCTTTGGGGGCCCCCTTCCGACTCTAGGGAAAGGAGGAAGGAAAAGAAAGAATAGGAAAGAAGGAAGGGAAAGAAAAGAGGCAGGGAGAGAGGAGAGGGAAGGTAAGGGAAAGGAAAGAATGAAGGAAGGTAAGAAGGAAGAGAGAGGAAGGAAGGAAGAAAGAAAAGGAATGAAAGAAGGAAGGGAAAAGAAAGAAGAAAGGAAGAAAAAAGGAAGGAAGAGAGGGGAGGAAGAATGGAAATGAAAAAGAATGAAACAAAGGTAAAGAAGGAAGGAAGAGAAAGGGAGGGAAGGAGGGAGGGAAGAATGGAAAAGGAAGGGAAAGAAGGAAGGGAAAGAAAGGAAAAGGCAGGGAGGGAGGAGAGGGAAGGTAAGGGAAAGGAAGGAACGATGGAAGGAAGGAGGGAGGGAGGAAAGAAGGAAGAATGAAAATAAAAAGAAAGAAAGGGAAAGAAGGAAGGGAAAGAAAGAAAAAGGCAGGGAGGGAGGAGAGGGAAGGTAAGGGAAAGGAAGGAACGATGGAAGGAAGAAGGGAGGGAGGAAAGAAGGAAGGAAGAATGAAAAAAAGAAAGAAAGGTAAAGAAGGAAGGAAGGAAAAGAAAGAAAGGGAGGAGGGAGGGAGGAAAGGGGGAAGCATGGAAAATAAAAAGAAAGAGAAAAAGAAAGAAGGAAGGAAGGAAGGCAGGGACAGGCATGAAGGAGGGAGAGAGGCAGGGAAGGGAGGGAAGAAGGAAGGTAAGAAGGAAGAATGGAAAAGAAGGAAGGAAGAGAAAGGCAGGAAGAGAGGGAAGGAAGAATGGAAAAGAAAGGTAAAGAAGGAAGGAAGGAAAAGAAAAGGGGAGGTAAGGAAGGAAGAATGGAAAAGAAAAAGAAAGGGAAAGAAGGAAGGAAGGAAGGAAAAGAAAGGGAGGGAGGGAAAAGAAAGAAGGGAGGGAGGAAAAGAAAGGGAGGGAGGGAAGTAAGGGAAGTAAGAATGTAAAAGGAAAAGAAATGGAAGGAAGGAAGGAAAAGAAAGAATAGGAAAGAAGGAAGGAAGAGAAAGACAGACAGGCAGAAAGGAGGGAGGGAAGGAAGGAAGGAAAAGAAAGGGGGGAAGGAAGGAAGAATGGAAAATAAAAAGAAAGGTAAAGAAGGAAGGGAGGGAAAGAAAGGGAGGGAGGGAAGGGAGGGAGGGAGGGAAGCATGGAAAAGAAAGAAAGAGAAAGAAGGAAGGAAGGGACAGAAATGAAGGAAGGAGGGAGGAAGGGAGGGAGGAAAGAATGAAGAAGGAAGGGAAAAGAAGGAGGAAGAGAGGGAAGGAAGAATGGAAAAGAAAAAGAATGAAAGAAAGGTAAAGAAGGAAGGAAAAGAAAGAATAGGAAAGAAGGAAGGGAAAGAAAGAAAGAAAGCAGGGAGGGAGGAGAGGGAAGGTAGGGGAAGGAAGGAAGGAAAGAAGGAAGAGGAAGAAGGAAAGAAGGAAGAAAAGAAAAGAAAGAAGAGAGGAAGGAACGAAGGAATGAAAGAGGGTCCTCACTCACCTTGTGGGGATCCCTCCGCAGGAGCCCCGCCACCAGCTTCCTCACTTCAGGGGGCGCTTCCTCCGGGAAGGGGGGCAGGTCCTTGTCCTGGTAGCTCCTTCCTTCCAGAGCCGCTCCGTCTTGGCCGTAGAAAGGGTTTCTGGCCCCAAAGATCTCATAGGCAATGGCCCCCACCGCCCAGGAGTCCGCCTTGCTGTAGTCGATCACCACGCCTGGGCCTGGGCTGGCTGTCGCCACCTGGAGAGGGCAGGGGATGGATAGAGGTAGCCTATCTATGGGGGTTCGACTGGATGGCCCTTGGGGTCTCCTCCAAATTTAGGATTCTATCTATTATCTGATCTGCAAGGTAAGTGAACTATACATCCCAGCAACTCCAACTCCCAAATGTCTCGGTCGATTTTCCCCAAATTTCCCCAGTGTTCACATTTGGGCATATTGAGGATTCGTGCCAAGTTTGGTCCAGATCCATCCTTATTTGACTCCTCTGGATGTAGGAGAACTACAAATCCCAAACTCAAGGTCAGTGCCCAGCAAACCCTTTCTGTACTTTCTGTTGGTCTCATGAGAGTTCAGTGTGCCAAGTTTGATTCAATTCCATCATTGGTGGAGTTCAGGATGCTCTTTGTTTGTGGGTTAACTAGAAATCCCAGCAACCACAACTCCCAAATGACGGAATCAATTGCTTCAAACTACAAGAAAGGAGATTCCCCCTGAACATGAGGGAAAACTTCCTAACTGTGAGAGCTGTTCAGCAGTGGAACTCTCTGCCTCAGAGTGTGATGGAGGCTCCTTCTTTGGAGGCTTTTAAACAGAGGCTGGGTGGCCATCTGTCTGAGGTGCTTTGATTGTGTTTTTGCTGCAAGAAGGAAGAAGGTCCTTGGACTAGAGATGGTTGTTGTGAAATAAATCTATCTATGTATATAATAAAAGTCAGTGTTTGCGGCGGTGCGGCGGGAGGAATGTGTGGCAGCGTTTCGATTGGTTGCCACTGTGGGATTATTTGCATAAAGGACACATTGGCCAGCCTCAAAACTCCGACACTCTAAGGCACCACATTATTTGCATAAAGGACTCAGATTGGCCAGCCTCAGAACTCCAACACTCTAAGGCACCAGACAGAGGGCATTGGTTGCCACTGAGGAACTATTTCCATAAAGGACTCTGATTGGCCAGCAAAACAGAATGCAACTGAATGCTTGAGTTAGCCAAGTGAGTTTTTTCCCCGTTGGAAATGGAATGTTCATTTTCCGGGAGGTGTGGAGGTGCCAAGGAATATGTGACAGCGTTTCGATAGGTTGCCATTATGGAATTATTTGCATAAAGGACTCTGACTGGCCAGCCTCAGAACTCCAACATTCTACGGCCCCAGACAGAGGGGATTGGTTGCCACTGAAATGGTATTTGCATAAAGGACTCCGATTGGCCATCCACATTCCAACATTCTAAGGTGACTCAGAGGGAAAAGGAAAGGCCTCAGGCAGTCGGACCACTGCAGCCCACAGCAGTGACGGATCAGGACCAAACTTGGCACACAGGGGCCCATTGGTCCACTTCACAACGCGACCCTCACCCAATGACCACTACAGACCAAAATTAGTACACAGAGCCCCCTTGACCCACTCTACACCCTGGTGCTGTTTCAAGGAGGATGGACCACAGATGATGGGACTTGAAATACCTTCACTCACCTTCCGAGACCGCTGCAACCCTCATCCACAGAATGATCAAGACCAAATGTGTCACACAGAGCCCCCATGACCCACTCTACATCCTGGTGCTGTTTGGAGGGGGATGGACCATGGCCGATGGGACTTGCAGTACCTTCACTAAGTTCCTGAGACCACTGCAAACCACATAAACTTCTAATAGGAACCAACTTTGGCACACAAGGCCTCCCTCAAATAACCTGGGCACCGCCGGGTCCCCAAGCTAGTAAATAAATAAATAGGATTCTATAATATCACAGAATATAGTGTCTCTATCTGTCATACCGATGGCTGGACGCCATCTTCGGGAGGGCTCAGATTGTGGCTTACCTCTGGGGCCATGAGGCAGCTGTTTCCCCCGCGGTCCACGTACCAACTGGTGAAGGGCAGCTGCAAGCCGACCTTTTCGTCGGCCAAACAGCAACCGAAATCGGTGATGACCAGCCCCGGGAGTCCGGCTGCAAAGGGCGAGAATAAAGAAAGCAAGGTCGGAAATGCTAACTACTACACAGAGAAAGATGCTCAAGGCTTCCACGATACGGAAATAATAATAATAATAATAATAATAATAATAATCTTCATTTACACCCCGCCACCATCTCCCCAGCGGGGACTTGAGGCGGCTTACATGAGGCGGAGCCGAGCTTACCATACCATAAAATCTCTCGGCATTAATTCGCGAACGAAGATTCTTAGGAAGGACTCATCCCACGCTTTTTACTAGCGCGTTGATGACTAAAAAGGCCAATCTGAGATAGGCAAGTCCGGTTGCAGAAAGCACAGCAGAAAGTCTCCTTGGGTTATGTTGTTTCCAAGTTGCGGTTCTTTCTGCATTGTCGTTTCTCTTCGAGACCCATTCGGTGTGTCTTCTCGAAAGAGGCCGCAGCATTGTAGATAGTGCGTCTCCATGCCTCCCGATGTGAGGCCAGGGTGGACCATTGTTGGTGATCAATCTGGCCGAGCCTGAGATGTTGTTTCAGGGAGTCCTTGTATCTCTTTTTGGGGGCGCCTCACTTGCGCTGACCCATGGTGAGTTCACCATAGAGTAGTATCTTTGGGAGGCGGTGGTCCTCCATCCTAGAGACGTGCCCTGCCCAGCGCAGCCGTGTTCTCAATAGCATGGCCTCAACGCTGGTGATCCCTGCTTGCTCAAGGACAGCAACATTCGTCACATAATCGGTCCAGTGAATATTTAGGATTGTGCGAAGACAGCGCTGATGAAAGCGTTCGAGGAGTCGTAGGTGTTGGCGATAGGTAACCCATGTTTCAGACCCATAGAGGAGAATAGACAGCTCTGTACACACTGATTTTGGTGCTTTGCCTCAGGTGCTTGTTGCTCCAGACTCTTTTGTGAAGCCTTCCGAATGCACTCTATGCCTTTGCTAATCTGTGATCTCTCTCTTTATCAATCTTGGCGTCTGAAGAGATGATGCTTCCCAGGTAGGTGAACTGCTGGACTTAAGCACAGATGTGCCTATGCTGACGTGGGGATGATGGTGTTCTTCCTGTGGTGCGGGCTGGTAGAGGACTTCCGTTTCCTTCAGGCTGACTTCCAGCCCAAACAACTCTGCAGCTGCTGCAAAGCAGGATGTGAGGCGCTGCAGGGCTGCTTCTGCCTTTGAGCCTGTGCAGTGGATTTTTCGGGTTGAGCGCAGTGTGCACAGAACTGGCTTCACCCTTTAAACCAAAGTTTCGTCTGCCGGGGCCTAGCAAGCTTGGACGGTGGCAGCGATTATGCCACCTCCAGCATAGCTCACAACTTCATTAGGGTACGCAAGCCTCTCCCCCATTGCAAGGGGGCGCCAATGGAGAGGACCATAAAATAATACAAAACAAAAATAATACAAAACAAAGCACAAATAACAACACAATGAGGCAAAAAAAAAGGTGCACCAAACAATATATATTATCCTTTGCTGCAGGAAATCTTGCAAAGCTGTTCGGCTGGGACTCCACGGAACTAGTTACAGAGTAAACGAGCAGGCTGGTCACAGTAGGCACAAAACAACAGTGTGTATATACCAGATGGTATTAGAATTCCCCCAAAATTCCCCCAAGACTCATGTGTGGGAGGAGGCGGTGTGGCTTCCTCTCAACACATAGGCTTGGTGTGTAGCAGAGCCGACGGCCAGCTTAATGCTAATTCCAGCGCGGCCACATTCAGACCGTTTCGGGCAACATGTGTAGGCTCCTTTCTCAAGGCTCTATGGCTAGGCCAAGCAGTAGTCACTACAAATATAAGTAATAAAGGAAATTAATATCAACAAAATTATAACAAACACCAATCACAGCCAATAAGTAAAATATACAGCACAATACATACCATATCAGGTGTACGGATACACATAACCCCGCTCAGTGTCGAGTGGGGTGACCCAAAGGTACTATCACAGGAAAACCTACAGATTTATAACAAAATGGAGCTTATACTGATTGGGTCATTGAGGCCAGCTGGCCACTCTGAATTGAGGCGTAGAATCCACAGATTTTCTAATCTAATCCGTTGTTCACTAATCTCCCTCTGAGGGTTGAGTCTGACCTTCTCAAGGATCCTTACTCTTAAGGAGGCAGCAGTGTGATTCATATGGGTGCAATGGGAATAGAAGGCTGAGTCAAGGTTCTTATTATTTATTTTCGAGCGATGTTCAATAAATCTGGTTTTCAGCTCTCTCTATGTTGCCCGAAACGGTCTGAATGTGGCCGCGCTGGAATTAGCATTAAGCTGGCCGTCGGCTCTGCTACACACCAAGCCTATGTGTTGAGAGGAAGCCACACCGCCTCCTCCCACACACGAGTCTTGGGGGAATTTTCCCTCAATGGGCATTGATGCCGTCCATTAGACTGCTACTTGTATGTTTGTGAATCCAACCCACCCGACCTGATATCCCACCATCCCCTTCCGTGTCTTGGTTCCCGGGATTCCCACCTGAGGGCCGCCTTTGACACGTGTGGTCCACTTTGCCAGAGGGGAAGAGTTTTGGGTTTCCTCGTGAGAAGACGCCACGGAGCGCCTGGGATTTCCCATTGGGGATTTCCCCCTGACGTCACCGCGCCCGTCCAGGCCTCCCCACGCCCCTTACGTGCTGACGTCCACATACCACCCATCACGTCGACGACGCCCACACACGTCATCAGGAAGCGCCGCCCGCCTTGCCGGACCGGCCTACGCCGAACCCGAGCAGCTCACGCCTTTCCACCACACTGGGAACGTAGCTCAGCACCACATATATCTACTTGCAAGTACATTGGGGGGCGGATTGGATGCGTCTTGCTTTCCTGTATTGTACCTGTACCATCAATGTTACTTTGTGATTAGAACGTATTGATGCACTAATAGATGTATTATTTTCTTATCTGTGGGGGTTGTGTTATTCCTTATGTGCACTAGCATATACAGTCTAATACCATCTGGTATATACACACTGTTGTTTTGTGACTCCACTGAACTAGACACCACGGCAATGGGAAGCTTGGCTTCCTCTTCACTCCCCACTCCTTCTTCCTTTGCTGCCATGCCTTTTGGGCATACATACGTATGTGCATATTGATTACCTCATTATAACTTTCCTCCCATCACACCTATCATCCCCTTTCTCTTCCTTCCTTCCTTCTTCCTCTATCTCTCTCTTCCCTTCTTTTTCTCCCTTCCTTCATTCTCTCCCTCACGCTTCCCTCTTCCCATTCTCTTCCTTCTTGCTTTCTTTCCCTCCTTATACCATCCCTCCCTTGCTTTGCCTTCATTCTTTCCTTCCCTTATACCTTTTCCAGTTTCCTTGCTCTTTCTTCTTGCCTTTCTTTTTCTCTTCCTTCCCTCCTTGTTTCTTATCCCATCCCTTCCTCTCCCTTCTTTTTCTCCTTTCCTTCCTTCCCTCGCTCATGCCTTCCCCCCTTTTCTCTTACTTCTTCGTTCCTTCCTTCTCTCTTCCTTCCTGCCTTCTCCTTTCCTTCCTTTCCCTTTTTCTTTCATTCCATTCTTCCTTCTCTCACACCATTTCATCCTTCTCTTCCTTCTTGTCTTTCCCTTCTTTTCCTTTCTTTCCTTCCCTCTTCTTTGCCTTCCCCTTTACTTCCTTTCCCTTCTTTTTCTTCCTTCCCTAATACCTCTTACCCATCCCTTTCTCTTCCTACTTGCCTTCACTTTGCCTTCCCTTTTTCTCTTTTTTTCTTTCCTCCTTCCCCTTTTCTCCTTCCTTCCCTCATACCTTTCCCTTCCTTCTTGCCTTCTCCTTTCCCTTCTTTTTTTTACTTTCTTCTTTCCTTCCCTCATATCTTCTCCCTTCCCCTTCCTTCTTGCCTTCTCATTTCCCTTCTTTTTCTTTATGTCCTCCTTTCCTTCCCTCATATCTTCTCCCTTTCCCCTTCTTTCTTGCCTTCTCCTATCCCTTCTTTTTCTTTATTTCCTCCTTTCCTTCCCTCATATCTTCTCCCTTCCCCTTCCTTCTTGCCTTCTCCTTTCCCTTCTTTTTCTTTATTTCCTTCTTTCCTTCCCTCATATCTTCTCCCTTCCCCTTCTTTCTTGCCTTCTCCTTTCCCTTCTTTTCCTTTATTTCCTCCTTTCCTTCCCTCATATCTTCTCCCTTCTCCCTTCCCCTTCTTTCTTGCCTTCTCCTTTCCCTTCTTTTCCTTTATTTCCTCCTTTCCTTCCCTCATATCTTCTCCCTTCTCCCTTCCCCTTCTTTCTTGCCTTCTCCTTTCCCTTCTTTTCCTTTATTTCCTCCTTTCCTTCCCTCATATCTTCTCCCTTCCCCTTCCCCTTCCTTCTCCTTTCCCTTCTTTTTCTTTATTTCCTTCTTTCCTTCCCTCATATCTTCTCCCTTCCCCTTCTTTCTTGCCTTCTCCTTTCCCTTCTTTTTCTTTATTTCCTTCTTTCCTTCCCTCATATCTTCTCCCTTCCCCTTCCCCTTCCTTCTCCTTTCCCTTCTTTTTCTTTATTTCCTTCTTTCCTTCCCTCATATCTTCTCCCTTCCCCTTCCTTTTTGCCTTCTCCTTTCCCTTCTTTTCCTTTATTTCCTTCTTTCCTTCCCTCATATCATCTCCCTTCCCCTTCTTTCTTGCCTTCTCCTTTCCCTTCTTTTCCTTCTCTCATATCTTCTCCCTTCCCCTTCCTTTTTGCCTTCTCCTTTCCCTTCTTTTCCTTTATTTCCTTCTTTCCTTCCCTCATATCTTCTCCCTTCCCCTTCTTTCTTGCCTTCTCCTTTCCCTTCTTTTCCTTTATTTCCTTCTTTCCTTCCCTCATATCTTCTCCCTTCTTGCCTTCTCCTTTCCCTTCTTTTCTTTATTTCCTTCTTTCCTTCTCTCATATCTTCTCCCTTCCCCTTCCTTTTTGCCTTCTCCTTTCCCTTCTTTTCCTTTATTTCCTTCTTTCCTTCCCTCATTTCATCTCCCTTCCCTTTTCCCTTCCTTCTTGCCTTCTCCTTTCCCTTCTTTTCCTTTATTTCCTTCTTTCCTTCCCTCATATTTTCTCCCTTCCCCTTCCTTCTTGCCTTCTCCTTTCCCTTCTTTTTCTTTCTTTTCTTCCTTTCTTCTCTCCTTAATACCTTTTACCCACTTCTTTGTCTTCCTTCTTTCTGTCACCTTTACTTTCTTTCTTTCCTTCTCTTTCTCCTTCCTTCATTTCTCCCTTCCTACCCACATACCTTTCTATTCTTGCCTTTCCCTTCTTTTTCTTTCTTTCCTTCCCTCATACCTTTTCCCCACTTTTTTCTTTTTTTCTCTTCCTTCTTGCCTTCTCCTTTCCTTCCTTTCCCTTCTTTTTCTTTCTTCCCTCCCTTTTCTTATCCCATCCCTCCCTCCCCTTCCTTTCCCTTATTTTCCCCTCTTTCTTTCCTTCCTTCCTTCCCCAGTGATATCATGGAGGGCCACTCCACCTAGCCACCGCCTATGTGGTGCAAACAGATGTACACGCGTGCGCAGGGACCCCTCTGTGACCTACCGGGGTCGACCTCAATGAGGATGTTGTCGGCCTTAAGGTCCCGGTGGGCCACGCCGTGGCAGAGGAGGTGGTCCACGCCCTCCAGGAGCTGCAGGAGCATCAGGGTGGCCGTGCGCGGGGGCGGTGGGCGAGGGCCCTGGCGCAGGAACTGGCGCAGCGTGAAGGGGTAGCTGCAGGGAGGGAGCAACGCTCATAAGGTGCCCTCTCAAAAGTCAACAACACACTATTCGGTTATTTATTTATTTACATCATTTATCTGCTAATTATTATGGTATACGAGCATATAAGGCTTATATACCATCCCTTCCCTCTCTACCTTTCTCTCCTCTCTTCCTTTCTCCTTCCCTCCCCTCATATCATTTCCCTCTTCCTTTTTCTTCATTTCTTTCTTCCATTCTCTTCCTTCCTTTCCTCCCTTTGTCCTTCCTTCCTTTCTTTCCTTTTTTCTTCCCTCATAACCTTTCCCCCTTTCCTTTCTTTTCCTAACATCCTCCCTTTATCTTCCTTTCTTTCGTCCCTTTTCCCCTTTCTGCCATTTCCTTCCTTTCTCTTCTCTTCCTTTCCTCATACCTTTCCCCCTTTCTTTTCTCTTCCTAACTTCCTCCCTTTATCTTCCTCTTTCCTCCTTCTCCCCTTCCTTTCTCTTACATTCTTTCCTTTCCTTCCATCATACCATTTCCCCTTTCCTTTCTCTTCCTAACTTCCTTTATCTTCCTTCCTTTCTTTCCTCTCTTTCTTCCCTTCCTTTCTCTTCCTTTCTTTCCTTTCTTCCCTCATACCTTTTCCCTTTCTAACTTCCATTATTTTCTGCTTTCCTTCCCTTTTCCCTTTCTTCCCTTCCTTTCTCTTCCATTCTTTCCTTTCCTTCCTTCATACTTTCCCCCTTTCTTTTCTCTTCCTAACTTCCTCCTTTTATCGTCCTTTCCTCCCCTTTCCCTCCTTTCTTCCTCCCCTTCCTTCCTTTCCTCATACCTTTTTACCTTTCCATACTCTTAACTTTCTCCCTTTCTCTTCCCTTATTTCCTTCTCATACCTTTCCCCTTTCTTTTCTCTTCCTAACTTCCTCCCTTTATCTTCCTTTCTTACCTTCCTTTCTCTTCTATTCTTTCCTTTCCTCATACCTTTTCCCCTTTCCTTTCTCTTCCTAACTTCCTTCCTTTCTTCCCTTCCTTTCTCTTCCATTCTTTCCTTTCCTTTCTCTTCTTAACTTCCATTATCTTCCCTTTTCCTTCCCTTTTCCCTTTCTTCCCTTCCTTTCTCTTCCATTCTTTCCTTCCCTCATACTTTCTCCCCTTTCCTTTCTCTTCCTAACTTCCTCTTTAACTTCCTTTCTTTCCTCCCTTTTCTCTCCTTTCTTCCCTTCCCTTCCTTCCTTTCCTCATACCTTTTCCCCTTTCCATACACTTAACTTTCTCCCTTTCTGTTCCCTTCTTTCCTTCTCTCATACCTTTCCCCTTCTTTTCTCTTCCTAACTTCCCCCCTTTATCTTCCTTCCTTTCCTCCTTCTCCCCTTCCTTTCTCTTCCATTATTTCCTTCCCTCATACCTTCTGCTTTCTTTCCTCTTCCTAACTTTCTCCCATTATCTTCCTCTTTCCTTCCCTTTTCCCTTCCTTTCTCTTCCATTCTTTCCTTCCCTCATACTTTTCCCCTTTTCTCTTCTTAACTTCCTCCCTTTATCTTCCTTTCTTTCCTCCCTTTTCCCTCCTTTCTTACCTTCCCTTCCTTCATTCCCTCATACCTTTTCCCCCTTTCCATACTCTTAACTTTCTCCCTTTCTCGTCCCTTCTTTCCTTCTCACATACCTTTCCCCCTTTCCTTTCTCCTCCTGACTTCCTCTTTATCTTCCTTTCTTTCATCCCTTTCTTTCCTTCCTTTCGCTTCTATTCTTTCCTTCCCTCATACCCTTTCCCCTTTCCTTTCTCTTCCTATCTTCCTCTCTTTATCTTCCTTTCCTCCCTTTTTCCTTTCTTTCTTTCCTTCCTTTCTTTCCTTTCCTTCCCTCATACCTTTTTCCCTTTCTTTTCTCTTCCTAACTTCCTCCCATTATATCTATCTCTTCCTGTACGTACTTCTTCATGACGAGGAAGAGGGTGCGGCTGTGTCCCAGGCCGGAGGGGCTCAGGGCCGGGGGGAGGACATCCGGATACTCCGCCGTGGCCCCAGGCAGCAGCGGCACTGTTGAAGTGAAGGCGCGTAGCACTCGCACCACGTTGGGATGCGGACTCAACCGCCGCCACTGCTTCCCAAAGACCATCGGGCTCCTGCCGGATGGGAACACAACGCCGTCACTGCTGCTCAACACAAGCGCATGCTTTTAATCTAAAAGTCTATAATAATAAATAATAAACTTTATAGCTATCCTTTCAAGTGGGTCATCACAGTTTGTAGCTATAGGGCTCTTACAGCCATTAGGTTATTACAGTCATTGGGTTCTTCTGGCTATAGGGCTCTTGTAGGGTTCTTACAGCTATATTCTAGTGACTCTTATAGCCATATGGTTCTTATTTGGGTTCTAATAGCCATAGGGCTATTCTAGAGACTCTTATAGCCATTGGGTTCTTATAGCCATTGGGTTCTTATAGCTATTGGGCTTTCACAGGGTTCTTACAGCCATAAGACTCTTGTAGTCAATGGGTTATGAAAGCCATAGGGCTTTTATATGTCTCCTATAGCATGGGACTATAACTATACCTGTGACGCGCAACGGTCCCAAATTCTCCGGCGATGGCGGCGTTGCTGGTTGGGACCAGCTCCTGAGACATGGAGCTGAGGATGCCTTCGCTCGAAGAGCCAGCCTGAAAATGCAGGGAAACAAAGCCATGGGTTTCCTTTTGCGAATTCCTTGTTATGGCATTTTTCAAAAGTTGGATCTCATTGGAGCAAATCTCTTATCTTACTTGCTCTTCTCTCTCTCTCTCTCTTTGTATATAGGGGGGAGAAACTGTATATAGGGGGGAGAAAGAAGAGGTATGAGGGGAAGAAAGGAGAGAAAGATGGGAAAGGAAGGAGGGACAGAAAGAGAAAAAAGGGAAAGGAAGGGAGGAGTGAGAAGGAAGAGAGGGAGAAGGAAGGAAGAAAGGAAGGAAAAAAGTAGAAGAGACATGAGCGGAAGGAAGGACAGAAAGGGAAAGGATGGAAAGGGAGGGAGTCAGGCTCGGATTATCCATTAGGCAAGCAAGGCCGTGGCCTATGGGCGTAAGCCGAGGGGGGCGCCAGATCAAGGCCAAAAAAATTGGAGATGACTCACGCTGAGTTGTCTCAGCGGCAGGTGCGCAGCACCCTTCCACGCGGCGCCCCATTCACGCAGCGCAGCTGCCGCTGCCTGCAGGACAACTCGGCATGGCCTCAGGAGGGAGGGAGGAGCAGTGCAGCTCTAGCGACATCACTCCCTCCGAGGATGGGGCCCGAGCGACGTCACTCCCTCCGGGCGGGGCCCCAGTGACGTCGCTCGGGCGGGGCCTGAGTGATGTCGCTCGGGGCCCCGCCCGGAGGGAGGGACGTTGCTCGGGCCCCGCCCCCGGAGGGAGTGATGTCGCTCGGGCCCCGCCCGCGGAGGGAGTGACGTTGCTCGGGCCCCATCCTCGGAGGGAGTGACGTCGCTCGGGCCCCGCCCCCAGAGAGAGTGATGTCGCTAGAGCTGCACTGCTCCTCCCTCCCTCCTGAGGCCATGCCGAGTTGTCCCTTGATCTGGCGCCCCCTTGAGTCATCTCCATTTTTGGCCTTGATCTAGGCCACGGCCTTGCTTGCCTAATGGATAATCCGAGCCTGACTCCCTCCCTTTCCATCCTTTCCCTTTCTGTCCTTCCTTCCGACATCACTCCCTCCGGGGGCGGGGCCCGAGCGACATCACTCGGGCCCCGCCCCCGGAGGCGGTGACGTCGCTCGGGCTGCACTCCTCCTCCCTCCCTCCTTCTGAAGCCACGCCGAGTTGTCCCAGCGGCAGCTGCGCGGCGTCCTTTTACGCGGCGCCCCATTCACGCAGCGCAGCTGCCACTGCCTGTGGGACAACTCGGCGTGTCGTCAAAAAGAGGGAGGGAGGAGGAGTGCAGCCCGAGTGACGTCACTCCCTTCAGGGGCAGGGCCCGAGCGACGTCACTCCCTCCGAGGGTGGGGCCCGAGTGACATCACTCCCTCCACGGGCAGGGCCCGAGTGGCGGCGCGCGATAGGGGGTGTAAATCCAAAGTATTGCCTAGGGCGCAAAAAGGTCTTAATCCGGGCTGGAGGGAGTGGGAAGCTAGGGAGGCAAAAGGAAGGTAGGAAGAGAACGAAAAGTGGAAAAGCTATGAAGAGAAGGAATGAGAGAAAGAGAAAGAAAGGAAGTAAGAGAAAGGAAAGGGGGGCAGGCATGACAAAGAAAGAGAACGAAGGGAAGAGGAAGGAAGGAAGGAAAATAAAGCCATAATACAGAAACCTGATGTATGCATTAAAATCTCCTCCAGGAAATGTATTATTCCAAGCGCAGATGCTCACCGAGATGTTCCACATCATCTTGATGGCCAAAGGGAAGCTGGTGGGCCCTGCATCTGTCTGTGGGGCGGCCCCGATCCCGAAAGGTGCGGCGGCTTCATAGACAGCGGCACTGCAACCCTTCCCAATGTGCCTCCCGATTGCATATTCCTCTAATCTGAAACCATGCTGGCGGGGCAATCCCAATGTCTCTCTATGGGGCTTGCCCCTCCGGGTGAATATAGTCTGTTTGGGAGAATAAGAAAGACATACAATATATATTGTATGTGTTTTGGGACTCCCGATACACAGGCCGCCCTCGAGTTACAAACAATGTATTTGTTCCGACTTACATACAGGTTCAACTTAAGAACATACCTACACAACTTATATTGTTTGTAACTTGGGAACAATATAAAAATCATAATATAAAATAACATGGGATCTTTTATATACAGAAGGAAGGATGGATAAGCAAATAGATATAAAATAAATATGAATAAAATAATAATAGAAAATATTAAAATAATATTAAAATAATAATATAAAAATTATATAAAATAACATGAAATCTTTGTATATCTATACAGATATAAAATGATATGGAAATAATATAATAATATAAAATAAACTGAAAACAATAAAAATAATATCAAATAAAATATAAAATATGAAATAATAATATAAAATAACATGGGATCTTTGTATATACAGAAGGGAGGAAGGAATAAGAAAACAGATATTAAATAAATATAAAATAATAATAGAAAGTATTAATATGAAAAATAATATAAAATAATAATATAAAATAACATGACATTTTCTATTTTTATTTTATATTATTATTTTCATATTATTTTATATTATTATTTTCATATTATTTTCTATTTTTATTTTATATTATTATTTCATATTATTTTCTATTTTTATTTTATACTAGCTTGGGGACCCGGCGGTGCCTGGGTTATTTGAGGAAGGCATTGTGTGCCAAGGTTGGTTCCTATTAGATGTTTATGTGGCCCCCCTCCACACAGCACCAGGATGTAGAGTGGGTCATGGGGGCTCTGTGTGTTACATTTGGTCTTGATCATTCTCTGGATGAGGGTTGCAGTGGTCTCTTGAAGTGAGGAAAGGTACTGGAAGTCCCATCATCCATGGTCCCCCATTATCCAAACTGCACCAGGATGTAGAGTGGGTCATGAGGGCTCTGTGTGCCAAGTGTGGTCTTGATCAGTCACTGGATGAGGGTGGCAGCGGTCTCAGAAAGTGAGTGAAGGTACTTCAACTCCCATCATCCATAGTCCGTCCCACTCAAAACTGCACCAGGATGTAGAGTGGGTCATGGGTACTCTGTGTGCCAAGTTTGGGCCTGGTTTGTGATTTTTAGAGGCTGCAATGTTCTGTGGGAAATGAATTGGGTGACGGTACTGCAACTCCCATCATTTGTGAGTCATCCTGCCGTAAACTACAGCAGGTTTGTAAAGTGGGCCGTTGGGCCTCTGTGGGCCAAGTTTGGTCCTGATTTGTCATTGGTGTAGGCCACAGTGCTCTAAGGAAGTGAATTAAAGTACTGCAAGTCCCATCATCCATGGTCCATTCTCCCTCAATCTGCACCAGGATGTAGGGTGCATCTTGGGGGGGTCTGTGTGCCAAGTTTGGTCTTGTTCTGTCATTGTTGGGGGCCTAGCCAGGAAAATCAAGTTGAGGAAGCCTAAAAATATCCCATGAGCTGAGGCCTAGTCAGGAAAATCAAGTTGAGGAAGCCTAACAATATCCCATGAGCTGAGGCCTAGTCAGGAAAATCAAGTTGAGGAAGCCTAACAATATCCCATGAGCTGAGGCCTAGTCAGGAAAGTCAATGTTGAGGAAGCCTAACAATATCCCATGAGCTGAGGCCTAGTCAGGAAAGTCAAGTTGAGGAAGCCTAACAGTATCCCATGAGCTGAGGCCTAGTCAGGAAAATCAAGTTGAGGAAGCCTAACAGTATCCCATGAGCTGAGGCCTAGTCAGGAAAATCAGGAAAGTCAGCTGAGGTTGAGGAAGCCTAACAGTATCCCATGAGCTGAGGCCTAGTCAGGAAAATCATGTTGAGGAAGCCTAACAGTATCCCATGAGCTGAGGCCTAGTCAGGAAAATCATGTTGAGGAAGCCTAACAGTATCCCATGAGCTGAGGCCTAGTCAGGAAAATCAAGTTGAGGAAGCCTAACAGTATCCCATGAGCTGAGGCCTAGTCAGGAAAGTCAAGTTGAGGAAGCCTAACAGTATCCCATGAGCTGAGGCCTAGTCAGGAAAGTCAAGTTGAGGAAGCCTAACAGTATCCCATGAGCTGAGGCCTAGTCAGGAAAGTCAAGTTGAGGAAGCCTAACAGTATCCCATGAGCTGAGGCCTAGTCAGGAAAGTCAAGTTGAGGAAGCCTTGCTGTCAATTTTGGGCCTGGTCTTTGATTTATAGGGGCTACAGTGTTTGGGAAGTGAATGAGGTGAATGTACTGCAAATCCCATCATTCGTGGCCCATCCTGCCCTAAACCGCACCAGGTTGTGAAGTGGGCCAATGGGCCCCTGTGTGCCAAGTTTGGTCCTGATCCGTCACTGCTGTGGGCCGCAGTGGCAGACTGCCTGAGGCCTTTTCTTTTCCCTCTTAGTCACCTTAGAATGTTGGAATGTGGTTGGCCAATCAGAGTCCCTTATGCAAATTCCATTTCAGTGGCAACCAATCCCTTCTGTCTGGGGCCGTAGAATGTTGGAGTTCTGAGGCTGGCAAATCAGAGCCCTTTATGTAAATGATCCCACAGTGGCAGCCAATCGAAACGGTGGCACATATTCCTCCCACTGCACCACCGCCCGTTTATTATATACATAATTATTTCATATTATTTTATATTTATATTTTATATTATTATTTTCATATCATTTTACGGTATATTATTATATATTACTTATATTATAATTGCAATGTTTTGGGTCTTGTTCATCTGCCTGCGCCTGCTCAAAACTTTCCCGTCTCCATGGCAACGCGGCCTAGTCATCCACCTGCGCCTATACTCCCGTTTCCGTGGCAACGGGGTCTAAAGCATCCGCTCCCACCTTTCAAAAACTCTACCGTTTCCACGGCAACGGGGCCTAGTGCGGAGACCTGCGCCTGACTAAATTTGTAGCCGCCCACCTGGATGTCCTGGCAAGCCTCGTCCGCCCTCCTCTGCTCGGCCAGCGCCGGCTCAAACAACGCGAGCCCGAGGCTGAAGGCCAAGCCGAGGCGGCGAGGCCCAAGCGCGACCCTTTGGTGGAAGAAGCGTGGGGCCCGGGTGAGGCCTAGCCGGGCCGCGGCCTCGCGTAGGAAGCCCCCAGAGCGGAGGGGGAGGACTTCGGGAGGCTGAGCCGGAAGAGGAGGCCGTGGCGCGCCCCCGACCCAGCGCCACAGCAAGGCCCGGCCCAAGCGGGCCCCGCGGCCTAGCGCCTGCCGGAGCGCCATCGCAGCCCCGAGCTGGAGTTGTTGTTATGGCCGGGGTTGTGACGCCTTTGAGGCTGGGCTGACAAGAGGGCCTCCTCCTAGTCCATTCTTGCGCATGCGCAGAGGGCTATTGGGTTTACTTCATGGCTTCCGACCATCTGAGTGGAGAGGAATCCCAAAGGCCATCCAGTGCCATCCTCTTCAGCCCTCAAGGAAGGCACCACCGAAGCCCTCCCGACAGATGGCCATCTAGGTTCTGTTCATAATAGCATTAATATTAATAAGGCATAATAGAAACATAGAATCGGAAGGGACCCCCAAAGGCCATCCAGCCCAACCCCCTCCTGACATAATGGGAATTACCCTCAAAACCATCCAGACAGATGGTCATCCGAGTTCTAACAATAACAGTAATAATAATAGAAACCTAGAATCGGAAGGGACCCCCAAAGGCCATCCAGCCCAACCCCCTCCTGACATAATGGGAATTACCCTCAAAACCATCCAGACAGATGGTCATCCAAGTTTCAATATAATAATAGAATCATAGAGTTAGAAGGGACCCCCAAAGGTCATCCAGAATCATAAGAATTACCCTCAAAACCATCCAGACAGATGGTCATCCAAGTTCTAACAATAACAATAATAATAGAATCCCCCTCCTGACATAATGGGAATTACCCTCAAAACCATCCAGACAGATGGTCATCCCAGTTCTAACAATAACAATAATAATAGAATCATAGAGTTAGAAGGGACTCCCAAAGGCCATCCAGTCCAACCCCCTCCTGACATAATGGGAATTACCCTCAAAACCATCCAGACAGATGGCCATCCAAGTTCTAAGAATAACAATAATAATAGAATCATAGAGTTAGAAGGGACCCCCAAAGGTCATCCAGCCCAACCCCCTCCTGACATAATGGGAATTACCCTCAAAACCATCCAGACAGATGGCCATCCAGTTCTAACAATAACAATAATAATAGAACAGATGGTCCCCAAAGGCCATCCAGCCCAACCCCTCCTTCTAACAAAACCATCCAGACAGATGGTCATCCAAGTTCTAACAATAACAATAATAATAGAATCATAGAGTTAGAAGGGACTCCCAAAGGCCATCCAGCCCAACCCCTCCTGACATAATGGGAATTACCCTCAAAACCATCCAGACAGATGGTCATCCAAGTTCTAACAATAACAATAATAATATTACCCTCAAAACCATAGAGATGGTCATCCGGAAGGGACCCCCAAAGGCCATCCAGCCCAACCCCCTCCTGACATAATGGGAATTACCCTCAAAACCATCCAGACAGATGGTCATCCAAGTTCTAACAATAACAATAATAATAGAATCATAGAGTTAGAAGGGACTCCCAAAGGCCATCCAGCCCAACCCCCTCCTGACATAATGGGAATTACCCTCAAAACCATCCAGACAGATGGTCATCCAAGTTCTAACAATAACAATAATAATAGAATCATAGAGTTAGAAGGGACCCCCAAAGGCCATCCAGCCCAACCCCCTCCTGACATAATGGGAATCACCCTCAAAACCATCCAGACAGATGGTCATCCAAGTTCTAACAATAACAATAATAATAGAATCATAGAGTTAGAAGGGACCCCACTGGCCATCCATCCCTCCACCCTCCTGACATAATGGGAATTACCCTCAAAACCATCCAGACAGATGGTCATCCAAGTTCTAACAATAACAATAATAATAGAATCATAGAGTTAGAAGGGACCCCCAAAGGCCACCCAGCCCAACCCCCTCCTGACATAATGGGAATTACCCTCAAAACCATCCAGACAGATGGTCATCCAAGTTCTAACAATAACAATAATAATAGAATGATAGAGTTAGAAGGGACCCCCAAAGGCCATCCAGTCCAACCCCCGTCTGACATAATATACAAAGTTATTTTATATTATTATTTTGTTATTTTATATTATGATTACATATTAATATTTTCTATTATTATTTTATTTATATTTATATTATATCTATTTCCTTATTCCTTCCTTCTGTATATACAAAGATCCCATGTTATTTTATATTATTATTTCGTATTATTTCATATTTTTATTTTATATTATTTTTATTATTGTTTTCAGCTTATTTTATATTATTATTTTCATATCATTTTATATCTGTATAGATCAGTGTTTTTCAACTTTTTTTGAGCCGCGGCACATTTTGTACATTGACACAATCCTGGGGCACACCACCAACCAAAATGACACAAAATGACACTCTAACACAGTAATACATATAGTTAATATGTTTTTAAATGTATCTATACACTCAGTGTGAAACCTGGGCCTGTTTCGATGAACACAACATAGATATCCTGGCAGGAATGGCAGAAAGACACAAACTTCCCACACAGAACTCCCATAACCAAGAGAAAATGCTATAAGAGTTTGGTGGGCATTGACCTTGAGTTTTGGAGTTGTAGTTCACCTACATCCAGAGAGCACTGTGGACTCAACCAATGTTGGATCAGGACCAAACTTGGCATGAATACTCAATATGCCCAAATGTGAACACAGATGGAGTTTGGGGAAAATAGACCTTGACATTTGGGAGTTACAGTTTCTGGGATTTATAGTTAACACACAATCAAAGAGCATCCTGAACCCTTGCAACAATGGAATCGAACCAAACTTGGCATATTGAACTCTCATTACCAATAGAAAGTACTGAAAGGGTTTGCTTGGGAATTGACCTTGAGTTTGGAAGTTGTAGTTCACCTACACCCAGAGAGCACTGTGGACTCAAACAATGTTATGTTATGTTGTTGTTTGTTTTCTATCCAGAATCACAATGTTGGAAGGAGGCTCACCGCTTTAAGGTCCCTAAAACAGGCATGGGAAAACTTCAGCCCTCTGGGTGCTTTGGACTCAACTCCCACCATTCCTAACAGCCTGAGGCCCTTCCCTGCTTAAGTGGCTGAGGGGGGGGAAGGAAAAGGGTCTCAGGCTGTTAGGAATGGTGGGAGTTGAGTCCAAAACACTTGGAAGGTCCAAGTTTGCCCATGCCAGCTTTCGACAGAGACCTCTTCCTCCCCCTTCGCGCCCTTCCTTCCCCCTCCTGCCCAACACTTACTTTTCCTTCTACGCTGCTGCTTCTGCCGCCATTTTGATCCGAGGGGGCAGCGTGAGCATGTTCAGGAGGGGAGGGGGGAGGGAGGAAGACGTGACCCATGCGGGCGCTACTGCGCAGACTCGCCCCAGAGCAAAGTGAGGCAAAGCGAGCAGAGCGAGGCTGGGAAGAAGGGAGCCCGAGTGGAGGAGAAAAAGTGATCGGCAGGAGGGGGACGAACCGGTAGTGGAGGTTCCCATTTCCCACGGCACACCTGAGGATCGCTCACGGCACACTGCTTGGGAAACACTGGTATAGATACACAAAGATTTCGTGTTATTTTATATGATTTTATATTATGATTTTTATATCATTTTAATATTTTTTATTATTATTTTATTATTATTTGTTATATCTATTTCCTTATCCATCCTTCCTTCTGTATATAAAATATCCCATGTTATTTTATATTATTATTTCATATTATTTTCTATTTTTATTTTATATTATTGTTTTCAGATTATTTTATATTATTATTTTCATATCATTTTATATTATTATAAATTATGCATACCCCATAATTACCCTCCAAACCATCCAGACAGATGGTCATCCAAGTTCTAATAATAATAATAATAATAGAATCATAGAGTTAGAAGGAACCCTCAAAGGCCATCCAGCCCAGCCCCATTCAATCATAAAGGAACATGCCTAACCCTCCCGACAGATAGCCATCCAAGTTCTGCTAATAATAATAATGATAGTGTACAATGCGTTCAAGTTGATCTGACCTGCAGCAGGGAGTTCCGCTATTCTTGGATGTCCCAATTGGGCCAAGCATCGTTGGGAGTGTGGCCACAGCAGCAGCTCCAACAAGCAATCCTTCATTTTGCTTCCTTCCCCTGACCCTTATTTATTTATTTATTTATTATTTCAATTTCTATAACGCTTCTCCCCGCAGGCTCGGGGCAGTTCACAAAATCTAAAAGCATCTATATATATAAAAAGTGAATGGTCGTGCAATGTCGCATATAGGCAGCCACACTATATGCCCCAGAACCACTAACCCCCCCCCCCCCCCAACACATTCCACCATACCCCGAGGTACCTATAGGGCACAAAAAATCCGGCCTAGATACCTCGCAAGACCCCCAACTTACACCCCAAAACACCAGCAATATAAGCCAGCGTAGCGGCGCTTACTGCAAAGCAATGCCTTCCTTCCCCCACGAAGGGAGGAGAGAAGGAGAACAATGGCGCCGGTCCACTCATCCCACCCCCCAAAAAACCCCAACAACTCTCCCTCCGTCCTAGCTCACCAGGTGCCGTGGCTCTTCTCTATGACGACGCCATGACCGCCCAACTTACACCCCAAAACACCAGCAATATAAGCCGGCGTAGCGGCGCTTACTGCAAAGCAATGCCCTCCTTCCCCCACGAAGGGAGGAGAGAAGGAGAACAATGGCGCCGGTCCACTCATCCCACCCCCCAAAAAACCCCAACAACTCTCCCTCCGTCCTCGCTCACCAGGTGCCATGGCTCTTCTCTATGACGACGCCATAACCGCCTCCTCCCCTGCCTCCCAATCACTCCTGAACCTGAGCTGCTGCGGCCGCCACCGTGCCCACCTCCGCTGCCTTGTCAACCTCCTTTGCCGCCTCCACGCCGCTCCCGGACCCGACCAGCACGGCCGACGCCATGCTCCCCTCTCCTCCGCCGCTTCCCAGCCGCTCCTGAAGCCGGCCACCGCGGCTCAAAACAGCCACGTCGCCTCCCGCGCGGCCCAGCTCCCAAACAGGCTAGCAGGCGGCGGTGGAGGCCGAGGAGGCGACGGCACGGCCCAGGTCCGGAAACGACTGGGAGCCAGCGGAGGCGGCCACGGAGACGGTGGAGGTGGCGGCCGCAGCGGCGCCCGCACAACCCGGCACCAGGAGCGGCTGTAACAGCGAGGGAGAAGTGCACGGCCACGGGGCTACAATTCCCAGAAGGCTCCGCGCGGCTCACTGGGAAGGAGGGCGGAGACAGGGCAGGAAAAAGAGAGAAGTGGCCGCGCGGGGCCTTCTGGGAACTGTAGTCCCCTGGCCGAGCCCGCCTCCTCCGCCATCTCCAAGCCCCTTCTGGACCCGGGTCACGCAGGCGGGCCAAGGGGGAGAAACAGGCGGAGGCCGCAGCCCTTCCACGATGAGGAAGGAACCCGCCGGAGCGAGGAAGGCCCTGGCGGCAACGGAGCCACCAAGGCACAGGATGAGGAGGCGGAGGAGGAGGAAAGAGCAGCAGCAAAAGGAAGAAAAAAAGGAAGGAAGGAGGGAAGGATGAGACAAAAAGAATTTAAAAAGAAGACTGGATGGAAGGAGGGGGAAGGAAAGTATACCAGGAAGGAAGGAAAAAGCCACAGCGAAGCGTGGCCGGGTCAGCTAGTATACACTAAATGCAATACATATAAAACCCAAAACTAACATTGTAAACAATCCCCCAATAAAGGTATCATTTAATTGTAACTTTTCCCTCTCCGTAGTGATACGTTGTGTCCTTTACTGTCTCCAGCTCTCTCAAAGCATGAACTTTTCCTTTCCCGAGCCGCAGATCATTGCCGGCTCGCCCGGGATGCGCTTACAGCAGGGCTGCTCAGGAAGTCGATCACGATCGACTTGTCGATCGCGAGACCATTTGAGGTTAATCTTCTGCTCCCACCGCCGTGCACGCGCTCCCACCGCCGCACACGCTCTCCTGGCGCCGCCTTCCTCCGCCCGCAAGGCTTTGGAGAGAGCTTCAAGTGTTAGCACATGCGCGCTGGGCGGAAACGGAGGCAAGAGACCTTCAGCTTGGCCAAGGGAGAGAGGCGGGCAGAGTGCGGAGCCCTTGATGTGCGGGCTGGGAAGGGCAGGGCGGCGACGGAGGAGGAGGCCGAAGCGGCCCGAGGGGGAAGAAGCAGGAGTTTGGGAGTCAGCCTCGACGGGGAAAAGAGCCCGGCCCGGCTCCTGAGGGGTGTCGTGATTGACAGCCGGCCAAGAAGGAAGAAGCTACGCGGGCGGAGGAAGGCGGCGGCGGCGGCGGTGGGAGAGTGCGCAGGGCTTCCGGGGCCCTGCCTCTCTCACCGCAGCTTCCGGACGAGAGGCAGGGCGGAGGCCCCACGCGCTCTCCCGCCGCCGCCTTCTTCCGCCCAAGTGGCTTCTTCCTTCTTGGCTGGCTGTCAATCACGACACCCTTCAGGAGGCCGAGCCCTCAGAGGCCAGGCCGGGCCGGGCCTGGCTCTTTTCCCCCGCCAAGGCTGACTCCCAAACTCCTGCTTCTTCCCCCTCGGGCCGCTTCGGCCTCCTCCTCCTCCGTCGCCGCCCTGCCCTTCCCAGCCCGCACCTCAAAGGCTCTGCGCTCTGCCTCCATCCACCTCTCTTCCTTGGCCAAACCGAAGGTCTCTCGCCTCCGTTTCTGCCCAGCGCGCATGCGCCAATGCTCGAAGCGCTCTCCAAAGCCGTGCAGGCGGAGAAAGGTGGCGCCGGGAGCGTGCGCACGCATGCGGGAGCGCACGCGCAGGAGCACGCAGCGGCGGCAGGTAGATCGTTGTGACTTGGTTTTCTTAAAAGTAGCTCGCAGGCTGAAAAAGTGTGGGCACCCCTGGCTTACAGCATCCCGGGGAGGCCGAAACTCTGTTCCTCTGAACCGCGGATATGGAAACCCAACAGGTCCCTGTATCCACGGGTCAACGGATCACCTCCGTTTCGGTGCCATATTTTTCCTAGATTAATTACAAGACTAACTGCTATCTCGCTTTTTGCTCTTTGGGCCCCTACGCCCTGGGAATAACCTTTTTTTTAATCAAAAGAAAATAAACTTTAAAGCTGATTGTCTATCCATGGCTCCTCGCTGCAATGCCGATCCTGCTGCCATCTTGTGGATGTCCAGAAGGTCAGTGACCTGGGAGCTTGCTGCGGTCACCCCCTGAGACCCCTGGGAAGCTAGCTGGCCACTCGTGACCCCAGCATACTAAGGCTCCAGGGAATCTCTTATTTCCTGGGCTAGTGATCCCTAAACAAATAAGGACTTTACAATAATAATAGCAATGGACCAAAAATGTTTATTTCTTCACTCAAGACAATACAAAGCTAGCTTGAGGACTCTTTTGAAGTAATCGCCAGCACTTGGACAAATATTTAGTCATTTAATCCACTCATCGGTTCCTCCCGGTTCATTGTTTCCCGCTCGGACCGCCTACTTCGCTCTCATTGGACGAGAGACCAAAGCGACACTGGCTTCCTGATTGGCTGAGGCCAAAGCTGGCCACGCTTCCCTCCCAGCTGATGACTCCAACCAATCAGCGTAAAGATAGGGCTATCTCGGATCCTCTTTGGTGTGTCTGGCTGGTCTCTGCCTTCACGGCAAGACCCCCAAATTCCTGCTCGATATCATTTATAGGAGTTGTAGTTCACCTACATCCAGAGCGCACTATGAACACAAACAATGATGGATCTGGACCACATGTGGCATGCTTACCCCATATGCTCACTTTTGAATGCTGATGGCTTTTGAGGGGAATTGGCCTGGATATTTTGCAGTTGTAGGTACTGGGATTTATAGTTCACCTGCAATCAATGGGCACTGTGATTCCACCAAAGATGGAATTGGACCAAACTTGGCACACAGAGACCTTGTGACCAGCAAAAAAAAAAATACTGGAGGTCTTTGAGGGAAGTTCACCTTGATTTGGGGGAGTTGTAATTCACCTACATCCAGAAAGCATTGTGAACCCAAACACTGATGATTCTGGCCCAGTTTAGACACACCCGATGTGCCGAAATTTGATTACTGGAAGGGTTTGCGGGGAACCACCTTCCTTTCTGGGAGTTGTAGTTCACCTACAACCAAAGAAATGGCGACCTCCACCGATGACGGACCTAGACCAAACTTGGCACACAGAACCTCCATGACTAACCCAACCTCTTGGAGGGGTTTGAGGGGACTGGCTCACCATAGTGGGAGTTGTAGTTTACCCTTCAGCCAGCCTCTGCTTAATTACAATGCTAAGATTTTGGATGATAGAGACTCGGCCATTTATTCATTCTGTATATTGAAAGTTTGCTGTTGAAATGGAACCCCAAAAGCCATCCAGTCCAGCCCTTTATCTGCCGTTGAGGAAGACACAATCCGAACCTTCCAGATAGATGGCCATCCAGCCTCTGCCCCAAGGTTTCCAAAGATGGAGACTTCATTTGCATTGAAAGATCAAAGGATCCTATATGAACCCCAAGGGCCACCTAGTCCAACCCTTTCTGCCATATATATATATATATATATATATATATATATATATATATATACATACATACATACATATATATATATATCTCTGAATGTTTGTTTGTATGTGTGCGTGTATGTGTGTGTGTATGAATGTGGCAGCGTTCTGATTGGCTCCAGGCCTCTACATTCTGACAACATGATTGGTACCATGGTGGGAGTTTAAGACCAAAACACTTTGTGGCTCCCAACAAAGACAGAACAAGACCAAACTTGGCACACAAAAACCCCAAGACCCACTCTACATCCTGGTGCAGTTTGGAGGAGGGCAGACCATGAATGATGGGACTTGAAGTACCTCCAATCACTTCCCCAGACCGCTGCAAACCTAATCCAATGACTGATCAAGACCAAACCTGACACACAGAGCCCTCATGACCCACTCTACATCCTGGTGCAGTTTTGTGTGGGACAGACCACGGATGATGGGACTTGAAGTACCTTCACTCACTTCCTGAGAGCACTGTGACACTCATCCAATGACTGATCAAGACCAAACTTGCCACACAGAGCTTTCATGACCCACTCTACATCCTGGTGCAGCTTGAAGGAGGATGGCCCATGGATGATGGGACTTGAAGTACCTTCACTCACCTTCCGAGACCGCTGCGACCCTCATCCAATGAATGATCAAGACCAAACGTGGCACACAGAGCCCACATGACCCACTCTACATCCTGGTACTGTTTGGAGGAGGGTGGACCATGGATGATGGGACTTTAAGTACCTTCCCTTACCTTCCAAGACCGCTGCGACCCTCATCCAATGACTGATCAAGATCACACTTGGCACACAGAGCCCCCATGACCCAGTTTACATCCTGGTGCAGTTTTGTGTGGGACGGACCACGAATGATGGGACTTAAGTACCTTCACTCACTTTCCAAGACCACTGTGACACTCATCCAATGACTGATCAAGACCAAACTTGGCATACAGGGCCCCCATGACCCACTATGCATCCTGGTGCAGTTTGGAGGAGAACGGACTGTTGGACTCTGATATGGAAGTTGTAGTTCACCCATATCCACTGAACCCATCTGACATTTATCTAGACTAAACTTGGAGCACAGATAAACAATGCTTTTCTCAAATAACCCGGGCAGCACCAGGTCCCCAAGCTTATATATATATATATATATATATATATATATATATATATATATATATATATCAAGGAAAATGATGGATAGATACTGTTGAGCTCAAAATATTTCTGTTATTATATGTGCTTTAACATTGTGCCTATGCTTCCAAGCTGTTTATGAATGTGGTTAGGCAATTATAGGGTTAAGTGAAGAGAAAGCTCTGGAATGTAATGAGGCGGTGTGGTGAAGTCATATTTCTTGATTACAGGTTTTAAATATGATTGATATTTATATATGTGTATATATGTTGAAGGGGGAAGGACTTGGCAAGTCCTGAAGGGTTGACGGAGATATTAACGTGCAAAACCTCCAAGGGGTTTCTGTTACCGTGGAAACAGGAGGCGGAGCCTGCAACTGGCCTTAGAATCTTCGAATTCAAACTTCAGCAGTTGGCAGTTGACAGCGAAAGTCGAAGGAGAGAGGGTGTGTGGAGAGTTAGAGAGTCTGTTTTAGCCAGCTGTCAGTGGGTTTAAAAAAAGACTCCGACGCTACTCTGAGAGAGAGTAGAAGAAAAGCTGTGTTTGAACTGCTAGGAAAGCAGTTGGGTTTAAGGACAAGCAGTTAGTGTAAAAACTAACTATTGGTTCTGGGAGCTATTGGTTCTGGGAGTGCAGCTATATAGTATCAAGTTGTATCTCCATAGTTAGTGTATTGTAACCTTAAGATACTTGCCTCTAAGAAGATACTGTAACCACCTAAGCTTTGAACTTTGAAACCTCCATGCTTAGAACACTGTTTGTATATACTTTGCAGTTCTTTGACAAGGATATCTCCCCGCGTGGTTCCTTCACACACAAGCCTCTAAAACAACTTCTTCCTAGTGGGTAGCCAAGTATAGTGAATGGTGGCAGCGAAAGTTAAATAGTGTCAATGGGAGTTTGGGCTAGAGGGATACCCTGCCCTGACACAGTAATCGAAAGGTCAGTGGGAAAGCTGACCTGTGTGAATACTTATTACATTATATGGTGGCAGCAAGTGGAAATAAAAGGAGTCTTGATATAATTGGTGGTAAGGGAGGAATAAGAAAACTACCCAACCACAGTTGAAAGTGAAATATAGAGAGTCCTTACAGGTGGAGCTTTACTACTGAGATTTTTCTGCATTGGCCATTTTGTCCTAACATATATTACTCGTTAAGAAAACATTACAGGGAAAAGTATGACAAGCCTGACAACCCTCATATATATCCCTAACCTATTCGCAGTCTCTTTGATGTTCAAATATATGCAAATATATTCAATTTCCCCCCAGGTTTTTGAGGTTTTCTGGTCCAAAAGAAAGGGGCAAGAGTTCTTCCAAGGTCTTGTGGATGTAGTTCTCGTCGTCCCCTGCCTTGGTCAGGTAGATGTCCCAGTCTTTGCCAAACTAAGGAGAAAGGGAAAAATCGAATGAATGGCATGCACTTTGCAAAACTGCAACTCCCCCATCATCATCATCATCATCATCACCTCTTCGTGAAATTACTTTGCACCTCAATCAAGAGATAAAAGCAAGATGCAATAGTAATACTAATAGCCTCTGTCATACTCCAGAGCAGGATCGCTTTAAACACTACACCAGCTGGGTAAAATCACCAAGCAGTTATTTATTTATTTATTTATTGGATTCATACACCGCCACTCCCGGCGGCTCGGGGCGGTTTACAGAATAAGCCATGTATAAAACAATAAAACTGAACTAGATAAAACAACCAATTTAAAACAGAATTAAATTCAAGACTCAAAGGCCTGCCTAAGGTCTCTGGGCAGGAGACGCCTGGCGAAGTCGACCCCCAAGAAGTGGGAGGAATCAACCGAGCTGGATCCGCACTCAGCAAAGGCCCCCGAGAACCTCGGAAGTAGCCCAGCGCTAGGGTCGCGTGGAGTACGCCCTGCCCAACGAGACCTTTTGATGGTTAACCACTTGATTAAAGAGTATAGAAGGCTCATGGAGCTCTTTATTAACTTTGGCGACCTCCTGAAGAGAGCGGGCATCCTAACCTTACAGGATCCCCACTCAACTCCTGGAACCACTACCATAGACAACCTACAACCAGATCCCTCTAGGATCCCCGAGCTGGATTGGGATCGGTCCTGGGACTTCCCAACTGGGGACCTTGGGGTTAATGTGGAGAGCCCAGAGTCCAGATCGGCCGCTGCCTATGCCAGCACAGAGAAGATGGCGGAGGGGGATGACTCCAAACAGAGATCTACCCAAAGCACTGGAAGGATCGTTGAGTCGCTACCCAAACACCCAACTGTGGTGGGCAGACGGGATCTGGGGCCAGGCCCTGATCCACCGCCCGGATGTGTGCCATTGGAGGGCGGCCCTGACCAGCCTGACTTGCGGTTCGGTGTCACCATTGAATATCACAGAGATTTTGTCGTCCGCCCGAGACCCTCCCCACCGCTGCCGAGGCCTCACGGGGGGGGGGGCAACCTTGAAGACGCCGGAGTAGACCGGATGTCTTCATCTACTGAAGACCGGAAACCCTCAATCAACCCACAGCGGAAGCCATGTCATCGCCCGGGGAAGTGGAAACGGCGGCGGAAGAAGAGGCGCCAAGACCGAACTTCCGGTCCCGCCGGAGAGCACCGGGAGACTGGCCAGACTGCTCAGCACGGGAACGGACCGGTGACCCTTCGTGGCCACACAGCCCCTAGATCTGCAGAGACCTTCGTCGGTCCTCCAGAGCGGAAGAAGCTCAGAGTGTATAACTCGAGGACACGGAGGAGGTTCCACTCTAGGACTTTTTGGAGCACAAACTTTGGGCGCTGGGAGCACTCCTCGGTGGGTTCCCAGCCCCGGAGACAGGACGCCCAAACTGGTGGGAGGCCGACCTCTCGATCGCTGGGACCGGGGAAGGCGCCTCTCTCCTCCAGGAGGCGGGCCTGGCCTTCCCTCCCTTTCCGTCGCTGCTGAGGAGGAGGAGGAGGAGGAAGGAGGGCGGGCGGGCAGAGACGGCGTCGCCTGAGGCAACAACATGCCGCCTGGGCCTTCTCCTTCCTCCTCCTCTGGTTGAGGAGACCCCGAGGGAGGCCGGGGGGAGGGAAGGAGGAGGAGAGGCGGCTCCGCCGCCATGAGGGGCGCCACCGAGGAGCTGGAGGGCTTCGACGGGGAGGCCTCGAGCACAGGGCCGGATTACCCATAAGGCCACCCGAGGCACTTGCCTCGGGCGGCAGATTTTGGGGGGCGGCATTTCCGGGGCCGGGCCTGAAGGAAGGGGTGAGCCTTCTCCTCGCCGGCAGCGGCTCCGCCCCTCCTCCCTTCAGTGAAGGGAGGAGGCGGAACCGGTGTGAGGGGAGGAGGCACCTTCCGCGGCTGGCTGGCTGGCGTGAGGGGAGAAGGCGCGGCTGGCTGGCTGGCTTGAGGGCAGAAGGCTCCTTGGCTGGCTGGCTTGGCTGCGCCTTCCGCGGCTGGCTGGCGTGCGTGGGCAGAAGGCGCGCCTGGCTGGCCGCGGCTGGCTGGCTGGCGTGAGGGGAGAAGGCGCCTTCCGCGGCTGGCTGGCTGGCGTGAGGGCAGAAGGCGCCTTCTTGTTACTCTTTTGCTGTGTTATGTGTCAAACTATGTAAACCGCTCCGAGCCCTCGGGGAGTGGCAGTATAGAAGTTTGAAACATAAATAAACATAAATAAAATAAACTTCGCAAGGCCTGAGTCTCAGGTGGCAAGGCGTTCCATAAGACCGGGGCGATGATGGAAAAAGCCCTTCGGCGAGTTGTTGTCAGGTGGAAGGATCTCACACTGGGGATATCTAAGAGGTTCTGCTCCTCTGACCGTAGAGATCTCGGGGGGGGGGGGGGTGTTATATGGGAACAGATGATCTCTTAGGTACACTGGCACCAGACCACATAAGGCCTTAAAAGTCAAGGCTAATACCTTGAAAGTGATCCGGTATTCAACAGGTAACCAGTGCAGACCCTGGAGGACCGGTGTAATACGACAACTTGCAGGTTCCCCTGAGAGCAGTCGGGTCGCAGCGTTCTGCACTAGTTTAAGTTTCCGGATCACCCTCAGGGGTAGGCCTATGTAAAGAGCGTTACAGTAGTCAAGTCTCAAGATGACCGTGGCCTGGATCACCGTGGCTAGGTCGTCGCGGGACAGATAGGGAGCCAGACGTCTTGCCTGTCGTAAATGGAAGAAAGCAACTCTGCTGACGGTGGAGATTTGAGCCTCCATTGACAGCAGAGGGTCCAATTGGATACCCAGGCTTTTTACTAATGACGACGGGCATAATGCTACTCCGTCCAGGGTCGGCAGATGGATGTCCCTATCGCCCGGATGGTCCAGCCATAGGATTTCCATCTTTGCTGGATTCACCTTCAACCTGCTGGCTCGCAACCATCCAGTAACGGCTTCAAGGCAGAGATGGAAATTATTGGGTACGGAGTCAGGCCAGCCCTCCATCTTACTGATGGCACTCAAGTCCAAAGCTACGTACCAGCTGAGCGAGTGGTCGCATGTAGATGTTGAATAATAGAGGGGAGAGAATGGCCCCTGGGGGACCCCACAAGTTAGGGGGGAACCCTCGGAGATGACCTCGCCCCTCCTCACTCGCTATGTCCGGTTCCGGAGGAAGGAGGACAGCCAACACAAAGGCGTTCTCCTTACTCCGGCCCCGGCAAGACGGTGAGTCAAAAGATCGTAATCGACTGTATCAAACGCTGCTGTGAGGTCCAATAACACAAGCAGCGCCGATCCGCCTTGGTCCAGGTGGCAGCACAGCTGATCTGTGATGGAGACCAGGACCGTCTCCGTCCCATGCCCCGAACGGAAGCCGGACTGGAAGGGGTCTAACCAAGCTGTGTCATTTAGGAAAGTCTGCAACTGCTCCATTGCTGCCCTCTCAATCACCTTGCCCAGGTACGGCAAATTCGACACTGGACGGTAATTGGAAGGGACCACTGGATCTAATCCCGGTTTCTTCAGCAATGGAGAAACCACCGCCTCTTTTAATCCCTCTGTAAACACTCCTTGCTCAAGGGAGGTGTTGACTATTTGCAACAGAGGGTCATGCAACCCTTCCAGGCTGGCTTTCACCAGCCAGGAAGGGCACGTATCGAGGGAGCATGTGGTTGGCCTAGTTGCAGCAACAATCCTATCGACAGCTTCTGCGTCCAGTGGTTGGAACCGGTCGAAGGTGGGCCCAGTGAAGGGCCACGGAGTCTCAAGTTTGCTAACTGTATCAATTGTGGGTGAGAGGTCCCGGCGGAGGGTCGAAATCTTGTCCACAAAGTACAGTAGCTCTGAAAAGCCTCGGCAGTAAGGACCTGATCATCATTTCTTGGGATGGTAGGGACCATCGTCAAAGACCGAATTACTTTAAATAATTGTGCCGGGTGTGAGCTTGCAGAGGCTATCAAGAAAGCGTAGTAGAATTTTTTTGCTTCCTTGGTAGCTTGCTCATGAGCAGGGGCGGTCCGACCTCTCCCGGGGGGGTAAGCGAACATTATTTTGCCCCGCGGCCCGGCATGCCGCCCGTATCTCCGTGCTGCTGCGCGCTGCGCCTACAGGCGCTTCTGGGCAGCGCGGAGGTTTTGCGCTCATGCCCAGTGCCTATGGAGTTCCACTCGAGCTCCGGAGGCACTGCGCATGCATGCGAAAATCTCTTCACTTGAGCTCTGTAGACACAGCGCATGTGTGCGGAGATTTTCGTGCGCATGTGCTGTGTCTACGGAGCTCAAGTGAGCTCCGTAGGCATTGCGCATGCACGCAGAAATCTCCGCGCACATGCGCTGTGTCTACGGAGTTCACTTGAGCTCTGTAGACACAGCGCATGTGCGCTGAGATTTTCGCACGCATGCGCAGTGCCTACGGAGTTCAAGTGGATCTCTCGTAGGCACTGGGCATGCGCGCAAAACCTCCGCGCATGCCCAGAAGCGCCTGCAGGTGCAGCGCGGCAGCAGCACGGAGATACGGCGGCGCGGCGCCCCATGATGGCACCCCACGCTGTCACCTCCAAGATGGCGCCCTACGCGGTCGCGTAGTTCACCTAATGGAAAGACCGCCCCTGCTCATAAGCTTCCATAAATAGCTTATAAGCTGATTTCGAACCTTCGTCACGGAGTCTCCTCCACACGCTCTCTAGCCGTCTCTTCTCCCACTTCATCGATCGGAGCTCCTCGGTGAACCAACCCAGAGCACTCTGAACCCCACCAATGACAGATCTGGACTAAACATGGCACACAGAACCTCCTTGGCCAGCAGAACATACTGTACAAGTTTGGGGTAGGACTAACTCACTCACATGGGAGTTGTAGTTCACTTTGCACTCAGAGAGCATTCCGAAGCCCCCAATGGCAGATGTGGAAACATGTGGCACACAGAACCCTGATGGCAAACATGTACTGGACGGGTTGAGGAGGGAATAACCCATCTGCATGGGAGTTGTAGTTTGCTCTGCATCCAGAACATTCTGAACCCCACCAATAACGGATCTGGACCACACTTGGCACACAGACCCAATATACCCAGCTGTGAATACAGGCAGAGTTTCAGCGTGATTGCCCTTGGAATCTGAGAGTTGTAGTTCACCTGCATCCAGAGAAACTATGACCCCCACCAACAATGGACCGGGACCAAACTTGGCACAGAGAAGCCCCATGACCAACTGAACATATTGCTGAGGTTTGTGGGAATTGACCTTGGTTTTGGGAGTTGTAGCTCACCTGCATCCAGAGAGCACTGAACCCAGCCAACGTCGAATAATAATAATAATAATAATCCTCTTCCTGGCATTACTTTGTGTCTCAATCAAGCGATAAAGCGAGATATAAAAATAATAATAATTTTCTCTCTCGGCATTACTTCATGAACGAAGATTCTTACGAAGGACTCATCCCATGCTTTTTACAAGCACGTTGATGACTAAAAAGGCCAATCCGAGATAGGCAAGTTCGGTTGCAGAAAGCACAGCAGAAAGTCTCCTTGGGTGATGTTGTTTCCAAGTTGCGGTTCTTTCTGCGTTGTCGTTTCTCTTCGAGACTCATTCGGCGTGTCTTCTCAAAAGAGGCCGCTGCATTGTGGGTAGTGCATCTCCATGCCTCCCGATGTGAGGCCAGGGTGGACCATTGCTGGTGATCAATCTGGCCGAGCCTGAGATGTTGTTTCAGGGAGTCCTTATATCTCTTTTTGGGGGCGCCTCTCTTGCGCTGACCCGTGGCGAGTTCACCATAGAATAGTATCTTTGGGAGGCGGTGGTCCTCCATCCTAGAGACGTGCCCTGCCCAGCGCAGCTGTGTTCTCAATAGCATGGCCTCAATGCTGGTGACCCCTGCTTGCTCAAGGACAGCAACATTAGTCACATAGTCGGTCCTTAGGATTGTGCGAAGACAGCACTGATGAAAGTGTTCGAGGAGTCGTAGGTGTTGGCGATAGGTGACCCATGTTTCAGACCCATAGAGGAGAATAGACAGTACGATAGCTCTGTACACACTGGTTTTGGTGCTTTGCCTCAGGTGCTTGTTGCTCCAGACTCTTTTGTGAAGCCTTCCGAATGCACTCTATGCCTTTGATAATCTGTGATCTATCTCTTTGTCAATCTTGGCGTCTGAAGAGATGATGCTTCCCAGATAGGTGAACTGCTGGACGGACTTAAGCACAGATGTGCCTATGCTGACGTGGGGATGATGGTGTTCTTCCTGTGGTGCGGGCTGGTAGAGGACTTCCGTTTCCTTCAGGCTGACTTCCAGCCCAAACAGCTCTGCAGCTGTTGCAAAGCAGGATGTGAGGCGCTGCAGGGCTGCTTCTGAATGGGCGACAAGGGCAGCATCGTCAGCAAAAAGCAGCTCACGGACTAGATAGTCTAGAGTCTTAGTGCGAGCCCTCAGACAGCTTAAGTTAAACAATCTACCATCAGTACAATAGCGTATATATATGCCGTCTTCTTCTTCGAGGTCTGCCGTAGGCCTTTGGAGCATCATGCTGAAGAAGATTGTAAATAGAGTTGGTGCAAGAACACAACCTTGTTTCACTCCGTTAGTTATGAGAAAGGGCTCCGAGAGAGCCTCGCCGTATCTGACTTGACCGCTAGAATAATAATGGCAAATATTTAATATGTGTGACTCTTATTGCAATAGCATTTTGACACATTAGTCGGTTTAGTGGTCGGTGTTTATGGTGTAGCATCTAGTGTTTGAGCAACCGTGCACTGGCCGTCGCCTTGCGTAATGCACTGCCAATCATTGATCCGAAAAAACGTCTGCCAGCAGTTAAACTGTAACCGCCTGGTCAATGTTAAAGGAGGACAGCAGTGGACGGTGAGGCAACCTTTGAGCCCAAGTTTAAGAACGGTCCTCTGACATGAGGAGAAAGCAGAGTCCCAAATGAATATATTTATTTACCTCTCTGAGCACTTGCCGGCACGCTCCGCAGGGCACGGCGTAGTCGTCCTTGCTCTTGCTGCGGAAGCAGAAGGATAATGAATCAATACCTGATAGATAGTATGGATCCATAGATGTATATCCTGCACTGCTGTATAGTATGGATTCGTAACTCTAGGTTATGGATCAATAACTGATATATAGCTGGATCCATAACTCAATATAAATATATCATCTATATATATAAAGGAAGAGTCTTCATGGAAAGACCGTCCCAAACAGAGAAACCTTACAACGCAGAAACACCAAACTTGCCAACAGAAATAGGCCTCAAGCAAGGTATGTTTGTAGCAAAGAAACTTTCCCCCCAAAACCTAAAAGGCCCCCAAAACAACGAGTTAAAAAAACTACATTGCCCAGCATCCTCCGGGGCTGCCAACGACTCTCCCAGCCTCTACATTCTGACAACATGATTGGCTGCCAATAAGGGCGGATTTGCATAACTCCTGTACTGGCCAGCCAACATGAACATTCCGACCCATAATAAACTGTCAGAGGAGGATAAGGCAAAGGGCTGAGGCACAAACACAAACACCCAATTCACTTCCCACAGAAAATTTACACCCCTACAAATCACAGACCACGCCCAAAATTGACAGTAAGGCTTCATTAACTTAATTTCCCTGACTAGGCCTCACTTAATGGAATGCTGTTTACGCTCTGAATTGACAGTAAGGCTTCATTAACTTGCTGTTCCTGACTAGGCCTCAGCTGATGGGATATTGTGTATGGCCTGAATTTACAGTAACCTACCTTGGCACACAGAGCCCCTATGACCCACGCTACATTCTACTACAGTTTGGAGGAGGGAGGACCATGGATTATGGGACTTGAAGTACCTCCATGGATAATGGGATTTGTACTACTTCACAACCCATCATTCCCCACAGACCACTGTGGCCCAGAACCAAGACCGATAAAGACCAAACTTGGCACACAATGCCCCCCATGACCCACACTCCATCCTACTGCAGTTCAGAGGAGGACACACCATGGATAATGGTATTTCAAGTACCTCCACTCACTTCCAACCACACAAGCATCAACCTCTACATCAACACAGCAGACGGAAAGACAAAAAACATTGTATATCCACAAGCTCTGCAGAACGCCAGCAACACCACACACCAACAACTCCACAGGACTTCAACATCCCACCCACCAGAACAACCCACAACGACACAGCCATGGCCCCAACAACAACATAACTAACAACAATTCCAACCCTTACATACTCAGACTTTGTCGCATCTCCTAAATAGGGCACAGCAGCGCGTGCCGGGTACAGCTAGTACGGTATATACTAGGCCTGGGCAATCATGGTTCTTAATCAGGGGTAGGGAACCTATGGCTCGGGAGCCAGATGTGGCTCTTTTCATGATTGCATCTGGCTCTCCAGAGCAGCCCGGGCCTCGGTTTCCCAGCATGCAGCGAGGAGGAGTGACACAAATGCACTGCAACTGCCGCTTCTGGGCCGCCATCGCTGCCTCTTCCTCATCCCCCGCAGCTCTCGGGGCCCCACGCCCTCTTAGCCAGGGATGGCGGAGCCTGGCAGTAGAGCCTCGTCTTCCTCTTCATCCTTCGCCTTGGGGGGGAGGCGGCGAAGGCGGGCCTGGCCCTGGCGCCGCGGACCCGGCCTCGCTGCCCCCGAGGGACGCCCAGCTCATCGCCCTCATCGTTGGGCAGCTCAAGAGCTGCGGCCTCTTCGACGTCTTCCGGAGGGACTGCCTCGCCGAAGTCGACACCAAGGTCCGCCTTGGCCCCACGCCAACCTCCCCCTTCCTTCCTTCCTTCCTTCCTTCCTTCCTTCCTTCCTTCCTTCCTTCCTTCCTTCCTCTTCCTTTCTTTTTCCTTCTCTTTTTCTTTCATTCTTTTTCCTCCCTCTCTCCCTACTTTCTTTCCTCGCTCCTCCTTCCTTCCTTCCTTCCTTCCTTCCTTCCTTCCTTCCTTCCTTCCTTCCTTCCTTCCTTTCTCTCCCTTCACCCTTTCCTTCTTCTTCTCTCCTTCCTTTTCCCTCCCTCTCTCCTCTTCCTTCTTTCCTCCATTCTCCCTCTTCCTTCCTTCCATCCTCTTCCTTTCTTTCTCCCCTTCACCCTTTCCTTCTCCTTCTCTCCTTCCTTTTCCCTCCCTCTCTCCCCTTCCTTCTTTCCTCTATTCTCCTTCCCTCCGTCTTCCTTCCTCTTCTATTATTTTCCCCAAGTCTTTCTTTCCTTCTCCTTCTCTCCTTCCTTTTCCCTCCCTCTCTCCTCTTCCTTCTTTCCTCCATTCTCCCTCTTCCTTCCTTCCTTCCTTCCTTCCTTCCTTCCTTCTTCCTTTCTTTCTCCCCTTCACCCTTTCCTTCTCCTTCACTCCTTCCTTTTCCCTCCCTCTCTCCCCTTCCTTCTTTCCTCTATTCTCCTTCCCTCCGTCTTCTTTCCTCTTCTATTATTTTTCCCCAAGTCTTCCTTTCCTTCTCCTTCCTTTCTTTTCACTTCCCTCTCTCCCCGCTTCTTTCTTTTCTTATTTTCCCTTCAGTATTTTACTTTTTCCTCACTCCCTTTCCTTTCTCTTCCTCACCCTTTCCTTTCCTCCCCATTTCCTTCTTTCTTTTCCCCTCCTTGTCTCTCTCCTGCTTTTCTTTTCTTCCTTTTCCATAGTTTGTCCTTCTTTTCTTTCTTCCTCTTCGCCTCCCTCCTTTATTTCCTCTGTGTTTCTTTCTTTCCCCCTTCCTTCCTTCCGTCTTCTCTTCCTTCCCAGAATCCTGAGCATGCCTTTTGCAGAGGCAGGTCTGAAGTGTCTACCGGGGGAATCCTTTTCTCATCGTATCTACGTATATACTAACATTTAGTTGAATTCAGTCTTAAAATATATTATATATAATGTGGTTCTCACTGAAATAAATGTCCCAAATATTTTGCTTTCATGGCTTTCTTAGTCAAAAGGTTTCCCAACCCCTGTTCTAAATGGTTCTAAAGTACTTACAAAACTAAAGTTCTGGTAATGAAAACTAGGTGGCGCTGTTGCTTTGCTTCTACAGTGTTGCTAAAGTTCTGGTGGTGAACATTTCAGAACTCTAACAAAACTTTCAAAATTTAGTTATAAATGGCAGTTCCTAATTGGTTCTGTCTTAACAATCGCCAATAATGAAATAATAATGAAGTTTTGAAAGTTTTGTTAGAGTTCTGAAATGTTCACCACCATAACTTTAGCAACATTGTAGAAGCAAAGCACCAGCGCAACGCAGGGCCGGCCCCGCCCATTCCGCCGCCTACGCGGTCGTGTAGGGCGACGGAACCCGGGAGGGGCGTCGCCATCTGGGAGGGGCACCGCCGCGCCGGCCGTGCCGCTGCGCCTCCGCAACCAGCTGCGCCGCTGGGTGGAGGCGTGCTCGGGAGCTAGTGCTGCCCGTGCCACGCCTCTGCCGCCTTCATGCGCGCCACCGTGCGGGCCGCCCCGCGCGGCTGCGTGAGACGTCACCAGCGCATGCGCGGTCGCTCAGGACATCACGCGCGCGCGCCACCACGCGGACGCGCATGCGCGGTCGCGCGGACCGTCACCGCGCATGCGCAGTCGCACGGGGCACCACAGCGCATGCGCGGCCAGCTGCGTGAGGGCGTCCAGGAGCCAGGGGGGGCGCCAAAATAAGGTTTGCGTACCCCCCGGGAGAGGTAAGGGCCGCCCCTGGCGCCACGTAGTGTTCACCACCAGAACTTTAGCAACATTGTAGAAGCAAAGCACCAGCGCCACCTAGTGTTCACCACCAGAACCACCAACACTGTAGATGCAAAGCACCAGCGCCACCTAGTGTTCACCACCAGGACTTTAGCAACACTGTAGAAGCAAAGCACCAGCGCCACGTAGTGTTCACCACCAGAACTTTCGCAACATTGTAGAAGCAAAGCACCAGCGCCACGTAGTGTTCACCACCAGGACTTTAGCAACACTGTAGAAGCAAAGCACCAGCGCCACGTAGTATTCACCACCAGGACTTTAGCACATTGTAGAAGCAAAGCACCAGCGCCACCTAGTGTTCACCACCAGAACTTTAGCAACACTGTGGAAGCAAAGCACCAGCGCCACCTAGTGTTCACCACCAGAACCACCAACACTGTAGATGCAAAGCACCAGCGCCACCTAGTACTCACCACCAGGACTTTAGCAACACTAGAAGCAAAGCACCAGCGCCACCTAGTATTCACCACCAGGACTTTAGCAACATTGTAGAAGCAAAGCACCAGCGCCACGTAGTGTTCACCATCAGAACTTTAGCAACATTGTAGAATCAAAGCACCAGCGCCACCTAGTGTTCACCACCAGGACTTTAGCAACATTGTAGAAGCAAAGCACCAGCGCCACCTAGTATTCACCACCAGGACTTTAGCAACATTGTAGAAGCAAAGCACCAGCGCCACCTACTGTTCACCACTAGAACTTTAGCAACACTGTAGAAGCAAAGCACCAGCGCCACCTAGTGTTCACCACCAGAACCACCAACACTGTAGATGCAAAGCACCAGAGCCACCTAGTATTCACCACCAGGACTTTAGCAACACTGTAGAAGCAAAGCACCAGCGCCACCTAGTGTTCACCACTAGAACTTTAGCAACACTGTAGAAGCAAAGCACCAGCGCCACCTAGTGTTCACCACTAGAACCACTAACACTGTAGAAGCAAAGCACCAGAGCCACCTAGTGTTCACCACCAGGACTTTAGCAACACTGTAGATGCAAAGCACCAGCGCCACCTAGTGTTCACCACCAGAACTTTAGCAACACTGTAGAGCCAGTTCAAAGCACCAGCACCAGCGCCACCTAGTGTTCACCACCAGAACTTTAGCAACACTGTAGAAGCAAAGCACCAGTGCCACCTAGTGTTCACCACCAGAACTTTAGCAACACTGTAGAAGCAAAGCACCAGCGCCACCTAGTGTTCACCACCAGAACTAACAAAGCACCAGCGCCACCTAGTGTTCACCACCAGAACTTTAGCAACACTGTAGAAGCAAAGCACCAGCGCCACCTAGTGTTCACCACTAGAACTTTAGCAACACTGTAGAAGCAAAGCACCAGCGCCACCTAGTGTTCACCACTAGAACTTTAGCAACACTGTAGAAGCAACGCACCAGCGCCTTATGTAAACCGCCCTGAGCCTGTTGGGCTGGAGCGGTATATAAAATCGAAGTAATAAATAAATAATAATAAATTAACTGATAGATAGATAGTTGGATCCATAAGTCTAGGTAATAAATCAATAACTGATATATTGTATGGAGCCACAGGTATGAATCTGTAACTGCTATATAATATTGATCTGTAATTCTAAGTTACAGATGAATAGATGCTATATCTAATGCCGATCCAGAACTCTAGGTTAGGGATTAATAACTGCTGTATCGTGTGGATCCATAAGTTTCGGTGATGAATCGATACCAGTGCTAAGTAATGCAGAATGAATAGTGCCAACGGCTCACCGTACATTGGAGCGGACTTTAAGGCACTGAGAAACGGAATTATTTCTGGAAGAATGTAGTCCAATTAAACACAATACATACAGTCCCATTAAATGCATCGCACAGCGAGGTCGTTGTACCCACCAGCTAATGGCAATGGCGCGAAACTGGGTGTGCCCTTCAGAGACCGCCTTCTGGATTGCCGTGCGTTCGGCACACACCCCCAGCGGATAGCAGGCATTTTCGACGTTGCATCCTACAAAAATGAAAGGACAAGTTGGTTATGCTTTGCAAAGGTTGACCATCACAACGAGACATCTACCCATTTCAAGATAGACGCAGTGCGTAGACAAAGTTCCCTTTTTATTTATTTTTCTGGATTATGCACAAACATTATAGAGAACAACCTGTATTCATTAGAGGAGCAAAGGGAAAGGTCAGTAGGCCATTAAATCATAACTATGGATGATGTTGGAACCTGTTAGAACATTATGATCGCCTCTGAGGATGCCTTCTGGAACATGGCCATACAGCCCAGAAAAACCACAACAACCCAGTGATTCCAGCCATGAAAGCCTTCGACAATCAGGCCCGGATTAACATCTTTTGGCACCCTAGGACAAAAGAAGCCCTGCCCCCAGGGCGCTGCTGCGCATGCACGGCAGTGACCCCGGGGGTGAGGTTTTCATCCGCCTCCTCCTGCGACCAGAAGATGGTCACGGGGAGGAGGAGGGGAAGCCCCGCCCCCAGGGTGCTGCTGCGCATGTGCGGCAGCGACCCCGGGGGTGGGGCTTTCATCCGCCTCCTCCTGCGACCAGAAGATGGTCAAGGGGAGGAGGAGGGGAAGCCCCGCCCCCAGGACGCTGCTACACATGCGTGGCAGTGACCCCAGGGGTGGGGCTTTCGTCTGCCTCCTCCCACGACCGGAAGGCGGTGCAGGGGAGGTGAACCCCAGGGCGCTGCTGGGCATGCGGCAGCGGCCCCAGGGGTGGGGCGCCTCCTCCTCACGACCGGAAGGCGGTTGCGAGGAGGAAGGGAAGTCCCGCCCCAGGGCGCTGCTGGGCATGCGTGGCAGTGGCCCCAGGGGTGGGGCTTTTTCATCTGCCTCCTCCCGCGACCGGAAGGCGATGCGGGGAGGGGAGGGAGGGGAAGTCCCGCCCCCAGGGCGCTGCTGGGCATGCGTGGCAGTGGCCCCGGGGGTGGGGCTTTCGTCTGCCTCCTCCCACGACCGGAAGGCGGTTGCGGGGAGGAGGAGGAGGAAGAGAAGTCCCGCCCCCAGGGCGCTGCTGGGCATGCACGGCAGCGGCCCCAGGGGTGGGGCTTTTGTCCGCCTCCTCCTCCCGCGACCGGAAGGCGATCACGGGGAGGAGGAAGGGAAGTCCCGCCCCCAGGGCACTGCTGGGCATGCGCGGCAGCGGCCCCAGGGGTGGGGCTTTCGTCCGCCTCCTCCTCCTGTGACCGGAAGGCAACGTCCCCGGGGCTTCCCTTCTTTCCTTCTCCTCCTCAGGAGGAGGAAGGAAGGGAAGCCCCCGGAAATGCTGACGGCCATGCGCGGCACCCAGGAACATGGCGGAAGAAAGAGAGGCGCCCTCCTGCCGCGCGCGCATGCCCGTCAGGGGCCCCAGGGCGGGGCTTCTCTTCCTCCTCCTCGCACCCTCCTTCCTTTACAAGGGGGCGGGGGCACGCGATGGCGATGGGGGGCGACATTTCCTCCTCCCCCGCCCCCTCGCAGCGCTCTCCCCTGAGAGAGAGAGAGAGAGAGAGAGAGTTGCGGTTTTCTTTGGTCCTTGATCTGGTGCCCCCCCAGGCCTGCGCCCATAGGCCATGGCCTAGTGTGGCCTTATGGGTAATCCGGGCCTATCGACAATACATTGAACATATCTAGGGGAAGAAACTGTTCCAAGACATACAGAAATTGGAAAAACTAAGGACCAAGAAAACATATCTACTGTGCTCTCTGACTTTCCGGCACACGGTCCTCTCCTAGGGTTTGAAAGCCCAGGTCTTCCCTCCGCTTCTGAATGGGGCCTAGGAAAGGAGAACGTTCACCTAGGAGAGGAGCGCGTGCCGGAAAAACACCGGCCCTGCGCACCTGGCCCGCAACAAGGATCTGAACGGCCCTGCAGGGGGAAAGGAAAGCCGCATCCAAAGCGGCTGCCTTAACCCGCTTTGGATGTGGTTTTCCTTCAGTTTGGATGCGGCCATTAACTAAGCCATTCCGAAAATTTCGGAATTTTAACGAATTAATTTTGAAATTTTCCCAAAAACTTTCGGAAGTCAATCATATTTGAAGCGCCAGTGCCCCCTACGTTTTTTGAACCATTTTTCACCGGTGTAGATCTTTCCGTCGGAAGTCAGGAGAGCCGCCCCGACAGGGTACTTGCTGTAAGGACAATAGGCAAGGACTTTGGCTTCCCGCGATACGGCCAGAAGCAGCTCAATGGGGACAGGTCTGGCCCGCTCTGGACGGGGCCCGCCGGAGGCCATGGCACTCAAGATGGGCACCACAAAGGAGAGGTTTCAATGAGAGAGCTGTGTGCCAACACTCTGCCCGTGTCGCTGGCTCTGTATGTCACAATCCGGTCAAGGAAGCTACGTAGCAACGTTACATCAGCATTCAAATACCAGACGGCTCAGCTGTGCCACGGAAAAGGACACGCTATGCAGGTGGAAACTTGTTTGCCAATACTTTCGCCGGGAGAGCTACCTGCCAATGTTACACCCGTGTTTCGTCACCGGATGGCTCATTGGCGACAGGGAGAAGGATGCCCAACGAAAGAGGAAGCTTGTGTGCCGACACTTTCGATGTGAGCTATGCCCGCGTCTCCAGCTTCATTTGTGGCTATCCGACTATGTGCCGACGTTACGTTTGCGTTTCAACACTGGGCGACTCAGCAGTGCTGTGGCAAAGGACACAACACGAAGGAGGAAGCTTGTGAGCTGATGCTTCGGAAGGGAGAGCGGCGTGTCAATGCTACACCCGCATCTCCGGCTCCGTTTGTCGCAATCCAGCCAGGGAAGTGTTTCCTACACCGGACGACTCAGTGGTGGCAGGATGCCGTGACACGCAACATCTCCGCATTACCTTCCTTGCCCTTTCCAAACCTTTGGGTTCTGGCCAGCCTGTTTTGATGAGGCTTTGCTCTTTGCTCTATCTCAGGGCCGGCATCCCCGGTTGACATCAGGCTGCCCCCGTAACTCTGGTGTGAGCGATGGAGATAAGGACAGCCCTGGAACCAATCCTGGCGGTATTTTGGGGAAGAGCAAGCATAGGAAATATAGAACTAGGACAGGGGTGGGCAATTATTTTTTCCAAGGGGCCACACGAGAGCCAAAAAATATTATGGAGGGCCGCACCTATTTATTTATTTACTATATACTGTATTACACATCATTAATATTAACATATTAATATATCAAGAAATATTCATATATTATTAGTATTAATATTATAATTATTATATTATCGTGTATATATTTATTTATTTATTTATTTGTCACGTTTCTATACCGCCCCTCTCAGCCCGAAGGCGACTCGGGACGGTTTACACAAGGCAGTCTCTGCCCTCAATACAACACAAGCAACAAAAAAAGCCCCCCAAAAAACCATATAATAACAAATTAACAATTAAAAACATACAATTACAGTCTCAGCGTCATGTTGAAATCAGTTTCCATCGCATCATCGTCATTCCATATATCTCATTAAGCCTTATATTTCATCAGCAAATGCCTGCTCAAATAGCCAGGTCTTGACTTTCTTGCGAAATGTCAGGAGGGAGGGGGCCGATCTGATGTCTTTAGGGAGGGCGTTCCAAAGCCGAGGAGCCACCACTGAAAAGGCCCTGTCTCTCGTCCCCGCCAGTCGCGCCTGCGAAGAAGGCGGGACCGAGAGCAGGGCCTCTCCAGATGATCTTAAACATCTCGATGGTTCATAGGGAGAGATGCGTTCGGACAGGTAAGTTGGACCCGAACCGTTTATATATAGACATTATAATATATTGAAATTATAATATAATATAACACTATTATATTATTTATTATATTATTATATTATTATTATAAGCGGCTGAGGGAGAAAAGGACAGGGCCTGAGGCTGTTAGGGATGCTGGGAGTTGAAGTCCAAAACCTCTGGAGGACCCAAGTTGGCCCAGGCCTGGCGGAGAATGAATGTGATGAGCCTTCATACCTGTTGGTGGGTGTGCTGGGCTCCGAGGCCCTGAACAGGGGGTGCGGCGAGTACGAGGGCGAGGCGGGCACGCTGCCCCCGCCGACCCTGGCTTCGATGCTCTCGTCGCGGCTCTGGCGCCAGGGAAGAGCACGGAGGCGGCAGCGAATCCTCCAGAGTCCTCTGACTTGCTCCGGTGCCGGCCCGTTGCCCAACGCATCGGAGTCTTCTGGGAGTCGGAGTCCGGAAGGCGAGGCCTACAGGCACGCAAAAGCCTCAGGCTCGCGTTATTCCCTTCCCCGAGGGCCTTCACGCTCCGTTGCTTCTCCCTCCTCGCTGCCCTCCCTCGGCCTGAATGAAGGGAAGGCTTCTTCCGTGCACCCTTCCCCTCCCACTCCCATGGAGAAAGCGGCGAGTAGGAGGGCGAGGCGGGCACGCTGCCTCTGCCGACCCTGGCTTCAGCCGGCCCTTGGTGCCTCCGGACAAAGGAGGTCACAGGCGGCATCGCACGGGAGGCGGGGCTTCCTGCGGAAGTTCTTCTGGAGCTGCTGCGAGGGAAAGGAGAACGCATTCGGCTCCCTCCCTCCCTTCCTTGTTGCTGTTGCTGGAAACAAAGCATCTCTGTGGCAAGGGACCCGCGCTGCTCTTGTCTCGCTCTCTGCGGCAAGGGACCCGCGCTGCCCTCGCTTCGCTTTCTGCTTGCCGCGGGCCGGATGGCATTGCCCGAAGGGCCACATCTGGCCCCCGGGCCGTAGTTTGCCCACACCTGAGCTAGGACTTTCTGGGGTTTGGGTTTTGGGAGCTGGGCCAGATCAGACTCCCATAGCCCCACAGTTAGAGCCAAAAAGACTCAAAACACCCAGATACCACCGAAGTAAGGGAGAGAAACTCCCCCTAGATATGACCTAGGCCTATGAGAGCATAGTCCGGCTGTCTTGTGTATTATTATTATGCTTAATGGTAAATTGTTGTTAGTTAAATTGGTTGTCTGTTTTTGCATTGTGTTTATTCTTCAATTACTGTAAACGGCTCCGAGCCCTCGGGGAGTGGCGGTCTAGAAATTTGAAGTAAATAAATAAATAAATAAATAACTAACTTATGAAGCGTTTCTAACGCGGAAGTGAATTACCAAATTCGAAGCCGCCGCCGCCCTTTTTCGGAAAGAAATCGCCATTTTCGGAAAGGGTTTTCCCTTCCCTGGCCCACTGCCCGGCGCGTCCTCTTCTTTGGCCAGAGCTGCGGCCTCGGTGAGCTGCCCGGGGGCAGGTGGGGGCAGGTGGGGATTTTGCGACGCACGCGCTCCTCTTGAGGAGGGTCCAAAGGGTTCTTAAAAAATTGTAATACATTCCACTTTCACCACAAAATTCTTTTTTTTCAAGCACTCATCATTGTTGTTGATGGACTTACCACTAGGTGTAAGATTATGATAAATCTCTATAATAAAGCGGAATGTTTGTATGTTTGTATGTTTGTATGTATGTATGTATGTGGCAGCGTTCTGATTGGCTGCCACTTTCACAGGCCACAGCGAGCAGCGCGGGTGACGGACCTGCACCAAACTTGGGACACATAACCCCCCTGACCCACTTCACATCCTGGTGCGGTTTGGGGGACATGGACCATGGATTATGGGATTTGTAGTACATTCAAACACTTTGGTTCCCACAGACCACTGCGGCCACCTAAAAGGACCACAACAGACCACACTTGGCACACACACACCCCATGACCCACTCTACGTCCTGGGACACTTGGGAGGAGGCCGGACCATGGATTATAGGACTTGCACTACCTCTACTCACTTCCTAAGTCCGCTGCGACCCTCATCCAATTACTGATCGAGACCACACTTGGCACACATAACCCCCATGACTCCCTTCACGCCCTGATGAGGTTTGGGGGAGGACTGACAATGGATGATGGGATTTGTAGTACTTTCACACCCCTCTGTTCCCACAGACCACTGCGGCCCCCAACAAACACCGATAAAGACCACACTTGGCACACAGAGCCCCAGTGACCCACTCTACATCCTACTGCAGTTTGGAGGAGGGCAGACCATGGATGATGGGACTTGCAGTACCTTCCCTCACTTTCCAAGACTGCTGCAAACCTAATCCAATGACTCATCAACACCAAACCTGGCACAAAGAGCCCTCATGACCCACTCTACATCCTGGTGCAGTTTTGTGTGAAACTGACCACAGATAATAGGACTTCAAGTACCTTCGCACACTTCCTACAAACAATACAACCCTCATCCATTCACCAATACAGACCAAACTTGGCACACAGAGCCCCCATGACCCAATCTACAGCCTACTGCAACTTGGGGGATGTTGGACCACAGATGATCGGACTTGCACTACCTTCAGTAATTTCATGATACCACTGCAACTCCCAATACTGCTGGATCAAGACCAAACTTGGCACACGGAGCCGCCATGACCCACTCTACATCCTGCTGCACTTCTCAAATGACCCGGGCACCGTCGGGTCCCCAAGCTAGTACATAATATAAAGAGAATTATCTGAAGTTTTGGAGTCATCATCAACCAGAAGTATCTTAGTTATTTCAGGAAAGCTCCAAACCACAGCACCGACCTACAGGTTTTTTTTAAAGGTGTGTAGACAAAGTTCCCTTTTTATTTATTTTTCTTGATTATTTATTTATTTATTGTTGTTTGGACTTGTACGCCGCCACTCCCCGAGGGCTCGGAGTGCCTTACAGTGAAGTAAAAACACACAGAGGTAAAAGCATACATATTAAACTAGCTTAAAGAAAGATTTCCGGCCTAGCAATCAAAGGCTAGCTGGAAAAGGTGGGTCTTGCAGGCCTTGCGGAAGGAGAGAAGGTCCTGCATGGCCCGTACATTGCTTGGAAGGGTGTTCCATATTGACGGCGCCACTACAGAAAAGGCTCTGCGCCGGGTCGATGTGAGACGGATTGCTTTGAAGGTCGGTACTTCAAGGAGGTTCATTTGTTCGGAACAAAGTGACCTCTGGGGTTGGTAGGGGAAGAGACGGTCCCTCAGATACAGCGGCCCCAGACCATGCAAGGCCTTGAAGGTTAACACCATCCGGTGCTCTACTGGAAGCCAATGAAGCTGCTGGAGGATGGGTGTTATGTGACATCTCACTGGAGTCCCAGTGAGAAGTCGTGCAACGGCATTCTGGACGAGCTTAAGTTTCCAGATCACTGACAAGGGCAGGCCTATGTAAAGGGTGTTACAGTAGTCCAGTCTCGAGATGACCGTGGCTTGGAGCACCGTGGCCAGGTCGTCTCTGGATAGGTAGGGGGCCAGACGCCTGGCTTGCTGCAGATGGACAAAGGCAGTTTTGCTGATGCTGGAGACCTGGGCCTCCATCAACAGCAATGGGTCTAAAACGACCCCAAGGCTCTTAACGGGCATAATGCCTTGCCATCCAAGGTAGGCAGTCGGACCTCCCCACCCACCGGGCACCCCAACCACAGTATCTCCGTCTTTGCTGGATTCACCCTCAATTCACACAGCCAACCAGTAACGGCTTCAAGGCACTGTTGGGAACAAGAGGGTACGGAGTCCAGCCGGCCTTCTGTCTTCAGAACGAGCTGGGTGTCGTCAGCGTACTGATAGCATTCCAGCCCAAAGCTTCGAACCAGACCAGCAAGTGGTCGCATATAGATGTTAAATAATAAAGGGGAAAGAATGGCACCTTGGGGGACCCCACAGGTAAGTGGAGCCCTCTCGGAAACCAAACCACCCCTTTCCACTCGCTGTCCCCGGTTGTGGAGAAAGGACAACAGCCATTTCAGGGTGTTCCCCTAACTCCAGCAACGGCAAGGCGGTGGGCCAAAAGATTGTAATCGACCGTATCAAAAGCTGCTGTGAGGTCCAATAACACAAGCAGCGCTGAACCATCCTTGTCCAGTTGGCATCGAAGCTGATCTGAAATGGCGACCAACACGGTCTCCGTCCCGTGCCCCAAGCGGAAGCCGGACTGGAAGGGATCTAAGCCGGCTGCCCTGCTACCGCCCTCTCAATCACCTTGCCCAAGAACGGGAGGTTCGAAACTGGGCACAAACATTATAGAGAACAACCTGTATTCATTAGAGGAACCAAGGGAAAGGTCAGTAGGCCATTAAATCATAACTAAGGATGACGTTGGAGACTGTTAGAACATTATGATCGCCTCTGAGGATGCCTTCTGGAACATGGCCATACAGACCGAAAAACTCACAGCAACCCAGTGATTCCAGCCATGAAAGCCTTCGACAATACATTGAACATCTCTAGGCAGGCCCGGATTATCCATAAGGCCAACAAGGCCATGGCCTATGAGCGCAGACCTAGAGGGTGCCAAATCACGGACCAAAAAAAAATCCCCTTCTCTTCTTCCCTTAGGCTGCGGCACCTCCTTCCTTCCCTCTCTTTCTTTCATTCCTTCCCCCACATCCGAGAGGGGCCGGGGGCCGCCGCAGAGGGGTGGGGGTGGGGAGGGTGCCCTGGCGTCCTGCGCGGCGCCCGCCCCTTTTTGGCGGCCAATGGCGCGCCTCTCCCGCAACCAACCTGCGGGGCTGGGTGACGTCAGGCGCGGCGGCGGCGGTGAGGAAGAGGAGGAAGAGGCAGAGGGAAGCCGCGGCGCCTCTTCGCGAGCGCCGTGACCTCTCTGCCTCCTCTGCCATGTTCCTCGGTGCCGCAGTGGCCACCCGGACAAATCCCTTCCTACCTCCTCCTCGGAGAAGGAAGAGGAAGGAAGGGAAGCCCCCGGGCGGCCGCTGCGGCACACAGGAACATGGCAGAGGAGGCAGAGAGGCTGCGGCGCTCGCGAAGAGAGGCCGCAGCGCTCACGCCCTGCCGCGCAATCGTGGAAGCGGCCCCGCCCCTAGGCTTCCAAAGTGTGGCCTAGGGCGACACAAACAGTTAATCCAGGCCTGTCTCTAGGGGAAGAAACTGTTCCAAGACATACAGAAATTGGAAAAACTAAGGACCAAGAAAACATATCTACTGAGCTCTCTGACTTTCCGGCACGCGCTCCTCTCCTAGGGTTTGAAAGCCCAGGTCTTCCCTCCGCTTCTGAACGGGGCCTAGGAAAGGAGAACGTTCACCTAGGAGAGGAGCGCGTGCTGGAAAAACACCGGCCTGTGCGGGGCCCTGCACACCTGGCCGCAACAAGGATCTGAACGGAAAGGAAAGCCGCGTCCAAAGTGGCTGCCTTAACCCGATATGGACGTGGTTTCCTTCAGTTTGGATGCGGCCATTAACGAAGCCATTCCGAAATTTCGGAATTCTAACGAATTAATTTTGAAATTTTCATATTCAGGCCCGGATTAATCTTTTGTGGCGCCCTAGGCCACACTCTCAAAATGCCGTCCCCGGGGGGTGGGGCCTCTTGTGGGGGCGGGGCCACTTGTGGGGGGCGGAGCTGGCACGAGGGAAAAGGAGCCGGGGAAAGTCCCACCCCTAGGGCGACTGTCGTGGCTTCTCCCGCCGCCTCCTCGCGAGCGAGCGAGGCGGTGGCAGGGGAAGTCACATCAGTCGCCCTAGGGGCAGCGGGCTCCCCCCCGGCTCCTTCTCCCTCGCGCAGGCGGATGTCACTCCTCCCTTCACGCGAGGGAAAAGGAGCCGGGGGAAGTCCCACCCCTAGGGCGACTGTCGTGGCTTCTCCCGCCGCTTCCTCGCTCGCGAGCGAGGCGGTGGTAGGGGAAGTCACATCAGTCGCCCTAGGGGCAGCGGGCTTCCCCCCGGCTCCTTCTCCCTCACGCGGGCGGATGTCACTCCTCCCTTCACGCGAGGGAAAAGGAGCCAGGGGAAGTTCCGCCCCATGGGCGTCAGACGTGGCTTCCCCCACCGCCTCGCTCGCACGGGCGCCCCTCCTCCCTTCACTGAAGGAAGGAGCGGCGCCCGCCCACGCGAGCAAGAAGGCGGCAGGGGAAGCCACGTCAGATGCCGTAGGGGCAGTGGGAATTCCCCCCGCTCCTTCTGCCTTGCTCCTCAGTGCACAGGCGCAGAAGAAAGCACCCAAAGATGGGATGAATTTTTTTTTTAAAAAAATCTATTTTGGGGGGTCCGGATCCGCTCCCCCCCCCCCCAAGCTGTCGCCCTAGGCCATGGCCTAGGGTGGCCTTATGGGTAATCTGGGCCTGATCATATTTGAAGCTACATCCGAAACGAGTTTTGAACCTTTTTTTTTTTTTGGATCAACAAGGCCTACTCACCGGTGAAGATCATTCCGTCGGAAGTCAGGAGGGCCGCCCCGACGGGGTACTTGCTGTAAGGGCAATAGGCAAAGGCTTTGGCTTCCCGCGACTTGGCCAGAAGCACCTTAATGGGGCCAGATCCGGCCAGCTCTGGCCGGGGCCCGCCGGAGGCCATGGCACTCAAGATGGGCACCACAAAGGAGAGGTTTCAATGAGAGAGCTGTGTGCCAACACTCTGCCCGTGTCGCTGGCTCTGTATGTCACAATCCGGTCAAGGAAGCTACGTAGCAACGTTACATCAGCATTCAAATACCAGACGGCTCAGCTGTGCCACGGAAAAGGACACACTATGAAGGTGGAAACTTTTGTCAGGAGAGCTACGTGCCAATGTTACACCCGTGTTTCGTCACCGGATGGCTCATTGGCGACAGGGAGAAGGATGCCCAACGAAAGAGGAAGCTTGTGTGCCGACACTTTCGATGTGAGCTATGCCTGCGTCTCCAGCTTCATTTGTGGCTATCCGACTATGTGCCGACGTTACGTTTGCGTTTCAACACTGGGCGACTCAGCAGTGCTGTGGCAAAGGACACAACACGAAGGAGGAAGCTTGTGAGCTGATGCTTCGGACGGGAGAGCGACGTGCCAATGCTACACCCGCGTCTCTGGCTCCGTTTGTCGCAATCCAGCCAGGGAAGTGTTTCCTACACCGGACGACTCAGTGGTGGCAGGATGCCGTGACACGCAACATCTCCCCATTACTTTCCTTGCCCTTTACGGCCATTTGCGTTGGGAATTTGGTGAGGCTTTGCTCTTTGCTCTCTCTCAGGGCCGGCATCCCCGGTTGACCCTCGGCTCTGTTTGTCCCCTGCGCCTGTGTGTTTCCCTGCAGTTTCGGCACCTGCGAGAGAAGGATCGCCAGCTATAACCGGCCCAGTCCTGATGTTTTGGAATTGAGCACAATCGCGTTCTCTGGCACCGCCTGCAGCAGCACGCCCCGATCTTTGGAATCTGGGAACTTTTTTTTGTGTTGCGCGGTCAAGCTTTTTCAAAGGACCTTTTCACATCTAAACCCTGGCACCAAAAAGAGAAGAGGCGTGGACGGAAAGGACAAGTGGGAGAAAGCAAAGCAATTCAAATTTCCACAAGTTTGCAGCACTGTTGTTGTTGTTGTTGTTGTTGTTATGCGTAGCTGTCTGCAGGGAATGCTTTGGATGCAAGCTGTCTCGATCTCAGTAAAAAGAAGCGAATAACACTGTATTGTTTTTATTTCATTGTCCAAACTGCTAAACTTTGAAGAAAGTAAACAAGGCAAGGTTTTCGAAACAACACATTTTTTTTGTTCCTGGGTTATCAATGCCATTCTAGGTTTGCATCCATAGGAATATAGTGTCTAAGGCAGGTGGGCACTGGTGGGGCTCTGAATGCTCTTTGGTTGTAGGTAAACTATAAATCCCACTAACTACAACTCCCAAATGGCAAGGTCTATTTTTCCCAAACTCCACCAGTGTTCACAGTTGGGCATAGTGAGTATTCGTGCCAAGTTTAGACCAGTTCCATCATTCTTCCTTGGAAGTGCTCCCTGGATGTAGGTGAACAACAACTCCAAAATTCAATATCAATGCCCGCCAACCCTTCCAGTATTTTCTTTTGGCCATGGGAGTTCTGTGTGCCAACTTTGGTTCAATTCCATCGTTGGTGGAGTTCAGGATTCTCTTTGATTGTAGGTGAACTATAAATCCCAGCCACTACAACTCCCAAATGACAAAATCAATCCTCCCCCAACCCTACCAGTATTCAAATGTGGGTGTATCAGGTATTTGTGCCAAATTTGGTCCCGTGAATGAAAATACATCCTGCATATCAGATATATAAAAAGAGAGCTGTCGTCCAAAGTAGCCTATAGACAGCAAAACCACACAAGGCAGAAACACAAAAACAAGCCACACAACCCCCCACCGGAAGAGGTACGTTTACCAACAACCCCCCCCCCAAAAAATCAAAAGCAACGGAAAAACCCCCAAAACAAAATGGACTACAACTCCCATGATCCCCCACGCTACTGCAGCGCATGCGCGAAAACAACTCCCGCTCGCGCGAAACGGTTTCCCTTCCTCCCCCCCCCACCACTGAGAAAATGAGAAGGCCCGCCATCTTAACTCTCTCCTGTGGCCAGCGGGGGAATCGCTGGCAGCGGGCCTCCGTGGCCTCAAATGGAGCCGCGGAGGCCTCCGTACGCCGACCAGCCACACCAGGCGAGGCCCCGGCTTCGCCGAAGACAGCAGGCTTTCCACATCCTTTTAGCTCTTAATCAGGCAGCGCCGCCACAGGGAAATGGATGGCGGCGGCGCTGGCTGACGAAGAGCTAAAAGGAAGAGGAAGGGCCACTGTGTTCGGCGAAGCCTGTACTGGAGCCGCGGAGGACTTACTGGAGCCGCGGAGGGCTCCGTACGCCGGCCAGCCACACCAGGCGAGGCCCCGGCTTCACCGAAGACAGCAGGCCTTCCACCTCCTTTTAGCTCTTCATCAGGCAGCGCAGCCGCCATCCATTTCCGTGTGGCGCCGCTGCCTGATGAAGACCTAAAAAGAGGTGGAAGGCCTGCTGTCTTCGGCGAAGCCGGGGCCTCGCTTGGTGTGGCTGGCTGGTGTACAGAGCCCTCCGTGGCTCCAGTACAAGCCATGGAGCCTCTGAGGCCTCCGTACGCCGGCCGGCCACACCAGGCGAGGCCCCGGGCATTCCTCTTCCTTTTAGCTCTTCCTTTTAGCCTCTGGAAGCCCAAAAAGGAGGCGGAAGGGCGTCCACAGCCCTGCTCTCCCCCCACCCCCACCCCGCCACGAAGGTAAGCAGCCCGGGAGGAAAAGGAGAAAGACAGAAAGGAAGATGGGGAGGGGGGGGGGGAGAAAGAGAGAAAGAGAAAAGGATGGAAGGAAAGAAAAAAAGCCTCACAGCAACGCGTGGCCAGTTAGTATCAGATATTTACATGACGATTCATAACAGGAGCCAAATCACAGTTATGAAGGAGCAACGAAAACAATGTTATGGTTGGGGGTCACCTCGACACGAGGAACCGTATTACGGGATCGCGGCATTAGGAAGGTTGAGAACCACTGGTTTAAGAGGAAGGAACGATTTATTTATTTATTTATTTATTTATTTATTTGTTCGACTTAATATACCGCTCTCGCTGGAGCCCAGAGCGGTTTACAGAGTTAAAACAGATAAACACATAGAATGCAATAAAACCAGTTAAAAAAACCCCAGTTAAAATCAAATTCCAGCAGAACTGCGATGGCAGTAGGAATATGCTGGCAGCAACACAACAGGATGCTGATAATACGGCATTGGTTATGGGCCAAATGCCTGTCTGAATAGCCAGGTCTTTACGGCTCTGCAGAACGGCATTAAGTTCCGAATGGCACATAGCTCTTCAGGGAGGGTGTTCCACAGGGTTGGCGCGGCCACAGCAAACGCCCTCTGCCGCGTGCTAGCAAGTCTACAGACCTTAATGCCAGGCACATCCAATAGATTGAGCCCCTCTGAGCGCAGTGATCTCCTGGGCACATAAGGGGTAAGCCGCTCCCTCAGGTACACTGGCCCCAAACCATATAAGGCCTTGAAAGTTAAACCTTGAAGGTGACCCGGAATTCAATTGGAAGCCAGTGCAGCTCGTGCAAGAGTGGGGTCACGTGGGCAGATCTTGATGCTCCTGAGAGCAGACGTGCTGCAGCGTTCTGCACCAGCTTGAGTTTCCGGATCGCCGACAAGGGTAGGCCAATGTACAGCGCATTACAGTAGTCGAGCCTCGAGATGACTGTGGCTTGGATCACCGTGGCCAGGTCGCAGCGGGAGAGGTAAGGAGCCAGACGTTTTGCCTGTCGTAGGTGGTAGAAGGCTATCTTTGCAGGCGCAGGCAATCTGCGCCTCCATAGACAGCTGGGAGCACAGCCGGACCCCTAGGCTCTTTACTGACGGTTGCGGGCGAAGAGCCACGCCGTCGAACGTCGGCAACTGGGTCTTTACCCCCCCGGGCGGCCCAATCACAAGATCTCGGTCTTCGACAATGAGGAGTTTGTTAACAAATTTATTTATTATTCAGTTTTATATTCCGCTCCTCCCAGCAGGCTCGGGGCGGGTGACAATAAGTGCAAGCGGGCAACATGTCACAGCATGTCGACATGTAGCCCTACAATAAAAACATAAAGCATAAAAACACAATTAAAACACGTTACATCACAGCCACGAGGCGTAAGATGACATATGACAGATTCTTAATTCAATATGTCTAGTTAAAGGCTAAGTCAAAGAGGGCGGTCTTACATGCCCTTCGGAAGGGTGCCAGCTCCGAAATGGCTCGTGTACTGTCTGGGAGGGAGTTCCAGAGCACCGGTGCAGCTACGGAGAAGGTTCTCTGTCTAGTTGTAGACAGATGGCAGGAGCGGATTGATGGTATTAGCAGCAGATTTTGTTCATCTGAGCGCAGTGATCTCGGGGGAGAGTACGGGGTAAGGCGGTCCCTCAGGTACGCAGGCCCTAGGCCGTGTAGGGCCTTAAAGGTCAAGACCAACACCTTGAAGGCAATTCGGTACTCGATGGGAAGCCAGTGCAGCTGCCGGAGGATGGGTGTAATATGCTCCCTCATTGGCGTTCCCGCCAGCAAGCGAGCAGCGGCATTCTGCACTAGCTTGAGTTTCCGGATTGTCGACAAGGGAAGGCCAACGTAGAGGGCATTACAGTAGTCCAGCCTCGAGATGACCGTCGCTTGGATTACCGTAGCCAGGTCGTCCCTGGACAGGTAGGGTGCCAGTCGCCTAGCCTGACGGAGGTGAAAAAATGACGTCCTGCTGACCACGGAGACCTGAGCCTCCATGGTCAGCGAGGAGTCCAGTTGAACCCCCAAGCTTTTAATCGATGGCGATGGGTTAAGCCGCTCGCCATCCAGGGTAGGCAACCGGCACCCCCCCAGCCCAGGTCGACCAGGCCATAGGATCTCCGTCTTCGACGGATTCACCTTCAGCCGGCTGGCGCGCAGCCAACCAGTCACGGCTTCAAGGCATAGATGGAAACAATCGGTACGGAGTCCGGCCTGGAATTCATGAATATATAAGAATAGAGTTTTGTTAGATGCTAGTTCCATATGTCGGGAATCATGGCTGGGTTGTTCACGGGTGGGAAGAGCGAGCTGGCGGGATTGTATAGTTCTTTGTTTTCTCCTTGTCTTGCTAACTCTGTTCTTGTTTTTCTTCTTTACAGACATGGCTCGCTGGAAGATCCCCTTCCTTAGGTCGAACCATGCGGCGGACATCGCAGTCGAGGAGGCAAAGCGTCAGAAGAGCGCACCCTCGAAGGGGGAAGCGTGTGGAAAAGGCTCGGTATGGCGCTGAGTCTCCTTTCTTGTGTCTCCGCAAGGTCTGTTGCGGTCATCAGCCCCATAAGGATTTATGTGGTGGCTTGCGACAGGCGCGAGCGGAGGAGGCTGGCCAGTCGGCCTACGTCCCTTCCTACCATCATGGAGGAGGATGAGGAGGAAGGCTCCGAGGCTCACCATAACTGGGCTGCCGCCATGTCTGCGCCTCCACCAACTCCGAGGCTCGCCATAACCGAGCTGCCACCATGTCTGCGCCTTCCCGGGTGGGAAGAGCAAGGTGGCGGGATTGGGGAAAAAATGTGTGGGTTTTAATGGAAGTTCTTTTAAAAAAATTGTACAGTTCTTTGTTTTTTCCTTGTCTTGCTGACTCTGTTCTTGCTTTTCTTGTTTACAGCCATGCCTCGGTGGACGATCCCCTTCCTGAGGTCCAACCGCGTGGCGGACATAAAAGTGGAGGAGGCAAAGCGTTTGCGAAGCACATATGGAAGAGGCTGTGGATGAAGCTGAATCTGTTTTCTTGCGTCTCCGCCAGGGCTGTCGAGGCCATCAGCCCCACGAGGAAGGATGTGGTAGCTCCTCCATTGCAGACGCCAGTCCATCACAGACTATTCCATCTCAGCCCAATAACATCTAGCAGCCTCCTCTATCACAGAGCCTCCCCCATCGGAGAGCCCAGTCCATCACAGGCTATTCCATCAGAGGCTATTTCCAGAGCGTGTGGAAATGGCTCAGTATGGCGCTGAGTCTCTTTTCTTGTGTCTCCGCCAGGTCTGTTGAGGTCATCAGCCCCATAAGGATGTATGTGGTGGCTTGCGACAGGCGCGAGCGGAGGAGGCTATTCCATCACAGGTTATTCCATCAGAGGCTATTCCATCACAGGTTATTCCATCAGAGGCTATTCCATCAGAGGCTATTCCATCAGAGGCCATTCCATCACAGGCCATTCCATCACAGGCCATTCCATCACAGGCTATTCCATCAGAGGCTATTCCATCAGAGCCTTTTCCATCAGAGGCTATTCCATCACAGGTTATTCCATCAGAGGCTATTCCATCACAGGCCATTCCATCACAGGCCATTCCATCACAGGCCATTCCATCAGAGGCTATTCCATCAGAGGCTATTCCATCAGAGGCTATTCCATCAGAGGCTATTCCATCACAGGCCATTCCATCACAGGCCATTCCATCACAGGCTGTTCCATCACAGGCTATTCCATAGCAGCCCTATAACATCTAACAGCTTCCGGTATCACAGAGCCTCCTCCATCGGAGAGCCCAGTCCATCACAGGGTATTCCATAGCAGCCCTGTAACATCCAGCGGCTTCCGCTATCACAGAGCCTTCTCCATCGCAGAGCCCAGTCCATCAGAGGCTATTTTATCGCGTCCCTATAACATTTAGCGACCTCCATTATCACAGAGCCTCCTCCATCGGAGAGCCCAGTTCATCAGAGGCTATTCCATCACAGCCAAATAACATCTAGCGGCTTCCGCTATCAATTGTGGCTGGGTGGGAAGAGTGAGGTGGCGGGCTTGGGGAAAAAAGGTGTATTTTTTAATTGAGGATATTTCAAAAATTGTATAGTTCTTTGTTTTCTCCTTAGCAAGACAGGGTTGTCTTGCTAACTCTGTTCTTGTTTTTCTTCTTTACAGACATGGCTCGGTGGAAGATCCCCTTCCTTAGGTCGAACCGTGTGGCGGACATCGCAGTCGAGGAGGCCAGGCATCAGAAGAGCGCACACTCAAAGGGGGGATGCGTGTGGAAAAGGCTCAGTATGGCGCTGAGTCTCTTTTCTTGTGTCTCCGCCAGGTCTGTTGAGGTCATCAGCCCCATAAGGCTGTATGTGGTGGCTTGCGACAAGCGCGAGCGGAGGAGGCTATTCCATCACAGGTTATTCCATCAGAGGCTATTCCATCAGAGGGTATTTCATCAGAAGCTATTCCATCAGAGGCTATTCCATCAGAGGCTATTCCATCACAGGCCATTCCATCACAGGCCATTCCATCACAGGCTATTCCATCAGAGGCTATTCCATCAGAGGCTATTCCATCAGAGGCTTTTCCATCAGAGGCTATTCCATCACAGGTTATTCCATCAGAGGCTATTCCATCACAGGCCATTCCATCACAGGCCATACCATCAGAGCCTCACAGAGCCTCCTCCATCGGAGAGCCCAGTTCATCAGAGGCTATTCCATCACAGCCAAATAACATCTAGCGGCTTCCGCTATCAATCGTGGCTGGGTGGGAAGAGTGAGGTGGCGGGCTTGGGGAAAAAAGGTGTATTTTTTAATTGAGGATATTTCAAAAATTGTATAGTTCTTTGTTTTCTCCTTAGCAAGACAGGGTTGTCTTGCTAACTCTGTTCTTGTTTTTCTTCTTTACAGACATGGCTCGGTGGAAGATCCCCTTCCTTAGGTCGAACCGTGTGGCGGACATCGCAGTCGAGGAGGCCAGGCATCAGAAGAGCGCACACTCGAAGGGGGGATGCGTGTGGAAAAGGCTCAGTATGGCGCTGAGTCTCTTTTCTTGTGTCTCCGCCAGGTCTGTTGAGGTCATCAGCCCCATAAGGCTGTATGTGGTGGTGGACAAGCAAGCGCGTGCGGAGGAGGCTATTCCATCACAGGTTATTCCATCAGAGGCTATTCCATCAGAGGGTATTTCATCAGAAGCTATTCCATCAGAGGCTATTCCATCAGAGGCTATTCCATCACAGGCTATTCCATCACAGGCTATTCCATCAGAGGCTATTCCATCAGAGGCTATTCCATCAGAGGCTATTCCATCACAGGCTATTCCATCAGAGGCTATTCCATCAGAGGCTATTCCATCACAGGCTATTCCATCAGAGGCTATTCCATCACAGGCTATTCCATCACAGGCTATTCCATCACAGGCTATTCCATCACAGGCTATTCCATCACAGGCTATTCCATCACAGGCCATTCCATCACAGGCCATTCCATCACAGGCTATTCCATCACAGGCTATTCCATCACAGGGAGGGTGCGAGGAGGAGGCGGCGGAGATAAGTCCCCGGGGCCGCTGCCGGGCATGCGCGGCATCCAGGAACATGGCGAAGGAGGCAGAGGCGCTTGCGCCCTCCTGCTGCACATGCCCGGCAGCGGCTCCGGGGGCGGGGCTTTCCTCCGCCTCCTCCTCCTCGTGGCGCGCCCTCCTTCCTTGACTCAAGGAAGGAGGGCGCGGCAAGAAGGAAGCAGAGGGAAGCGAGGAGGAGGAGGGGGAGGGAAGCCCCTGGGGCCGCTGCCGGGCATGCGCGGCACTCAGGAACATGGCGGAGGAGGAAGAGGCGCCCCGCAGTAGCTTTCACGCCGAAAGGTCATGTGAGCGCGGGAAGAAGGGCTCGGCGCCTGCGTGGAGAAAGAAGGCGAAGCAGGGTTGGAATTAGGCCAGGATTCTCCTTGCTCCTTTTTCCTTTTTGGGGGCAAAGCGGGCAGTGGAAAGAAGCAATGTGTGTTTGTGTATGTGGCGGGGGAGTGCCGTAGAGGTTGGTTTGGGGGCGTAATTCCAAAGTGTGCCCTAGGGCGCCAAAAGGGGTTTGTTTTGTTTGATATTGTGATACAGCCTAAGGGCTAATCAATAAAATTACTACTTAACAGTGAGGAGTTTATGTTGTTGTTGCTCCTTGTGCAAGCTGGCCAAGACTTCACTCCTTTTCTACCTTTTCAGCTTGATGCCCTTTAGCAAACTACAGATCCCCAAACTATAGCTCCTTTTGAGTTGGGGGGGGGGTCCTCCTCAAAGACCGAACCTGACACACAGAGCCCCCATGGCCCACTCTACATCCTGCTGCAGTTGAGAGGAGGATGGACCATGAAGGATGGGACTTGCAGTACTTCCAGTCACTTCCTGAGACCGCTGCAACCCACACCAATGACCGATCAAGAGCAAACTTGGCACACAGAGCCCCCATGGCCTACTCTACATCTGGGTGGGGTTTGCGGGCTAATGGACCAGGGATGATGGGACTTGCAGTACTTCCAGTCACTTCCTGAGACTGCTGCAACCCACACCAATGACTGATCAAGAGCAAACTTGGCACACAGAGCCCCCATGGCCCACTCTACATCTGGGTGGGGTTTGTGGGCCAATGGACCAGGGATAATGGGACTTGCAGTACTTCCAGTCACTTCCTGAGACTGCTGCAACCCACACCAATGACCGATCAAGAGCAAACTTGGCACACAGAGCGCCCATGGCCCACTCTACATCTGAATGGGGTTTTTGGGCCACCCACTTCCTAAGACCATCGTGGTCACTTCCTAAGACCATTGCGACCGACACCTATGACTGATCAAGAGCAAACTCGGCACACAGAGCCCCCATGGCCACTCTACATCTGGGTGGGGTTTGTGGGCCAATGGACCATGGATGATGGGACTTGCAGTACTTCCAGTCACTTCCGGAGACTGCTGCGACCCACACCAATGACCGATCAAGAGCAAAATTGGCACACAGAGCCCCCATGGCCCACTCTACATCTTGGTGGAGTTTGTGGGCCAATGAACCAGGGATGATGGGACTTGCAGTAGCTTCAGTCACTTCCTGAGACCACTGCAACTCACACCAATGACTGATCAAGAGCAAACTTGGCACACATAGCCCCCATGGCCCACTCTACATCTGGGTGGAGTTTGTGGGCCACCCACTTCCTAAGACCATTGTGGTCACTTCCTAATACCATTGTGACCCACACCTATGACTGATCAAGACCTAACTTGGCAAACAGAGCCCCCATGGCCACTCTACGTCTGAGTCGAGTTTGTGGGCCAATGGACCGGGGATGATGGGACTTGCAGTACTTCCAGTCACTTCTTAAGACCTTTGTGACCCACACCTATGACTGATCAATAGCAAACATGGCACACAGAGCGCCCATGGCCACTCTACATCTGGGTGGAGTTTGTGGGCCAATGGACCAGGGATGATGGGACTTACAGTACTTCCAGTCACTTCCTGAGACCGCTGCAATCCACACTAATGACTGATCAAGAGCAAACTTGGCACACAGAGCGCCCATGGCCCACTCTACATCTGTGTGGGGTTTGTGGGCCAATGGACCGGGGATGATGGGACTTGGTCATCGTGGTCACTTCCAGTCACTTCCTGAGACCGCTGCAACCCACACCAATGACCAATCAAGAGCAAACTTGGCACACAGAGCCCCCATGGCCCACTCTACATCTGGGTGGGGTTTGTGGGCCAATGGACCAGGGATGATGGGACTTGCAGTAGCTTCACTCACTTCCTAAGACCATTGCGACCCACACCTATGACTGATCAAGACCTAACTTGGCACACAGAGTCCCCATGGCCCACTCTACATCTGGGTGGAGTTTGTGGGCCAATGGACCAGGGATGATGGGACTTACAGTACTTCCAGTCACTTCCTGAGACCGCTCCAATCCACACTAATGACTGATCAATAGCAAACTTAGCACACAGAGCCCCCATGGCCACTCGACGTCTGGGTGGGGTTTGTGGGGCAATGGACCGGGGATGATGGGACTTGCAGTACTTCCAGTCACTTCCTGAGACCGCTGCAACCCACACCAATGACTGATCAAGAGCAAACTTGGCACACAGAGCCCCCATGGCCCACTCTACGTCTGGGTGGGGTTTGTGGGCCAATGGACCAGGGATGATGGGACTTGCAGTAGCTTCACTCACTTCTTAAGACCATTGCGACCCACACGCATGACCGATCAAGACCTAACTTGGCACCCTGAGCCCCCATGACCCATTCTCCATTTTGGTGCGGTTTGGAGGATGTTCCTGTCCATACACAGGGCCTTCTGCAAGCCAAGCCAAAATGGCTGCCGCTGTTCTTCTGAGGCTCGTCCGTCCCTCACAAGATGGCTCCCCACCCACCTTGCTTCTGCCCGGCTAGTGAATTTATCTGACAGGCTTGAAGAGATTTGGGCAGTATGCTTTGCTGAATTCCCTTCCAACTAACATGAGGCTTAAATGTGCTCCACGGATGTTTTGAAGCCTCGGATTCCTCTCAGAGAAAATGGAGTTCTTTGACCAAAATGGCGCCCTCAGGGAACTGCAAGCTCCCTTGGCATTCAAGATGGTGGCTCCTCCACCTCCTTATGGGGTAGTAGTGTCTTGTTTCTCTTCTTGAGGGTCACAAAGAGAGCCCTTCGCTTCCTCTCTTGGGGTTCAGAAAGAGAAGAATTCACGGTTCCCTGACTATTTATGAACAAGAACCCACTGTTCTGCCTCTGGGCCACTATTCTAGATCTATACATAACGATTCTTACTACTATTTTACTTCTACTATCTTATATTCAACTATTTCGTTATTAATCTGTGTCGGGAGTGAAGGTTTGCGGGCTTGGTATTCTGTGAAATGTCCTCTGACCGTTAGCTGGCCAGGACTAGGTGAGGAAATATAAGTAGCCATTTTGAAAGTCAGTCAGGAGTTGGAGTTTGGAATTGACAGTTGGAGTTCGGAGGTGGCAGTTAGGAATTCGAAAAGGGAGAGAGAAGGACGTTTCGCCTGTGGCATATTCTTAAGAGCAGTGACTTCAAGGAAGAACTATTGGTGTAAACCAGTGGTTTCCAAACTTTTTTAGCCTAACGCCCCCTTAATAGCAATTAAACAGAAAGATATATGCATTAATGCCGTGGTTCTCAACCTTTCTAATGCCGTGACCCCTAAATAAGGTTCCTCGTGTTGTGGTGACCCCCAACCATATTTTCGTTGCTACTTTCTGGAGGGTCGTACCCAGAAGGTGTTACTGGGTGACACCTGTTCGACCCCACAACCGTTATCGTGTGGAGTCCCTCAGGGTTCAGTTCTGTCCCCGATGTTATTTAACATCTACATGAAACCGCTGGGAGAGATCATTCGGAGTTTCGGAGTCAGGTGTTATCTGTACGCAGGTGACGTCCAGATCTGTCACTCCTTCCCACCTGTCACCAAGGAGGCTGTCCAGACCGTGAACCGGTGCTTGGCCGCTGTGTCGGACTGGATGAGGGCTAGCAAATTGAAACTTAATCCAGACAAGACAGAGGTCCTCCTGGTCAGTCGAAAGGCCGAACAGGGCATAGGGTTACAGCCTGTGTTGGATGGGGTCACCCTCCCCCTGAAGATGCAGGTGCGCAGCCTGGGAGTGATCCTGGACTCATCGCTGAGCCTGGAAGCCCAGGTCTCGGCGGTGGCCAGGGGAGCTTTTGCACAGTTGAGACTCGTGCGCCAGCTGCGCCCGTACCGTGGGAAGTCTGATCTGGCTACGGTCGTCCACGCTCTGGTCACATTCCGGATAGATTACTGCAACGCACTCTACGTGGGGCTGCCTTTGAAGACAGTTCTGAAATTGCGATTAGTCCAGCGGGCGGCAGCCAGATTACTAACGGGAGCTACAAACAGGGAGCACACCACCCCCCTGTTGTGTCAGCTCCACTGGCTGCCGGTCCAATTCCGAGCTCAATTCAAAGTGCTGGTTTTGACCTTTAAAGCTCTATACGGTTCTGGCCCAGCTTACTTGTCCGAACGCATCAGCCGCTACGTCCCACCTCGTAATCTAAGATCATCCGGGGAGGCCCTGCTCTCGCTCCCGCCTACTTCTCAAATGTGGCTGGTGGGGACGAGGGAGAGGGCCTTCTCGGTGGTGGCTCCCCGCCTGTGGAATGCGCTGCCTATCGATGTACGATCCACCTCATCCCTCCTGGCATTCAGGAAAAAAGTAAAATCCTGGCTGTGGGACCAGGCGTTTGCACACCAGCACAAGGCAGCACTTTAGATGGGATTTTAATGGGAAATGGATGAATAGGGCCAATGCTTTTATGGGCAGAACATTGTTTTAATCTGGAATGAATGCGCATGATGTTTAGGTAATTGGATTTTAATGTATTTTAATGTATTTTAATTGTTGAAGGGTTCTGGGGTTTTATATTGTTACTGTGTGGGCATCGAATTGCGCCTTACTGTAAGCCGCTCTGAGTCCCCCCTCCCTCCCTCGGGGGTTGAGAAGAGCGGGGTAAAATCCTGAAATAAATAAATAAATAATACTTCATAAATAATTTTGCTACACTTACGAATTCTAATGCAAATATCGAATATGCAGGGTTCATTTTCATTGTTACAAATTGAACATAATTAAAGCATAGTGATTTATCACCAAAACAGTATTTATTTATTTATTCGTATTTGTCTGCTGCCCTTCCCAATGGCTCGGGGCGACTCACAACATGCTATAAAAACAGCCAATACAGCAAAAGATAAAACCACAATAAAACCACAGATAAAAAGGCGCACTAGGTCGCACATTAAGCACTGCGACAACAGAAGATAATACAAGCGGGGCCGCTGCTCGCGCCTGCCCCGCCCTCTTTCTTCACTGACTGAACTAAGAGAAGGGCGGGCCCGGCGTGAGCAGCGGGACCTCCCTCCGCCTCCTCTCTCGTTCTCGTGTCAGGAGGGGGCGGAGGGAAGTCCTAGGCCCCTCCTCGCTGCTTGCACCAGGCCCGCCCCTCTTTCTTCACTGACTGAAGGAAGAGAGGGGGGCCGGCGTGAGCAGCGAGGAGGGGCCGGGACTTCCCTCCGCCCCTCCTCTCTCGCAGGAGGGGCGGGACTTCCCTCCGCCTCCTCTCTCTCTCTCGCGTCAAGAGGGGGTGGAGGGAAGTCCTAGGCCCCCTCCTCGCTGCTCGCGCCAGGCCCGCCCCTCTTTCTTCACTGACTGAAGGAAGAGGGGCAGGCCTGGCGTGAGCAGCAAGGAGGGGGTGCTTCCGCCACGCGCATGCGCACTTTTTCCCCCCAATTTTTTTTGGAATTTTTTTGGGAATTTTTTTCTGGATTTGGGGGGGGGGGGGTCCGGATCTGCTGCCCCCCCCAAAGGTGCCGCCCAAGGCCATGGCCTAGGGTGGCCTTATGGGTAATACGGGCCTGAGTCTTGCAGGCTTTCCTAAATGGGAGGATGTTCTGAATACAGGGGCCAAGTAGGCCAAGTAGGCGGCCGCCTAGGGCGCCATCTGGGAAGGGGCGCCATCCTGGCCCTGCCGATGTTCCTCAGACATTTACATTTACATTGGGATCCTAATTTTGGACTTATGGGAGACTCCTATGAATTATGAGACGGGTGGTAGGTAATAGATTCTGATTTTGATGCATTTACATTGCATTTCTTGTTGATTATTACACAGTTCTGCTTAATATTGTCATACAATATAATACAAATACAATATAACAATAGAACAATGATATCTTTTATATTACATGTAATATTACAAACAATATTGCAGTATAGTGGTATTGTACAAAATAGTAATATATAGTATTTTTTTTTTCATTTTTTTTTGGGTTATTTGAGTTTTATAGGAGTAATGAAAATATTTAGTAGAGGATAATTTTATTTAAATAAATGTTATTATTTTATAATACTAATATAGTAGAATGTTACATTATATTATAATGTCAATATATTATAATATAATTATATTGTAATGTAGTATAATATAATTATGATATAATATAGTATGAGTATGGTATAATTCATTGTATATACATTGATACAATATAATACTACTAATGGTATTGTGATATTATAATTGTATATTTGTTTTACATGGGGGCGGCAAAATAATGTTTTTTGGGTCTGAATAGCACGAATGTCGGCGGGCAATGAGTTCCAAAGTATTGTAGCCATGATCGAAAAAGCCCGGCGACGGGTCGCAGTCAGGCGAAAAGTCTTTGGACTAGGAACAACCAGGAGGTTATGTTCTTCAGAATGCAGAGATCTGGTGGGATGATACGGGATGAGGCGGTCCCACAGGTACACTGGCCCCAGACCATGTAAGGCCTTAAAAGTCAAGACTAACACTTTGAAGGTGATCCGGCATTCTACGGGTAGCCAGTGCAGTTCGCGCAGGATTGGCGTGATGTGACAGCTCACCGAGGTCCCCGCAAAGAGTCGGGCTGCAGCGTTCTGCACCAGCTTGAGTTTCCGGATCACCGACAGAGGAAGGCCAATGTACAGAGCGTTACAGTAGTCTAGCCTCGAGTTGACCGTGGCTTGGACCACTGTGGCCAGGTCGCGACGGGACAAGTAGAGGGCCAGCTTCCTCGCCTGGCGAAGGTGGAAAAACGCCACTCTGCTGACGGTGGAGACATGGGCCTCCATCGACAGCAGAGGGTCCAGGGTTACCCCGAGACTCTTAACGGATGACAACGGACGTAGTGTCACACCGTCCAGGGTCGGAAGCTGAACATCCCCACCACCCAGGCGACCAAGCCGCAGGATCTCCGTCTTAGCCAGATTCACCCTCAACCTACTGGCTCGCAGCCATCCAGTAACGGCCTCAAGGCAGCGATGGAAATTATCATGTACGGAGTCAGGCCAGCCATCCATCCTCAAGATGAGCTGGGTGTCATCAGCGTACTGTCATTCACCTACATTTGGTGTCATTCACCTACATTTGGAGAGCACTATGAACCCAAACAACTATGGAGTTTGATGAAACTTGGCACAAATACTCAGTACGCCCAAATAGACCTCATTTGGGAGTTGTAGTTACTGGGATTTATGGTTTACCTACAATCAAATAGCATTTTGAATTCCACCAACAATGGAATTGAGCCAAACTTGGCACACAGAACTCCCACGACCAACAGAAAATACTGGAGGGTTTTGGAATGAATGGCCTCCATCGGGGAAGTGGCAAACCAACCGTTATTATTCAATAACAACACTATTGTCTTCAAAGATATCGTTCTAACCTTTTTTGGAGATATGAATTCGTTTACACCTCTTAGATCTAAGATTGGTCTTTGACCACCTCCTCTTTTGGGTACTAAGAGGTACTTTGAAAAGAAACAAGAATGATACAACAGAGGATTTATGGGAGTGATTGCCCCTTTAGATAGTAATTTCTCAAACAGGCAGGAGAGAATCTGCTGTCTTGTAAACAACAGTCATTGACAGGAACCATCTCTATATCTCTATATCTCTTCTCTATATCTCTATCTCTATATATCTATCTACTATATCTATCTATATCTATCTATATTTATATACTGTATATATAATAAAGCGGAAAGTTTGTATGTATGTATGTTTGTATGTGGCAGCGTTCTGATTGGCTGCCACTTTCACAGGCCACAGAGACCAGCGCAGGTGACGGACCTGCACCAAACTTGGCACACATAACCCCCCTGACCCCCTTTACGTCCTGGTGTGGTTTGAGGGAGATGGACCACGGATTATGGGATTTTTAGTACTTCAAATCCCATTGGTTCCCACGGACCACTGCGGCCCCCAACAAAGACCGATAAAGACCAAACTTGGCACACAGAGCCCCCATGACCCACTCTACATTTTGCTGCAGTTTGAAGGACACTGGGCCATGTATGATGGGACTTGAAGTACCTACACTCACTTCCCAAGGCCGCTGCGACCCTCATCCAATGACTGATCAAGACCAAAGTTGGCACACATAACCCCCCTGACCCACTCTACGTCCTGGTGCAGTTTTGTGTGAGACGGACCACAGATGATGGGACTTGAAGTACCTTCACTCACTTCCTCAAAACAATGCAACCCTCATCCATTCACCAATACATACCAAACTTGCCACACACAGCCCTCATGACCCACTCTACATCCTGCTGCAGGTTGGAGCAGGGTGGACCACAGATGATGGGACTTGCACTACCTTCAGTAATTTCATGATACCACTGCAACTCCCAATACTGATGGATCAAGACCAAACTTGGCACACAGAGCCCCCATAACCCACTCTACATCCTGCTACACTTCTCAAATGACCCGGGCACTGCCGGGTCCCCAAGCTAGTATCCAATAAAAATGGGGAATCTGGTCCCTCAATATGAATGAACTCAGTGTCAAAGACGCTGCTTATTCCCTCCTGATCTATTGTTTTTATTTGGATATGGTTGGTAGCGGCTTTTACCGCTGTACTGCTGCCTCCGTTGTTGCTAGGCCCCAGATTTCACTACAGAGAGAGAGTTTCCTGATGTACTGAGAGCACTACTAGCATTACAAGCTAGGCCCCAAAATAGACATACTGTACATCCTTCCAGCCAAAGGTGAAAACACCACTTTTCCCAACAGGCCTCAGCCTGAATTGACATTAAGGCTTCCTAGGCCTCAGCCTGTATTGACAGTACGGCTTCCTAGGCCCCAGCCTGCATTGACAGTACGGCTTCCTAGGCCTCAGCCTGCATTGACAGTACGGCTTCCTAGGCCTCAGCCTGAATTGACAGTAAGGCTTCCTAGGCCTCAGCCTGCATTGACAGTAAGGCTTCCTAGGCCTCAGCCTGCATTGACAGTAAGGCTTCCTAGGCCTCAGCCTAAATTGACAGTAAGGCTTCCTAGGCCTCAGCCTGAATTGACAGTAAGGCTTCCTAGGCCTCAGCCTGCATTGACAGTAAGGCTTCCTAAGCCTCAGCCTGCATTGACAGTGAGGCTTCCTAGCCTCAGCCTAAATTGACAGTAAGGCTTCCTAGGCCTCAGCCTAAATTGACAGTAAGGCTTCCTATGCCTCAGCCTGAATTGACAGTAAGGCTTCCTAGACCTCAGCCTGCATTGACAGTACGGCTTCATAGGCCTCAGCCTGAATGGACAGTAAGGCTTCCTAGGCCTCAGCCAGAATTGACAATAAGGCTTCCTAGACCTCAACCTGCATTGACAGTAAGGCTTCCTATGCCTCAGCCTCAATTGACAGTAAGCCTTCCTAGGCCTCAACCTGCATTGACAGTAAGGCTTCCTATGCCTCAGCTTGAATTGACAGTAAGGCTTCCTAGGCCTCAGCCTGCATTGACAGTAAGGCTTCCTAGGCCTCAGCCTGAATTGACAGTAAGGCTTCCTATGCCTCAGCCTGCAATGACATTAAGGCTTCCTAGGCCTGCCTCAGCCTTGAATTGACAGTAAGGCTTCCTAGGCCTCAGCCTGCATTGACAGTAAGGCTTCCTATGCCTCAACCTGCATTGATTGCAGCCTGCATTGACAGTAAGGCTTCCTAGGCCTCAGCCTGAATTGACAGTACGGCTTCCTAGGCCTCAGCCTGAATTGACAGTAAGGCTTCCTAGCCCTCAGCCTGCATTGACAGTACGGCTTCCTAGGCCTCAGCCTGAATTGACAGTACGGCTTCCTAGGCCTCAGCCTGCATTGACAGTAAGGCTTCCTAGGCCTCAGCCTAAATTGACAGTAAGGCTTCCTAGGCCTCAGCCTAAATTGACAGTAAGGCTTCCTAGGCCTCAGCCTGCATTGACAGTAAGGCTTCCTAGGCCTCAGCCTGCATTGACAGTAAGGCTTCCTATGCCTCAGCCTCAATTGACAGTAAGCCTTCCTAGGCCTCAGCCTGAATTGACAGTAAGGCTTCCTAGACCTCAACCTGCATTGACAGTAAGGCTTCCTATGCCTCAGCTTGAATTGACAGTAAGGCTTCCTAGGCCTCAGCCTGCATTGACAGTAAGGCTTCCTATGCCTCAGCTTGAATTGACAGTAAGGCTTCCTAGGCCTCAGCCTGCATTGACAGTACGGCTTCATAGGCCTCAGCCTGAATGGACAGTAAGGCTTCCTAGGCCTCAGCCCATTTCAAATAACCCGGGCACCGCTGGGTCCACAAGCTAGTCTCTATAATAAAAGTGACTGTATGTATATCCCTATCTTCCAAGATGGCTCCAACTTCCAGAGATCAGTGTGACCCTCACCAATGATGGATCTGGACCAAACTTGGCGCACAGACCCCCTATGACCTAATTGCGTTTTGGGGGGTGGACCCTGAAATTTGGGAGTAGTAGTTACTCATCACCCACATCCAGAGAATCCCACCAGTGATGGATCTGGATGAAAAGGCTGAGCGAAGGAAGATCGATGCTTTCGAACTGTGGTGCTGGAGGAAATGGGAGGAAAAAGGAAGAGGGGCCGAGCAAGGGCAAGGTGGATGGATGGCGTCATTGACGGGACTGGCTTGACCTTGAAGGAGACCCTGGGGGTGGCCACGGCCGACAGTGAGCTCTGGTCTGGGCTGGTCCAGGAAGTCCAGGAGTCGGAAGCGGCTGAACGAATAAACAACAACAGATAGATTTTATTTATTTATTTCGATTTGTTTGTCACCACTCCCGTCTGGCTCGGGGCGACTTACACAAGGTAAAAGCACAGTAAAATACAGACACAATAAAAACAGTTAAAACATCAGAGTTTGCACCAGAATTAAAACATACAAAGGAACGTAGCACCTAGTCGATGCTCCCGGGCCTATGGCTAGAGTTATTAGTCGAATGCCTGTCCAAATAGGAAAGTTTTGCAGGCCTTCCTGAAGGCTAGTAGGTTGGTGAGTGCGCGGACCTCGGGAGGAAGAGCTTTCCAAAGAGTTGGAGCTATAGCACTAAAGGCTCTCCTCCGTGTCGAGGTCAGATGGAGGGTTTTGATGCTTGGCACCACAAGAAGGTTCAGGGACTCTGAACGCAGTGGTCTTAAGGGAAAATATAGGGAGAGGCGGTCCCTTAAGTACACTGGCCCCAGACCATTCAAGGCCTTAAAGGTTAAAACCAGCACCTTGAAGGTGATCCGGTGCTCAATCGGAAGCCAGTGCAGTTCACGCAGGACAGGCGTCACGTGGCAGGAGGATGGTAAACCTGCCAGTAGCCGAGCTGCCGCGTTCTGCACCAGCTTCGTTTTCCGGATCACTGACAAGGGAAGGCCAATGTAGAGAGCATTACAGTAGTCCAATCTTGAGATGACCGTGGCTTGGACCACTGTGGCTAGGTCATGCAGTTAAAACAGGTAGGGAGCCAGCTTCCTCGCCTGCCGAAGATGGTAGAAAGCTACTCCACTGACGATGGAGATATGTTTCTCCATCGTCAGTTGAGAGTCCAGTGTAACTCCAAGACTTTTAACGGATGACGACGGACGAAGTGTCGCCCCGTCCAGGGTTGGAAGCTGGATCTCACCCGTACCCGGACGACCCAGCCACAGGATCTCTGTCTTGGCCGGATTCACCTTCAACCTACTGGCTCGCAGCCATCCAGTAACAGCTTTAAGGCAACAATTGAAATTATCGGGTACGGATTCGGGCCGGCCCTCCATCCCCAGAATGAGCTGGGTGTCATCTGCGTATTGGTGACACTCCAGCCCAAAGCTGCGTACCAACTGAGCAAGTGGTCGGACGTAGATGTTAAACCAGTGTTTCTCAACCTTTTTTGAGCCACGGCACACTTTTTATATTTAAAAAATCCTGGGGCACACCACCAACCAAAATGACACAAAATGACACTCTAATGGTCTTTGGCAATCCCTCGCAACACCCCGTGACCCCCCTAGGGGTCTTGATGCCCAGGTAGAGAAACGCTGGCCTACCGGCTGTTAGGTATTGTGTGAGTTGAAGTCCAAAACACCTGGAGGGCTGAAGTTGGCTCGTGCAACGGGGGAAGAGAGCCAGGTGGAAGAGAAGAGAGGGGGGAAGAGAAGCAACAGCGGAAGAGAAGGGAGGGGGAAGACCACGAGGCGGAAGAAAAGCGAGCGGCGAAGAGAAGCAATGGGGGAAGAGAAGGGAGGGGAGAAGACCACGAGGCGGAAGGGAATCGAGGGGCGAAAAGAAGGAGAAGAATTTGAGAAAGAGTGAGAGTGCGGTGTTTGTGAGATGGGGAGTGAGTGAGAAAGTATTAGCGTGTGAGAGAGAGAGAGAGAGAGAGAGAGAGAGAGAGAGAGAGAAAGGGTGTGTGTGTGTGTGTGAGAGAGAGAGATGGGGAGTGAGAGTAAGTATTAGCAGCGTGTGAGAGAAAGAGAAAGGGGGAGTGTGTGTGTGTAAGTATTAGCAGTGCGTGAGAGAGGGGGGTTGTGTGTGTGAGATGGGGAGTGAGTGAAAGAGTAAGTATTAGCAGCGCGTGAGAGAGAAAGAGTGTGTGTGAGAGAGAGAAAGGGGGAGAGTGGGGTGTGTGAGAGGGGGAGTGAGTGAGAGAGTTTGGAAGCAGCAAGCGCCCGAGATCTGCACCCTTTCCCCGCAGGTCTCCCTCGCAAATGAAAGGAGAGCCTGGGGAAAGGCAGCGATCCCTCTCGGGCGCTCGCTGCTTCCAAACCACGGTTTAGAAGCAGCGAGCGCCCGAGATTTGCTCCCTTTTACCCAGGTCTCCCTCGCAGACGGAGAGGGATCTCGGGCGCTCCTTGCTTCTAAACCACAGTTTGGAAGCAGCGAGCACCCGAGATTTGCTTTCTTTCCCCAGGTCTCCCTCGCAAAAGGGTGAGAGTCTGGGGAACAGGCCCTGCCTGAGAGCCGGGTTTGGCCGGCTCGCGTCTTTCGCCGGGCTTGGTGGAGGACGCAAGCTGGACAAGCTCGGTTCCCAGGCAGGACCTGGGCCCTGCGGGGGGCTGTTCTCCCGGGCTCGGCGGAGCCACGAACCGGGAGAGGAGCTCCCCGAGGTGCCCAGGTTCCCGCCACCTCGGAGTGAGCCCACAGGATAGACTCTATCCTGTGGGCTCACTTCCGGAGGAGGAGAGCGTCGCCCGGCCCCTCCTCTCCTGGGCCTCCCCTGCCTCCTCTGCCTTCCCTGTCAATCTTATTCAATCGCTGTGACGGAGCACACAAGTGCCTGGATCAGCTGGTGTGCCGCAGGAAAACCTCGGAGGGGGGAGAAAGGGGGGGGGAGAGGTTTTCTAGCGGCACACCAGCTGATCCCAAACGGCACACTAGTGTGCCGCGTCACAGCGGTTGAGAAAGACTGTGTTAAACAATAAAGGGGAGAGAATTGCCCCCTGAGGCACCCCACAAGGAAGGGGGGCGCCCCCTGAGACAACCTTACCGCTTCTCACTCGCTGTGACCGGTTCCGGAGGAAGGAGGACAACCAGTTAAGAACTGTTCCCCTCACTCCAGCCCAGGCAAGGTGGTGTGTCAAAAGATCGTAATCGACAGTATCAAACGCTGCCGTGAGGTCCAATAACACGAGCAGCGCCGATCTGCCTCGATCAAGTTGGCAGCGCAGCTTGTCTGTGATGGCGACCAACACCGTCTCCGTCCCATGCCCTGAACGGAAGCCGGACTGGAAGGGGTCTAACCAAGTAGACAGAGAAGATAATCAATATAGGTATATAGGTATCAACATAAACAAAGATATCTATAAACTATGTTTGTTTCCCAGCTACTTACTTTTCACATGTTAAGGATACAAGAGACAAAGCTCAATGTCAATTGAGTCTTGAGTCTTATTACATTCCTCATGTATGCAATGGGAAATAATAATAATAATAATAATAGAAGAAGAAGGCACACTGATTTATTCTGTTATCAAAGAAAAGACAAGGCAAGACAAAATGCAATACATTTGTTTCTTTATTTAATGAAAATGGATTGGATTATATATTTCTTGCTCCATAAACCCTGAAGCAAACTGGCACATAAAAATACTACTACTACTCCTACTATTAATAATAATAATAACTAGGAGTAGTATTTATTATTATAATATATTATATTATATTATTTTATAATATATTATTTTATTATATTATTATATACTATTATTTTGATTATGCATTTTAACTGTACCTTCAACTCACTTCTGACATGATAAATATATTATTTAACTATTATTATATATTATGATTATAATATCATTCAATTATTATAATATATTCTTACATTATTATGATCTCACTTTATATTATATTATAATATTATATATCATAATAATATCAGTATATTATTAGTAGTATTTATTATTATAATATAATACAATATATAAATATATTATTTAATTTATTATATAGTATTATTATTTGATTGTACCTTCAACCCACTTCTGACACGATAAATAAATATATTATTTAACTATTATTATATATTATGATTATGATATCATCAGGTCTGGATTAACACCTTTTTGCGCCCTAGGCCACACTTTGTAATGACGCCCCCTTTAAGCCAACCTCTACCGCACACCCCCTCCCCCCGGGAAAGGTCCGGGCCCCCTCCTTACCCGCTGGGCAGCAGAGCAGGAAGGCCAAGGCCACCAGGAGGCTCCGGCAGGCGCTTCCCATGGCTAGGTGGAAGGAGAAGTGTCCCGGGCAGCGGAGAGCCAGGGTCTGGGCCGGGCCGCTTCGAGGAAAGCATTCGAGGGAGTGGGGGGCATGCACGGGCCTCGCGCTCGCTCACTCTCTCACTCGCTCGGAAGGCAGGCTCCCCGTCTGCTCCTGTGGATGGGAAGGACCACGGGGAGGGAGGGAAACAGGCGCGCGCAGAGCGGCCGAGGCGTCCCTGGGGGGCGTGTGCCGCTGAGTTGGGAGAGACCCCAGGAGCCACCCACGGCGTTTTTATTTGTTTCAGCATTTTAAATTTTGTTTTGGTCTGTGATTCTGCGCCCCCCTCGGCTTGCGCCCCTAGGCCATGGCCTAGGTTGGCCTTATGGGTAATCCAGGCCTGGATATCATGCTATTATTATTATAATATACTCTTACATTATTATGATATCCTTTTATATTATAATATATTATTATAATATTATATATCATAATACCTCTCCATTGGCGCCCCCTTGCAGTGGGGGAGAGGCTTGCATACCCTAATGAAGTTGTGAGCTATGCTGGCGGTGGCATAATAGCCACCGGTAGGGCCTCCCATGCCAGGCAGGATACAACTGAAGGGTCTGACAAAGAGCGTCAAAGGGCAAGATGGGCTCTCTAGCCTTCTGGCAACCATCCTAAGAGAAGGAAAACTCTGATTTCAAACAAAAAGTCCTCTACCAGCCCGCACCACAGGAAGAACACCATCATCCTCACGTCAGCATAGGCACATCTGTGCTTAAGTCCGTTCAGCAGTTCACCTACCTGGGAAGCATCATCTCTTCAGACGCCAAGACTGACAAAGAAATAGATCACAGATTATCAAAGGCATAGAGTGCATTCGGAAGGCTTCACAAAAACGTCTGGAGCAACAAGCACCTGAGGCAAAGCACCAAAATCAGTGTGCACAGAGCTATCATACTGTCTATTCTCCTCTATGGGTCTGAAACATGGGTCACCTATCGCCAACACCTACGACTCCTCGAACGCTTTCATCAGCGCTGTCTTCGCACAATCCTAAAAATACACACCGGACCGACTATGTGACGAATGTTGCTGTCCTTGAACAAGCAGGGATCGCCAGCATT